>VZTQ01000024.1:63580-325841 GCA_013400755.1 Pelecanoides urinatrix | reverse complement strand
GCTGAGGGAACTGGGGTTGTTTAGCCTAGAGAAGAGGAGGCTGAGGGGAGACCTCATCGCGCTCTACAACTATCTGAAGGGAGGTTGTAGCGAGGTGGGGGTTGGTCCCTTCTGCCACGTAACAAGTGATAGGACGAGAGGAAACGGCCTCAAGTTGCACCAAGGGAGGTTTAGATTGGACATAAGGAAAAAATTCTTTACTGAAAGAGTGGTCAGGCCTTGGCACAGGCTGCCCAGGGAAGTGGTGGAGTCCCCATCCCTGGAGGGATTTACAAGACGTGTAGAGGAGGCGCTTAGGGACATGGTTTAGTGGGCATGGGGGTGTTGGGTTGACAGTTGGACTCGATGACCTTAGAGGTCTTTTCCAACCTTAGTGATTCTATGATTCTATAATCTATGATTATCTGGCATCCAGCCAGGGTCAACCCTCCACATCAGACTAAAATCTGTTCTGCTTAGATGAAATGGGGGTATCTCAAAATTATCAAACAAAACCTCTTCAAGAGTGTGTGACTTCTAGCAACTTAATATGATAACGAGCTGTATAAGCTCAGAGAGACAGATACATCTCCCATCAGATATGCCACAACACTTCTACCATTAGCAGAGCCACATGAAAGATTTTTATCTTATTTTAAAGAAAGTTATGCAAGATCCATTTCTTAGCAGAAATCCCTGATCTCCACCTTTTCCCTTTAGTGGCACCTACATTCCAATCACATTTGGAAAGGAATGAAAGTGCTGAAGCCCTTGCTATATTTTGAGTTCCCTTCGTTGTCTCCTTGCTCTGCAATGTGAGCAATGCCCAGCCCTGAACTGATGGCATTAATGGGGAGGTTGGTTAGGAGAGGCTTCCTGCAGCTCTCCGAACAGGATGGCATCGCACCTTCTAAGAGGTGCGTTAGTATCTTGTGCAATAATGCACCAAATGAAAATTAGTGTTTAGACATTAGCCTAGAAACTGTACCCATTGTAAAGGGTGTCTGTAAATAGATTACATCCATCTATATATTAGGATTAGTTTGCATATCGCCAATCAGAGCTTCCCTGTGCACAAATTTAAGTGAGAGTGCGGCACTTTACACGTGTAATTACTATACCATTACTGACTATCAGTACACTTCTACGGTGTTAGATACGGCCTCTGTTGCTGCCCTCAGTTTACAGTAAGGAAACTGAAGCACAAACTACTTGATTCCATCAAGGTCACTAAAGTAGCATAATTCAGGTATCTCAAGTCCAAGGATCTCTCCTTTGAGTCACACTGTCTCTTTATACTCTCTGAAATTGTACAAGTGATGCTGAAAGAGTTTAAGATTTTCCTTCTGAAGAATACTCGGTAGTTCTGGGTATTCACAGATCATTAAGGTGAGGGTGCTGTGGGAGAGCTTTTCCTGCAAGGCTGGGTTGACAGGGTGGCACCGCAGCAGTTGCCATGACAATGGCTGAATCTTTGCAATGACATTGCACACACTTCAAATGAAAACCTGTGCAAGTCTCAAAACACCGTCCAATACTGTAGAAGTCTGACGAGATCCCAAATCATCTCCTAATCTCCAATTAAAGAGAGCACCATGCATGCAGGAAGGGAACGCAGATTGTTTGTGAAAGATTTCACCTCTGCCAGAGCCAAAATAGAAAAGCGCAATGCAGAAGAATTTTTCTGCGAACCTCCCGATTTTGGAAAACTACAAGTACTACTCACTACAGACAGGGAGAAATACTGTATTCAGAAGAATGACTATCAGTAAAGACAAAATTGAACTCATCCCCTGCCCTCACTCTCTGATTCGTCAGAACACTGAAGAAATACAGAGATTCCAGGGAAGGGGAAAGGTTAGTGATAAGTACACTCAACTAACACATTTTGTAACTCTTTCCATCCACGTCTCATGCAGGCAATTTGCAAATAGAGTTGTAAAGGAAGAGAACATGCACTTGCCCCTCTACGGAGTTACAATCACCTAACACCAAATCAGATGGGCTTCTACAAGATTCCACCCATTTAGCAGCTTTATATAAAGCTGGTTATATCCAGTATTGAATATTAGATAACAAGCAGCACTGACACATCTATTATTTCTTTTATTTTCTATTATATGCTCACACCTCAAGTTCCTTTAAGAGTCTCCATCTCCCAGGCTACTTGTTATTTCCAAAAGCACAAACATTAGCATTACCTTTTGCTGCCTCAGACCGCTTAGGCAAATCAAGTGTATCAAAATTCCTGTCCAAATCTCCATTCTTCTTTCCTGTGCAAAAAAATAAGACAACAGATGGAAAAGACTGTCAGCATATTGACAGGTAAGTTACTGTCATGTGCATCTGCAAGATGAGAAAAGATATAGACTCAGAATATAAATCACAGACTATTACCCGTGTTTGTACATATCTTGCAATCCAGCTGCATAGCTGTGGTTTTAGCACGAGCAACTTGGGGACAAAAATCCAAGCTACTTTCAGGTTGATCCGCAACCATGCTCAGCACTAGCATTTCAGTGGGTCTTAAGAGTGCTTAAAAATTTGGAAAATTGTGTCATCTCCCTTCTTGGCAAAACTACGCCCCTCCCTCAGAAGCCCTGTACTTCCTTGTTATTTTCACAGAGGAATTTTGATTTGAAGCTTAGCTGAAGCAGAAACTGAGCAGCAGAGCAATATAAGCCAGGCTTGCTTTGCAGCCTCTATTCTCATTGTGACTATCAGGCAGGAAGGCCTAGATTTAAGACATTGTACAGACAGCAGCCAATAACTTAACCTTGAATTGCCCTTCAATCAATAAAGTGCCGTTTTGACTATTTATTAGAAAGTAATGGAAACAATGCCATTCTTTTGCTTAGAGACAGTTTCAAACCATTACATCAGCTTTAATTTATACAATCCTTCATAGAAAGCGGAACAAAACCTTAACTTTAGTTTTAGTTACGTTGGGAATTCAAGGTTATGTAAAGAGCTGGGGAGGGAGGGGTTAATCTCCATCCCCTCCTCTCCCCCCAAGGAGAGACACTGCCTTGGGTAAGCCTGCATGATGTGTGGGTAAGCAGGCACCGTGCCATCAGAGAAGTACTGACAGCAGAGAGAGAGATTTTGAAGTGCAGGAATCTGCATGGTTTCTGAGGACAGCAGTGTACAATTTAGCCTTCCCAAATTATTTTGATGGGGAAAAATCAAGTTATTTAGTCCCTCTCCCTCAAGAGCAGGGGAGGCAGGTGCGATGGGATGAATTCAGAACAACACAATTTAAGGTGCCAGAAGAGGCTTCTGAACAGGGACTCTACCAAGCTGCTAATGGAGGTTTACAGGCAGGATTGAAAGCTCCACCAGTCAGGATGCTTAAAAGCAAACAGGAAAATGGTCCTTGAAAATGTCATGTGGAGATCAGTCTGACTCTTGACTGGGAATAGGTCACGAAATGGGAAAGGCCAATCCCTGCCCTGTTACAGCAGGGAGCCGGTACAGCTTCTGCACAGACAATTCAATGGGCCGCTCTAATTTCCTCTTGACAAAACGATAAACATATGTAGTACTATATAGAGAAGAAATAGAGCTTTTAAATACCAATATGAATATTTAGAAATAACATCAAGAGGGAAAAAAAACCCCTCAAGATAGTATTCCATCCCCTCCCTTTCTTTGGAAATATCACACGTTTTTGTTTCGAAATGCCACCACAGAATACCAGCCAACTTTAACTACTGTGCAAAACAAAACATGCTTCTAGAAATTCTGTTCATCTGAAGTACTTTGCTTAATTACAGAGTATGAAAAAGCCCATCCAAGCTGCCAAAAGGCAATGCAGCCAGGTACCATGCCACTCCTTTGAAAGGTATCCTTTCTAAAGGAAGGGACAGGAATTAACTTTGCAGCCCTCCATCACATTTTCGCTCCATAAAAGCGCCAAAACCACATTGCTTAGGGAACCAAATACCAGAAAAGAAAAATGCTGTGCATCACCAAAGGACATTACATTTCATAACGGCAGCTGAACCCAGTTACTGGCTGTAAACCCTTGCTGAACCTGAGAACATTGACAGGAAAACAGCAGGGCCGAGGGAGGGGGGGGGAAAAAAAAAAAAAAAAAAAACAACAAAACAGCATTGAAGGAAGGAAGTCAGTGTTTAGGAAAGATTACAGACTTAAGGCAGCCCAATAAATGTGACTCCATCTTATCTACAAGTAGGACAAACTGTTTTTTCACATGACCCCAAATTTCATGTCTCTGTGATCAGCTAGTTTAAACCTCAGAACATTTACTTGGAGAGCCAGACCTTATTCAACACAACTACTCATTTCAGAAGTTCTCTCTATAATTTAAGGGTTGGGGTTTGGTACTTCTATCAGCCCTGCAGAACTGAGATGGCACAGTAAGAGTTCCCTTCTTTTAGTGCACTGTTCAGTAAGCAATATGTATTTGTGTACAACTTTTTAAGGAAGAGATTGTCCAGGAGAGCAGTGTTGGCTGCTACATCTTTTGAGCTAGGAACACAGAAGCAGCTGCCTATTTACTAAACCATCTTTCATTAAGACAGCACACTCCACCTGTGCTCTGTGATCTTCAGTTGCTGTCTCAATTTCTGAGCCAGGCTGCAAATGCTGGCTGTCTTCTACAAAGCCTTTTGCTAGTTTGTCTCTCAGCCCTCTGAGAAACCAACCCACCTCGCAGGCAAAACCACGTCTGTTCAAACCAGAAGCTGCCAACTGTTTACCAATGGAAGCAATTCAGAACACAGAGCTCTGACCAAGGGAATTTCAACTCTACAAATTACTAGCTTGACATAATTGAGCAAGGGCTGGGTTCAGAAATACCCGAAGCACCTACATTTTTCAGGGCTTTCCTACAGAGAGGAGGTGACCAAGTTGTAAGACGACTCCAAGAGAAATCCATCTAAAAGGCAAAGGTTTCAATCTGCAGCCCAGCTGGTATTTTTCCCATTTGATTTTCACAGAACCCACTAATATTGGTTTGGAGTTTCTAAAAACGTGACCCAATTTAGCAAGTTCGAGAGCCTACCAGTTACAGAGCTCCCAGCCATCCCCTGGCCTGACCGATACCATGAGGAAACCAGCTTCAGGGCCAGCTCCTGTAGCTCTGGACACCCCCCTCTGTCACTCCAGCCTGTCAGCAATGCTCATGCACAGGGATGCTGAAATAACCACACTAGCAGTAGAAAAGAAGTTTAAAATCCTGTTTCTGTACATTTCGATTTCTGCCCTTCTATGCATCTCCTGGCTCTCCAAGTTTTCCAGACCGAGGTATGCCAGAGAAAAGATGACGCTGTTGTGTCAGAAGCATAGCTCCAAACTTTGCCAAAAGACAGACAGCTTTGAACATGCCCGCCGACAGGTCTGTTATATGAGACCTGGCTGTAGGAATTGGCACAGCACTCTGGTTTGGGAAAACTGCCTGACATGAGACTTGCTTGTGCAAGATGCAATTTACAGTCTCTGAAACAGTGGGATTAAAATTCTTTCCCTCTCCCCCCCACTACTTTTCATTATGTAAGAAACAACCAAAACATGACCTTCGGCATTTTCAATCTGTCAGAAACTCAGTACAGACTTTGAAGTGTGACCCAGTGTTATTAACCACTAATGTTGTTGTTGATCTTCCTCAAATGTTGTTTTGCTTTACCGGATAATCAAAACAGCTATTCAGCTAGACCATTTTTGCTGAAGAATTTAATTCCCAAACGCTTTCTTTCTGGTTAAAAAAAAAAGTTGAAGAGAAAGAGATTCTTCATAACAAACCCCCCTAATCCCCTCCAACAGTCAATACTGCGCTTGTTAATACACCCACTGAACCGGACTGCAGCGGGGCGACAGAAAGCAAGGGCTGAGCTCTGTCTTGCCAGCGTGCCCATCCTCCGCAGGCTCACCGCTCGGGGGCTGAAAGCAGTGTCTCGCAGAACACTGCTGAGCACCATTTGTCGGGTGGAGCAATTAGGGTTCCCACCCCAACATTTCTGCTTTGGCTCAACCCTCCAGAACGCATTGATCTGAAGCAAGCGTCACAAACTGAAGATGACCCTGCCTTTACCCCCAAATCCGTCTCAGTAATGCAGTGGAAGTCTCCAGGGCACTCACAGCTAACAACTTCCCAGGCAAACTTTAGCCTCACCCTTGTGTATTGCAATTGCAATTTTACTTACTGGGCTGGGATGAGAAATGAAAGGGCATATCCCCCAAGGCATTTACTGGGGGTAGCTTCATCTAGCTAGTCCCAGTGCCAGTAATAAAGATGCAGCAGCCCAGGCATGCGTGCCCAAGCAGACAAAATACCAAGGAACCCTGAGAATACACATCCAAGCTGCTGAGTCCTCCTGGCTACTGCTACCCAGAGCAGCTAGCAAAGCCCTACTTCGGTATGACGGGGTTGGTGAGGCAACTTGCACGCTTAGGTGTTCCCTCTCTCATGGGGTTATCAGGCCAGTTGCAAATCAATTCCCTTACTGCACTTACACCAGGAATGAATAAAACGTTTATTTTCTATTCTCAGTGTGGGAAGACCAAACTGCAAATGCTCACTCGATCAGAGGATTTCTGTACCTACTGAAATGACCAGGAGGATGCACTGGGGGAGCAGAGGAGAAGGTGAATGAACAAGACCTTGATCTCAGCTCTTAGCCTTGCATGTAAAAGCTGAACAAAGCATATTATGGTGATGATGAAAAGAAAGTATTGCAAAGACTCACCTTGATTGAACCACTCCTCTAATTACCAGAAAAGCAGCAAAAGAAAAACAAAAATTTACAGGAAGGAAGAAAATACAAAGGAATAGTCACAAAGAGGCAGAATTTCACAGAATAGGTTCAAAACCTGAGTATTACAAGAATACTACAGAACTTTCATCAATTAAAAAAGCAAACCAAAACAAGATATTCCACTTTCTCCCTTTTGTTCCTGCTGAAAAAACCCAATTTTTCTCTGCACAGCTTTTTTTTCCTTCCTCTTTTCATTAAATAAAAAGGTGCTCACAGAACTGAGGGGACAGAAGGATGACTAGCCCTTTGCAGAGGTGTTTGAAATGCTATGATCAATGACCATGAAATAAAATAAAATAAACATGGAAACACTGCAAGATTAAGTGAACAAGAGGGGGAGAGAATTGATCTATTTCTAAGTCCTAGACTGAGAAAATTACAGCAGGTTCAGACAAGGTATTCGCATAAATTTAATAGTGAGAAAAGGAAGCTTCTCTTTATGATTTTAAAAGCACATTTATTGATGGATTTTAATTTTTGTTATTTAAAGACAACAGTTGCCTGCCCCCCTCTATCCTTCTGATCTACATACTACCAGCTGCGAGCTCAGCATTATTACCAGTTGATTTCCCTCTAGAGAACAGCACACTTTAAAAAGAGCACTGCAGAAAGGGGGAAAAATATGTTAAAATATACTTTGGAAATTGTCATTTCCTGCTGAACACAGAGCGAAACCCAAGCTGTCACTGAGCGCCTGCGTTGCTCGCTGAAATCCGTGGGTTCATCCTCAGTGTCAGATGATTTTGAGACCAATTTGTCCGAACAGACATGATCAGATGCTTTGGCTGATAAACAAACTATCGGGGCGTACAGACACAGACGGCATATACAGGTCAGCCCCAGAGGAAACAGGCAGACACTTGACAGACGACAGCCACCTGAGAGCGCTCGCTTTTCACTGTCATCAAGAGGATGATGACAGTTCTCAATCAGCACACCCCCCTCCTCCCACAGCACACATAGCTTTTATGTCTAAAAATGTTTTCACTGACTGTGCTGCTCTCAGGCAGCAAAACAACAGGGACTGCAAGTGGCAGGGGACAGCTCGAGTCAGCACATGTTCAAGGTTTCCAAAGGATATCGCACTGAGGTTTTAGCCATTCACTGTGAGAACAGGCTGGCCAGCCAGGTAAAATTCTTTCTTCAGTTTTTCCCTGCAGTCATTAAAAGACTCCCATCAATTTTTTTTTTTTCTTCCTTAACACAGTTTAAATCTAGTTGATGACAGACTAGTCTGCAAAAGCAAGTTCACACTGTGATGACTTCCCTAACACATATGGAAACAGATAACATTTTAGTAACATGTACAGGTCAGATCAAAGGAAGAGTAACGGGCAGCACACAATCTGTCAAGTTCAAACAATTCCATATTGGCTCTTCAGGACTAAAACCCTCCTTAGACCTGGCTATAAATAGTAAGCCAGGATGTGAGTACACATGAATGAGGAGAATGGAGCCTAGACAGAAAATGGAGTTAATTATCTCTGGATTCAGTCTAGAATTGTAATTTCTCTAAAACAACAAAGAAAAAGGATATAATTTGAGTGTCTCTTTCTAAAGGAAAGATGGAAGGGAGGTTACTGAGACTATTAATCCTCTCTTGTAATGAAACTCATTTGCAACACTCATGCCCCAGAGGAGAGACCAGGTCTAAAAGTGACTGACAATTAAAAGCTATAAAATCATGTTTGCAATTTAAATTACTGAAAGAGTGACAGAACTGGGAGGTTGTATGTTTTGGTTGTGAGTGGGAGGGTAGGCTTTTCGTTTGTTTTCAAATGCGAGAGACTGGAGGCACGGAAGACAGACAGACAGGACTACCATGCACGGGGATGAACGCATGCTGGCCTGGCTTCCAGAGGCCGGGACACATGCTGTACAGCCAAGCAAGTGGACTAAGCACAGATTTGACAGATGCAAGAACACAGCAAGGCAGAGGAGAGGCAGAGCACATCCACCTTTGTCCAAGAGCAGTGTTATCTGCCAGCATGCACCACTCCTATTTAAAGCCACACAAAACCAGAGCAATCGTGGAAAAAAAAAAGTCTATTAATATCTATCAGTAATGCAACAAGGGAATGAACACATGCCACGACACTACAAACACGTACCTCCACAAACTGCATCATTCTAAACTAGCATGATGAATGTGCTTGCAAGAGCAGGCCTACGCAGCAAAATTTACCCCCAAATCCATTTCCAGTTCTGAGCTCTCTGCAACACATACCTTTAGCTTTTTTTCCACCAAAACAACCAGCATCATCTTTCTTCTTCTTCTGAGAGCCTCCCATGCTTGCAGTCTGACTGGCATCTAGTTCTTGGTACTTATCAGCTCCAGGGACCTCTTTGTGGACATGATAGGAAAGGTTCCGCATGATGCACACACAGTTCTCCACAGACTGTTACAGAGAAATTTATGTTATAACAAGTAGTGCACCCTTTTATTTGCAAACGATTATATTATACAGTGGAGGGTTTGGGGGAATTTTAAAAAAGCCCATCTGCTCCAGGAAAAGAACGTAGTTTTCAAGGAAGATTTAGTCAAGACCTCTTAAATTAAGGTTCGTTCTTGTTCTAAAACCAATTTTATTCTTCCAAAAGTGAGGCGCTTCATAAATAGTACCCATTCAAAATGAAAACTCTCTAATCAAAAATACCACCTGATCTTACATAAAGAATACAATTCACTGAAAGATCAAACACACAGTGGAAAATGATCATATAAGGATCTTATTTTAATACAAGCCTCTCATTCTTCCAACCTTTACAATCCCCAAGGGGCCCATTTCATTAAATTTTCTCTGGGTCAAAACCTAGGCCTTGTGAGGATTTCAATGAGAACACACGTTGTCCCGTAGTAATAGCTAATCCCCAGCACATCAGGTTCTGACAAGAGCAATGCTCTGTAGATTGCAGTGGAAACCACCAGGTGGTTAC
This sequence comes from Pelecanoides urinatrix, assembly GCA_013400755.1. NCBI lineage: Eukaryota > Metazoa > Chordata > Aves > Procellariiformes > Procellariidae > Pelecanoides > Pelecanoides urinatrix. The sequence continues at coordinate 316,146 of VZTQ01000024.1, read as the reverse complement.
AAAATCCACTTCCAAAATTATCTGATTAAGTGACAGGGCTTTATAATTCCCTTGTACAGTCCATCCCACGGCGGGACTCAAAAAGAATAAAGTAACAATGCTTTACCAGCCTTATTGGTGTTATAAAGAAATAGTATGCTCTTTTTTAAACAGGTTAAACTGATGATATTCCTTATGCATATAAATATGCTTTTAAGCACCACAGGATGACATGATGATAAAAACAGATTAAGCAAAATCTGCATCTAAAAAAAAGCCACAATGAAAGTGCTGCAGGTCTGAAGACATATCTTAATGTCTAAGCACTACAGTCGTTACAGATGGTGCTGAATAAAGTCCTTAAAATGAGAACTGACTCCTTTGCTGGTATTGTGCAAAGCACAACACAAATTCTGATTTGGAGACTGCACTTACAAATGTCAATGAAGTAATGCAGAACAATCGCAATAATGTCACTGACAATAATAAAGGACTACTCTCCCCACCCATCACAACCACTTGCCTTTGCTCACCTCATCAGCATCATGCTGATGCCCCATCAGTAGCACCATGGATATCATGACAGAGATGAGAAGATAATTACTATATTTTCTGAGGCAAGTATAATCCCCTTCTGATACTAGCAAACAGAAGTCAAATCCCAGTGCAACACTTCAGACTAAATTAATGGAAACATCCATTAAGTTTTAACACTCAAGTTCACCTTATTGTCTGTATCCTTCTTGCCAACTGCAGACTGTAGAGCATGAAGGAGGGCATCCACCAAGCCATCACACTCTCTTAGTCTTCTGCGTGCTTCTGCTCCATCTGAACTTACATTCCTAACAGGAGAGATTTAAAAGAAAATTTAGGCCTCTAACCTTCACCATAAAGTTGAAGGTGCGTCGATTTATACTATGATTATTAAGAACTCATTACCTTGGATGAACAATTTGGAGGCAAAGTAGTCTGACAAACCTGTTAAATCTCAGTAAAATATGGGCAATGCACATCTGCAACTCTCTGAATCTGAACAAAAAGGGGAACACAGTCCCAGAGGTGCCTACAAACACATTCTTCTGAGCTGCTGGTGAGTCTGGTGATATACTTAAACTGTACAGGAGTTTTCAGAGCTAACAATGCACAAACCAAAAATTTAATTTCAAAGCCAGAACTTTTAATCTGAAAAATATTTTCACCACCTTAAGAAAAACATGCAAAATCACAAGACTGCTCAGCAGTATTCATGGCCACAGAAATTGAAAAATGAAAGAGATTAAAAACAGGTATACAATAAGCTATATTTTATTTAATCAATCTGTATGTATAATTGTTCTTCACTTTCTTTGGCCCCCATCTGCTCCAGAGAAGTCAGATGGGAGTCACCATGTACAACTGCTGTCTCCTTGACTGCTCAAAGGTTCTCCAAAGCTGTTCTGTATCCCCAGCTTTCTGACTGCAAGTTACTGCCACCCAGTTTAAATCCCATGTTTTGACATTTAAAGCCCACCTTTCACACTGTGTACAGCAGATTCAGCACAAAGCCTGGATCAGTCACATTGAGAAAGTAAAAGACAACAGTCAGTATGTTTATATGGCTTTAAATTTCTCAAAACATTGCATAAGAGAATGGCACAGGTAGAAGATGCGAGACAGAGCAGTGAAAGGCTACTCGGAGTTGTTAAAGTTGCACATATCAGTGACTGCAGCAGTTTTTAGAGGGGAGCTATGAACTTGGCCTCACTTCTCAGTGAGCCTGCGCACTACACACTGAAGCCCCAGCCTTGCACAAGCACCAGCCTACCATTACCCAATAAATAAATAAAATCCAAGTCAATTTTCCAAATGCTGCCTTCCCCCCCCCCTTTTTTTTTTAATTTTTATTTTTCTTTTTTGGTGGGGAATGAAGTGACAAAATGATTCTTAATAGTGCTTGCTGGCAAAACCTATATGGAAAGTTTTCTCAAAGCTGAAATGCACTAATTTTGACAACAACACAGCCAACCTTTCAGCTTTCAGGGTCTCTGAATTCCACAAAACCACGTAAGGTTAACTCTCAAAAGCTCAGGACACAATCATTACCTTCTGCTGTCAGGATTGTGCAGCCAATTTTTCTTTTTAACTAACTAGAAGAATTGCCAATCTCCAAGTAATTAACAAATCAATCATGGTCCCTTCCCATGTCCCCCCATCACCCAGGCAGGCTAGTATTGTTAATTGGATGACTAGGAAAAAACCAACACATTTTCTCAGAGACCTCTCAAAATTTGAAGACACTTAATTGTGAGCTGGTTACTGTAACAGCACATTAACTTTCAATTAAGAACACAAGTAAAATGCACAGATAAATGAATCCTTTCCCCAAATCCTAACACGCAGCCTCACCTCTAGCAGTGGTTGATACAAGGCAGGTAAAGTGGATATTAAAATACGATTCCACAGGATATATGGAAGAGAGAATTCTACATTCTGTTTTTCCACCTCCAGCTGTACTAATCCTTTTGTATCAAAAGCCCAAATGTGAATTTTAATGTAAAGTCTTTATGAAACTGAAATTAGAATTCAAATGCTCTGTGATACCTTTCAGGAGTTACAACAATAAAGGATAGCAGCTCCACCTTCAAGCACATCTATTAAAGTGAACATTACTTACTAAGCTTGAGGGTGACAGAAATGCACTAAAAATGGTCTTATCTGGAGCTTTCTTATTCCCTCATTACGTCTTAGAAATAGAGAGCTAAAATACATAAGGAACACGTGCAGATGTCAAAAAAAAAAGAAATTTTTCAAAACAAAAATCCTTCACACCTTTCTTGCCCCATGGCTCATTCATAAGAGATTTTTCTACGGTCCATTTCTGCTAACACACTTGTAGCACGTCTGTTTTACTACTTTGGTTATCAACAGCACCACAGTATTTTGCATTCTGCTTTCTTATTTCTTGATATGTATGAGAATTAAGGTAGACATTGATAAGGTTACAATTGAAAAAGATACTATAAAAGTGCATCAGTAAGAGTGTGGCTTGCTGATATCACTTGCTGTATCTTCAACTCTAGAAAAATTTACTGAAAATTAATGCCTCAAGAAAAAATTCCCACATATGTCACACATAAATAAGCATGAAAACTCTGCAGGATCAAATTAATAGCTAATTAATGCTACAAATAAGTTATCCAGACAAACTTTGCAGTTTTAATGTTGTAACTAACACATCGGAAAATGTATCCTTATGAGCAATTCATGCAGAAACATCTTCTCTAGAAATACCCAACACTCTTGAGATTCTGCTAGTCCTCCCTCCCTGGGTAATGAGATTCCTGCAGCCTATGGGATTTATCTAACACGGAACAACAAAACCCATTTCCTTGTTTGTAACTCTAACCCAGACCTACTGGAGAGCTCAGCTCACATTCTTCTCTACAAAAGTCTAGGCAATGCAGATCTCAGAAAGACTAAACCTAGGGAGATCAACACGTGCTTCACAGTCTGCTCCTGCTGCTCCAACACTGCAAAATGCAGCAAAGATCTCCCAGTTCCCATGGGAATATTTGCATTTCAGATACATGCACAAGTACAGCAAGCATTCCTAAGCACTAAGTAAAGGCGGACACAGTGAAAATGAAGACAGTATGCTTTGAGTAAGTTCTTATCCGGCAGTCCCAGGAGAAGTGTTCCCAAGTTTGGTTTCCACGATCCAGAGCAATCTTCAAAAGCTCCTGCAACCCAGGAAGGTGCCAGGTTGCATTTCTGCCTTGGGGTGTTAAGACTCTAAACTATCTACCTCCTTGAAAAACATCACCTGGTAGTTAGCAGTCAAATTCATATCCTGGGTCTTCAGGAGGAACTGTAGTGTGGAGACAAAAGTGATTACATGGACAAGAGAGCTAGCGCTAGCATTGGTCATTAACAAGGACAGAAACTGCATCGGAATAGCCAACGTGATATCGCACTCCACTGACTGGAGTCAGGAAAACTCTCTTCCAATTTCACATCTGCACTGCAATTGCTCTTGATGCATCTTACAGATCTATTACACGTTATGGAATGAAAGATGTAACTAAATGACATTCAAAAAGAAACTTTCAAAGCAGATTTTCTAAACAATCTTCTTCAAGAGTGATGAAAATCAACAAATAGGCGACAGATTCCAGCAGACATTAACAGAGAATTTGTAGTCGTCTGACAAGGGCGGCACTCCACAGAGTGGAATGCAAAGCCTCGCCCAGGGCAGAAACTTCCTGAAACTCATGCAACAGATAGATCTGCAACATATGGCCCCCAGACTTGGATAAAGTAGAGTGTTTTCTTTTTCACTGAACTTTTCTACACGTTAGACAAGCATTGTTTTGTATCAGAAGAAAATTACTTCTTCAGTGGAGGGAGAGGAAGGCAAAACCCTGCTGAGGTGCTTGTTAACTCTGTTACTCAGGAGCTAGGTGCCTGCAACAACTGGAACGGCCCAAAGATTTTTGGAATTAAATACATTATCTCAGTTGCTTGCTGGGGCAGTTTAATATCAAGAACCTCTATAGATGAAGTCAAAGATACTTTTTAAGTTTGAACAACTTGAAACAGGAACTCTGCAGGGCTTTTGAGGCACTGATGAAGGGCAAAATCCTGTTATAAATGAAAAAGTTGACTGTCTGTTCAAATGGGTAGGAATGGGGAGGAGGAACTACCTGACCTACTTTTACACAAAACAGTGACGAATTATACTTGCCATTCATCTCTGGTGTTCTGTACCATCTGCTTCCCTTGCCTTGTCTCTTCACCCCAGAGAGGCCTCTGCTGCTTTCCCTGACTTTCCCTGCTTTTCAATACTTTTCCAAGAGTCCATTGAATGAAAAATGTATTTAAAAAACAACAATAGTATCTTTCTTACATCACACTACAAAGGGTAATAGAAAGCTTAACAGTGTGCTTACAATAAATATATACAACACACTCAAAAGAGCAATTCTAGGAGCAAGATGTGGAATTACTGTCCATGTTACTCAAAGTACATAGGAAGGAAACCAACTGTATGACTGATTTTATGTAAAACAGTAAAACACAAATCTCATTCCAGAGATTTTAAATCCCCAGCCTTTAGCTGGAAAAAGCGACCTGGATTCTTCCTCAAATTCTTGGAGTCCAGACTGTAGACAGGACTAGTGAAAGAGGATTTGCAAGGATGTTCAAATATATGCTTTCCCTGGGAAAACAAAACAGAGGAGTACTAAGTAAATGTTAAAGAAAAGTAAATACCTACCAGCATAGAAACACATCAGGCTAGGAATCCAGTCTGCTGGTATTCTGGTATTAAAGACTTCAAAAAATGGTGGGGAATGTGCTGAGAAATCTGTTCATGCTTTAGATGAGGTTATCATTATCACCAAATAGTCGTCTTAATAATATGCAAGTTTGAATGTAACATTTAGATCTGCAGAACAGAGTTGGTATTCATCACCTCTAGGATAGGAGAGCTGTTACTACTATCTGTGCCACACACCAAAATTATCCTCAAGAGAAAAGATTTAAAAGTAATTAAATGCATGGCACTTAATTTGCACTATTTAAATGCAAATCATGTAGCAATGCCCCCACTGTGCTCTCCCTAACAATCTGAAAGATAGAGTGGAGATGTGGAGAGCTTTTGGGGTTGGTTTTTTTTTTTTAATGATAAAGAAAAACTTGAAAATGCAAGCACAAAGAGACACATTTTTTCTCTGAACATTAAAACTACTATTTCCAAGACTATTGCTGTGTTTGCCACCTGGCTGGAAAGGGCCATCAGTTGTTATCCCACAGTGCTGCAGATGAAGCTGAAAGCCAGAGGTTAGAGCATTACTGAACACTTACCATCCCGCTTCAGTTCAGCGGGTGTAAAAAGCATTTTGTTTAGAGACCCAGCTGGGGACGAAGACAACAGGTTGGGGACTTTGGTTTTTATATAAATAGAAAGCTGAACTGGAAATGTTTAAGATATCCTCCTAGTAACATTTCCACCTTTCTCTGGAAGAAGCATGGACAAGACCTAAGCTGAGACAGCAATGAGCTCTTTTCAACAGCCAATTTGTGCACACTGCAGGGTCTCAGATTGCCCAAATGAATCCCACTTTTTACTATTGTAAACAACCTTTACTATCGTAAACAACCTTCTAATAGCTATTTTTGTATTGCCAGGCTAAAAAGTAACATTGGCTCCTGTATAGTCTGTCTCAGCACTGTTGAAAAGGATAAGGATACCTGTGACCATTACAAGCCAGAGAGCTACCAACGACCGGAGCTTCCTGGTGGGTCGAGCGAGCGGCACTTGGCAAGCGGGCTGAGCCACGGCAATGCTGCGGCGGGGCTGACGGGCAGTACCTACACCTCGCTAGACCCTGGCTAACACCATCACTGCGGCTTCGCTGTCCAGACACTGAGTTTTTTATACTTCAGCTGATAAAAAACTACAAGGTTCTCGCAAGTTTAATTTAAATATATTGGTTGTTCTATCTGACAGTCAGAACCCTTGGTATGAGAACAACCTTCCACACCCACACTTTGCTTCACTATTAAGAAATTTTCATTTGGATGTCAGCCAAAGGAGACTGATAAATAACAATTGTAGCAAACGTACTCAATTGCTGAGCATATTTCTAGGTACTGAGTGTCCCAAAGGAGGAATATACTCCTTTATTATATACATTTGTACATATAATACTCCTGTATTATATACATCTTAAAATCATACCATCATTTCATGCAGAAATAGAATGAATTCCATACTTCAGTTCACATGAAATACCAGAAAGTTTAATTGGTATTAAGTTCATTGTTCTGAAAACAAGAGAGCAAGAAGGAAGCTGCCTGTGACACAAAGATAGCCTGATCCAGGCAGCACTGTCAGAGCCCTGCACAACACAATGGAGTCTGGCAGCACACCGCTGACTCGGAAATCAAGCAGAGAATATGGTAAGGAAAATAGGAAGAAGCTGAAGTCCAAATGAAGTGAACAGAAAGACAGGGGAGCTCTACTCATGGCAACGTTCAACTGAGAAAAGGTGTATCAGATCTGGGCAGGAGATCCCACTGGAGATTTCTGCTCCACTTAAGCATCCACTTACCAGCTAGACCCATGAGAGAAGCAGCTGGGCAGCCCTGGTTGCCTTGCATGTAAAACCCTTCCAGCTGTTTGAACAAAGGGTTGGTCAAATGCTCAAAAGAGGACATACCAAAAGCCACCCCTGAAAAAGGACTTCACAAGCTTAGTCTGTGCTCCAGCCACGCTGGCATACAGCAAGAGATCTCCAGAGCACACTGTCACATGTCTCATTCATGTCAGCGCTGTCTGTAAGAGCTCCCCGCAATAAGCAGGGGCTCAACAGCCAGCAGTACAGTTTAACAAGGCACAGATGCCAAGTCCTTTCTTCCTTATCTGTGACTTTCTATATCCAAAACATCATGTAATGCCTTTTCAGTGAAATGCTGACTGGTTACCTCCTGCTTGACCTACTTGGAGGGCCTTAGTTTGCTCTCCTGTAATGCAAAACGATGCACTACACAAGAATTCCACAATGCCCAGAAGCTACTTAGCTTCCAAATTATTCCAGTCTCTGCTTGGAGGAAAAGCTAAGGGGCTCTGCTTGCTTTATCACACATGCTTACTGCAATATGAAAAGAATCTCACAAAAACAAAAATGAGGCGGTATTTATCTAATAAAGAATCATGGCTCACATGCCTTCCAAAGCAAACTATGTCCATTACAGTGACTGCTGAGCTTTGTTTCAGTCTTGTGGTTCATCCCACCACAGTGACAGACATTTTTGTAGACTCCCTTCACTGACAGCCAAGGGAGAAAGGACCTAGATGCATTCCTAAGAAATGGCAGACAGCAATAAGCAAGTGCACAACTTTAAATTTATACTTCAGATTTGATTGTAAAGCATTAAGGTTGCATGTAACTAGGTTATGTCTCTGCTGCTAAAATCTATGCATAATTTATTTATATTACAAGCTAAACATCAGGAACTGTCAGGAGGAACCCTAACAGCTTCTTACTACCACGAATTAAACGCTCTGCTCATCATATAAGCCCCAGGACAGCCATATGCTGTGATCCTGCACAGTATCAGTAAGCTAATTAAGAAACTGCCTTCACTCACTCCTCTCCATGGTGTGGGTTTTTAATTTTTTTTTTTTTTTTTTTTTTTTCTCCCCATTCTGGGTTGGGCAGATAAGCTTTTCTCTTTTCTGTGCTGCTTGCTGCCTCCAAAGTGAAGATTCACAGGAAAATTTCTGTTCAGTTTTTATCTCTTTCTAAAACTATTCCTTGCTGAAAGTCCAGTTCAAAAGTACCTGTTGCACAACAAAACACTGACAGTATGGTTAGCTCCAGTTTCTGGAGCAGCAATCTCCCAAAGGCTAAAGCCAGTATGAAAACAGTATGAGTGCACCAGCCTCCAAGCACAGTAGGTGGGTGGACAGAGACATGGCAGCACCCACCCTCATCTCCTCTGCGTGGGCAGGGAAGTGCTAAGCGTTGAAAGAAGTCCTGTCCAGGCCTTCGTGCTTAAACAACTGCCTTACAAAAGCATACAAAAGGACTACTTGAACTATGACAGGGGAGCACACCAGTTGAGAGGAAAAGTCAACCAAATGACTGTCGAAGAATCCTTTTTGGAGTTGGGGAGAAATGTAGCTGCTGCAAGGAGGGCTCTGTACTAATGCTAGACTCGTGAAGCTCAATTACTCATTTACGGCTGATAAAAAGGAGAAAATAAAAGCCAGCACCTGAAAACTCACATTTACGTATCTTCTCTGTCCTGCCATGCTTCAATGAGCCAAGTCCCCTGGACACCAAGGGCAGCTCAGCTGGCAGCACTGTAGCAGCATCACCTGAGCTTCACCTCCAGTGCCCTGCTCTTCACTGGGCAGCGCTTCCAGGTCAAAGATTTGCACGTAAGTGCCTTCTTACTTCAGTCAGTTGAAGATGAAGGCTGCCTCAAGTATATGAGAGTGCAGGTAGGACAACTATTATGTGACTGTCACCACACACTATGATCATGCCTGCAGGATTTAAAGATGGATAGAGCTTGAAGGCAATTCACTTCGAAAGCTCTAATTTCCAACCACTTTTCTTCAGAGAAAAGCCATACATTAATCACTAAGAAAGGAGGGCATAAGCACCTGGCTTTGACAGCCTTTCTTCCTTTCTTTCCTCCAATTCAGCATGCAGAGATGGGAAGAAAAAATGGACACACCAGTAGCACCGAGACACTCATACAGTCGTTTCCAGGGTGCAAAGAGAGAAAACTTTTCTGCCAAAACAAGACCACAGATTCTGTTTGACAAGCCTTCTTTACCTCCATGTGCCTCACAACCACACACACTCCTGCTACAAACAATGTGTGCTGTAGGTGTTTTCATGCATACATAAATTCACAAGTGTATAAAGACATTAGGACTCGAGGAACAAGTTCATTACCATTAAGCAGTGTTACGTATGACTGAAGCAGTGTAAGCTACATCTGCAAGACAAAATGTACATTCATGTACCTTAATGCTCTCTGTTCTCCTCAGAAAAAGGCTTAAAATATTCTCATACAAAAACTCTATTTGGCACATCCTAAGTATTAATGATTTACCATCAAGTTCCTGCAGTCCTCTTTCCTCTGAAATACATAAAAGTAACAGGAGCCTGCAGATACTTATACATCATTTCTCATTCTCATGGAGTATGTTTTTGGCTCTGAATCTACCGAGTCCTTATCTCATGTCCTCAAACACCTTATCTCACACTTTCCATAATTCTTAGGTTTTGATTCCATGGGACCGAACTCTTAATTTATACCTACAGGAGGTGCTTATTCCCAGTTGTTGTCTCTAGGACCAACCACTTCACAATCCTTGAACTACTGGTATTCACCAACTTCACGGGAAGGTAAGGACAGAGGTGCCAATCCCACGTTAAAGACAGGAAAGTGAAGATCAGTGACTGAAGTCCAATCCACTCAGGCACTTAGGAGCCTGAATCCCACCAAAACCAGGAGGAGATTGGGCTATTAAAAATTAAGACCACAAAAAGGTTTATACCATTAATCTTGCCTGTAATTATGTCAGAATAGTAGCAGAATAGCAATTAAATCCATACTTCTCCAGTCTCTTGTTACAGCTCTAGCCATCAGGTTGTCCCTTCTCTTCTCAGGAGCTGATGCTGGACAAGCTGTTATGTGCAATTTCAATCTGAAGAATGCATGTTTTTAGTGGAAGTCAAGTGGGTGCAGTTTGTGTTTGTACACCCACAGCCAGGTCTCTGAACCCTGAGGCTATTTGTGAATGCGAATTTCTGTGTACTTGGAGAATTGACAAGAAATGCTGCAACTACAGATGGTACCCTGGAAAAAGGAGCACTTTGCATCTGTTTGCTATGCAAATTAATTCATTTAACATTTGTTGACAGCAGGTCAGTTTAGCACAGGAATCAGGCTAGAAAGTTGGCAATTTAGGAACTAAGTTCTACTCTGTCGTCTTAGAAGTGAAAAAATCCAAGGGAGAATTAAAAGTAATTAGGCAGAAAACAGCAATTAAGCCCAGAATGAATTTCATTTTTAAACCATTAAAATCCCTGCTGCTTCCAAAGAACTGGGAATCATGGTGGACATCTACACAGAAACCAAAAAAGATAATGTGACTGCATCAGTGCTCTCTGACCCACCGTTGCGGTGCTTCCCCCCTAAAGCAGAGAAGCACCTTAGGAGAAACCTGGAGACACAGCGAAGGTCTCCGGCACTGCCTGGGTGCGTGTGAGCCAGCCTTAGCCCCACCAATCCCGCAAGCGATTCAACTTGTACTCTTCTCCTAAAGCACCTTAATGTCTGGGTCAAAGTTGCAGGAAGGATCATGAAGTGGCCTTGTTAAGATGCACCAAATCATTACATTATTTAAACTGGAAGAGAGTACAATTTAAAAATGAATGCTTCTGGATTGCAAATCCCAGAAGGGATTTAGGGGCTTAGAGAAAAAGAAAGACAGTAACTAGAAGAGACATTCTCCACATACCTAAAAGGATAAAATACAATACAAAGACATGAAACTTGTACTCCAAATGAAATAAAGGAACATCGGTGCATATTTAATGATTCTCTTAACAAATGTCTTCCTTATTTCTTCCCCAGTCCTACTTTTCCACAACTAAAAATACACTTAATTTCAATAAATCAATCTTCGCCTTGTTTTTTACTTTTCCTTTCCAGATTTCCACCATACCTATTTCCCTCAACAGGTTCAACAGAATATAAGAATACCTTTATTTTATAAAATTACACCCAAGGTAGCATCTATCACAAGACTCATGACCATTTTAAGTAGTAAAATTAAGGACATTGCAGATCCATCCATCATATTGGGTCTGCCCCTATTAACAAAACACAGCAATGGAAGAGGAAACATCTTTTTCCTAATCTCAGGACAAGAATGGAGACAAAATTATCATCACCTGCACTAGTTCCTGAAAACTTCAGTCTTTCTTGGTGAAGATTGCAGAAAAAGCATGCAACAGATTTCATTACCAGATCATAATTTGCAAATTGGCTGTGCTGCCAAGTCTTTGTTTTGCAAAGGGGAATACAGGATTCCCTAAACATTTGTTTGAAGAGAGTTTTTGGCAAGTCAAGGACAGAGTGGGATGGCGTACAGAACCCACTTTTCATGTTCCAGATGATATCAGGATTCAAAAAATCCCCTTACAATGGCCATAGTCATGGGAGAAGGCTTGACTTTAGAAGGACCCCTTAAAATAAACACTGGTCTCCAAAGTCAATATTAACCTTAACCAGTTGCTTTTTCTTCCCTTGATTCTTACTGGCTATGTATACATTGTCAGTTGGCTAGGGTAGTTTGGTATGGACATCACTAAGTATCACAGGTAATCCCAGAGTTATTTAACTTACGGAAAAACAGACAATATTTGAATGGCATTCTTGATGATAACAAACTTTCCACTGTTTCTCTGATTTCCAGCTTATAAATGACCAGGTCAAACGTTACTCAGTATCATGCACGAGACTTTCTCAAATAGCAGCTCAGACAGATCCATTCCTCAGCCCAAGTCCCTTAGCCATACAGACTAAAATCAACATCAAGCAACACGCATGGATTTTCATTACTTTAGAAAGTGGGCAGAAATCAGGGCTATACAAAGCCAGTAAGCTACCTTACCTTTGGGTAAGAGGCAAAAGAGTGCATGGATCATGGGTCTTATCCTGCAAAGTTAAATCCCAAGTAAAGCAACTCTGGTGCAGGCACAAATGTCTGGTAAGATACTGGCCCAATTACTGACCCCTCTGCTAAAGCATCCTTCCATCCCACATGTACCTGCAGCACTACACTATCTCTGCTGCTAATACCAGACATTAACCTACCCTTTGGCACAAGCAGTCCAAGTTGACTACTTAGGATACAATTCACCCTGCCCTACTCAGACCTGGACATACACCAGCACCTGAACGCCCCAAGTGAGGAGGGAGAGATACTAATGAATTACACAAGAAACAATGTATTGTAGACAGAATAGGACTAGAAAGGAAAATGGGATGGATCAGAATTTTATGAAGAGGTTAAGGCAAATAAGTGTTGGTTGGTATTTTTTCTTATTTGTTTTCAATTATTCTGAAATAAGTGTTTCCAAGGCGCCACATTATCAAAAGAGAGACCTAGATTAAGAACAAAGTAAAGATCAGAAAGCAGTGTTAAAAAAAGCGCAAATAATTAACTGACAGTTCACACTGTGAATCACTGAGCTTGAAACAAACTCGCCCACATCTGTTGATAAACTTCATTAACTGAAAAAATGATACTGAATGAATGCCGTCCTGCATGCATAATGCCTATCTTCTGCTTGGATATCTAAACTGCAAGGACATCTGAAACCTCAGAAGTTCAAAGATTCTCTCAGTTGTTTTGGAAGACAACACAGCACACACCTGAGGCTCACTTCCAAAGGGGACAAGGGAGGCTGGCACACCATCAAGAGGACTAACCCCCCAGTTAACTATCAAATTGGCAAACAGTTTGTAGTCTGCAATAAGGTCCATTCATGGAAAATTGAATTTCTAGGGCCAGCTACTGTATCAACAAAAGAAGAGTAGGCGAAAGGGTTTTTAAACACTGACGTCTGTCAGATGGATGGCCGCAACAATTTATTCGCTGCTGCTGTTAACTATCCTGTCTTCCTGGTGCTTTTAAGGATGAGCCGCAGAGGGTTTAAAAAAACAATGCAAAATTACTTCCAATAGTAGCAATGATAATTACTTTTGATATGTCCATTTTTATCCCTAGATCTGGAAGTGCTCTACAAAAGGTATGTAATATCACCGACATTGTAACAAGAAGTATGATCAACCGAAAGACAGCTCCTATCTCACCTATGCCTGCATCTTTATTCCTGGACTCACGTTAGCTCACTGCAAGAAGCAAGGATACAGCAACACAGTTCTCCCCCTCCCTGTGCAAGAGGTTGCTCTCTCTACGGCCCAGCAGAGACATGGACAATTCACCCTTTTCAGATTACCCTTCCCTGCTAACCTGCCATCACGTCTCCATTTACCTTAAGCAACTACTTTCAAGCATGACATCACCTTGCCCCACATCTGACTGAAGCTTCAAATTTTCCACAAGGAAGCACTCAGTTCCACATGACTATGACAGCAGAGACCACAGATGAAAGGACTGAAATGCATTTCCCCCCTTCAACAACAGAAGCAGTCACTATTCACTGGCTGCTGTCCTGATGCATTTGAAGTGCATCAGGGCCACTTTTAATTACCAGAAGTTCAAATTCTTTAACATATCTCAGTACTGCTATGCTCCACACCTCTCTTCATTAGCCTTTAAGAATATGGAATGTCCAAAGTAGCACAAGCTTTTGCATGTCCTGTAAAACCAGTACCTTACTGTAAAATTAAAAAACAAAACAAAAACCAACCCCCAAACAAACAACAAACAAAAAACTCCCAAAGCTATCCTGGAATCTAGACGTTCAAGTGGAACACGGCACTGCACATACTAATAAAAATTTATGATGTGGATTAGGTTAGTCTACTAATGATCAATTTATTGTCTACACTTACTGGAGAATCTCATATTCATTCAGATAATCCTTTTATTCCCCACCATGACTAATTTCCTCTTGCAGAACACAATTAGAAAATGAGACACTAGTAAGTAAAAACCTATGATGTCTGGAGCCTACTTAAAGGACCTTAGTTTCCAGTGGGACTGCAAATAATTTCAGCAATGGGCCCTTTCAGAACACTTTTCATTACTTTCTTCATTTGTGATGTTACTCAGGGGAATAGTTATTTCAATTTAGAGACCACACGCCCAAGAAACAGAAATGAACCAACTTCTGAAGATGCATTAATCAGTAGAAATCTGACAGAAGCATACTTCAGAGCAACAGACAGTACAGTGCCAAATCTTTATTAGTTTTGTTCAACTAATTGACTTCATCATAAAGCTGAAGAATCTAACAGGGCATTTCCACTATTTTATCTCAAAGAAAAGCAAAATGAAAGACTCTGTGTTTAGGGAACATTGGTTCTTTAGGTTTTTCAGACTGCATTAGGACTCCTCCTGACCCCAGCTTCTAGCATGTACTGTCCTACTCTCAAGGTGCTCTCAGAAATGCAAATACAATTTCTAACCAGAAAAGGCTCCTTTGCAAGGAATATTAGAAATAGGTTCCTAAATGGTCAATAGTTCAGGTTCTTAACTAATTTCCCATAGGTTCTTAGTCACTTTAGCTTAAAATAGGAGTGTGTCCACAAAAGCGTTTGTGGTTAAAACTGGATCCATGTTTCATGCTCAGTGTAATTCCATGAAACCAGTTCCCCAGCATCTACAAAAAAAAAAAAGCCTTTTGATAAGGGAAAGCCTAAAACCAAGGAGTGAGTCATTCAAAAACACACTTTTCAAATAAATAAAAACAGCCCCATCAAGGGAAGCAGAGAAGGTACTCAAAATTTGTAGAAAAAGTCCACTGATCACAGTACAATCGACAAATGAACGTGTGATTCTCAGTACATAGGGCACAGTTTGTATTGCAAAATGCCTTTTTTTTTTTTTTTTACTTAGCTTGGCAGTTAACCTTACCTGTGTCACTCTCCATTGTATTATACGCCTCCCTGTATAGATCCACTCCCCCTAACCTGGATAAATGACCTACTCTTCACACTGACCCCACCCGACAGACCTACACTGACAAGCTTGCAACAAGAGAGTCCGTGGCAGGCAAATACCTCCAAGCATTGCTATTGTGGCCACCGAAATAGGGATAAGCCTGCAAAAATGAAAGATATATGATACTTTATTTCAAATCAAAATAATTTTAACAATATCGTAAACACATGACATGGTGAACAGATTAATACTCCACAGTTCTGCCTTACCGTAAGCAACCAGAAGTGTTCTTGAAGACAGTTGTCCACTCAGCATCACGAGGTTTAGAGTCCTCATTCGGCTCACTCTCCCAACCTGAATGGGGTATAATCACCTCATTGGTAAGTGTCTGCAGACCATGGTTGATGATGACCATCTTCAGGGGCTCATAAGAGGACAAGTTCCACAGGGTGCCTGCAGGAGAAACAGTGATTATTAAATAGCAAGAGAATAATAACTACTTAAAATCTCTAGATTAAATAGAATTACTAGATTCACAGAGAATCGCTAGAAGGTTAAATCATAAAACTAAATGAAAAGGCGAAACCACTTGATGAGATGCCAGACTAGCACATAGCTTAGGGAAAATTCCACAGTCGCTGCAACAGAAGCATTTCCAAAGGCATGGAAGCACGTTCATCAAGACAGGGATATTGTTGAAGTCATCAAGTTCCACAACAGAGTACATAAATGTGATGTGCTATTGGAGATAAATAGGATTTTTCTGCTATATACAAATTTTGTTACACTTTTAAGTCTAGCTATGCCTCAAAAAGTAAAAATTCATCCAGACAAGTATATTGACCAAGTCTTAAAAACCGGGATGAATTTTTTTGAGGATCATTGATCTTGTGCTTATCCTTTGCACAAGACAATATTTCATTCAAGACTCCTCTCTATTATTTACTTTCACATTTTCCTGTCACAGGCAATATCTGGTGCCACAAGCATATGATTCCTTGAAGAAGCTGAGAACGAAAACTCCTCTGTCTTTCCATTTTTACCTCAATTATGAGCCAAAGTAGACAGCAGTCAAACATCAAAACAACATAACAGAACAGCCTTACAACTGTAAAAATATCCAGTCTTAGATAAACAATACAACTTCCCAGCAGACCTGTATCAGTGTTCTGATAGTTATTATTGCTCATTAGGTCAGGACTAAAACAGGACATTCACTTCAGAGGTAATTTCTGCATAGGCCCAGCCTGGTAACATTTGAGAGCTATCGGTAACAATGCTTGGAGGGAACCAGATGCACACTTTTGATCTCCAAGGAAAAGTGTGAAGACTAGCAAAATCTCAGAGAGACCAAGTGGAAAAGCTAGATTCCCCAGAACACAGAGGAAATCTTTCCTAAGTGGATACAACATTAACCTGAGGCTCCCTGTGTTACAACAACTGTGAACTTGAGCATATTACAGTGCAAATTGTAGATACTCACCTCTTAGTATACACATCTAAAGCAAAGCACAAAAGAACAACAAAGGTGCAACCTTTTGTTTCAGTCCCTTTCAATCACTCCAAGTTTTAAAACCTACAATTTTCAAACTTTAAAAACGACTGGAAAAAGATTTTGGATCCATTACTTTTGTCACACAGCCTAACCACCACAGGGACTGCTGGACCCTGTCAGCCAACGGAAGGGACACGGCAGCGAGGGCCCCCAGCTGCGCCACGGTCCAAGGCGCCCGAGAGCCGCCATGGCCACCACACCTGCCCCCGAGTCAGCCAAGGCAGCGATCGCCTGGGAACTCTCCTTTTGCTGCTACAAGTCAGAAGTGTCAAATGCCAGAAGTCCTATTTTAATATCAGAGTATTATCCATATAGGGTCATGACAGGAATTTTATCTCCATCTGAGTAGTGACTGGCACTTATACGACAACCTCAAAGGCTGATGATTAGCAGAGCCTCGGAAGTCAAATGCCTCCGTGTCTCCCACTCAAAGTGATCTTTGCAAAATCCAGGCATCTGTTCAGACTTCGGAGACCACATTAATTAATAAGGAAACTCTGAGGCAGACAACAGAATGAACACCATAATGTTCCTTTCAGTCTTTTTCTAAAACCATACAAAAACACTGCTTTTTTGGCCTAATTCCCTTGCCATTAATAGACAACACACTGTATGAGATTTTATTAACCTACATTCTTAGCTTTCAAACAAGACTGTATAGGTGAAATAGGAATTTATTTTCTGTTTGCACCCAATACAATAAATCACTGTCACTGCAAAACGCCAGACACAATGGACAATAAGAAAAAAACCAAACCCAAGCAGAAAATGCTAATTGGCCCCATTTTGTGGTAGAAGAAAGCCTTTACTTTTCATAACGAATTGGATCAAAAATATACATCATACAAGAAACAAACGCAAGTCAGTATTTATAATAAGACTAAAAACTGACATACAAGCTACCCAAATAATTTGAAATAGGCAGTTTTTCATTAGTTATTGTACACCAATTCCTTAAGCACATCAGACTTCCTGATATAAAAACAATAATTACAATTAAATCCCTAAATACATTGCTGGCTTAGTACTTCAAAATTCAAATGCAAAATCACAACATCCAGCACTGAACTAGATGGATAAATCCCAGGAAATTACACAGGATAATCATCTCTGGAGCAAACCTAGATTCAAACTGAGAACAGCGGGTGCAGAATACCCTGGTTCTGGAGGGTTATGTCAGAGTTCCCTCACAATAGCATAAATGGAGCATTTGGTATTTGCAGTGCTCAAAAAAACAATATTAGGAGAAGATGGCATCAACTGAGGAATGTAGTACAGCATTCGTAAGGATCCTGCATTTCTGTTCTTTTGAAACTGCAAAATATTGCAACTGGAAATAACGCAGAGATTTAAAGTCATCTGTACCTGGAAGAGCTAAGTTTTAAATATGAAGGGCTGTCAGATATTAAGAGCTCCTTCCTTAAATGCACATACTTCTTTTGCACCTGAAATGAGATTCTGCCTTTTCCTCTTTCCTGGAGGAGTGACACAATGTGTTATCTGTAGTGTGAAACTACAAAGACAAATTTCACTGCTTAAGAAGAATCAGGCAGACATATACTTAAAAAGCCAAAAATACCCATAGAATTTCCAAAAGCTCTAATATTACAGGATTGTACAAAAGTTTTCCAGTGCTCAAATCTTTTGCTTGTTTTAAGACTTAGAGATTTGTGTCTAGATTTCTATACCTTCAACCCCGATGTGTGA
Source organism: Pelecanoides urinatrix (assembly GCA_013400755.1). NCBI lineage: Eukaryota > Metazoa > Chordata > Aves > Procellariiformes > Procellariidae > Pelecanoides > Pelecanoides urinatrix. The sequence continues at coordinate 297,757 of VZTQ01000024.1, read as the reverse complement.
AATAAAATCATCATCTCCAAACTCCCTCTTCTCCTATATTCTTATTCACCAGTCGTTATTTCAAGAGCCTAAATGCAACTGGGATTCAATAGTATTCTAACTGGATTGCAACACTGAAAACAGCACAAACCTGCCAGTCTACCACCCACAAGACAGCTTCGCTGATGCTAGTAACCCCATCCAGACCAACAGAAGTACCTGCCCCTACAAAAGGATCTCTTGTAAATATTCATCCAGAGTTTTAAATACTCATCCAGAGTTTTTATTAAGAGGCTGACTGCAATTTCTGCAATAAACCGTTTAGGGCAAACATATTTTGACTGTCACTCTCATTGAGTGGCTACCAGACAACAGGGATTGAAATTGCACAGAATGCCTTTCCTCCATCCCCTTTGAAGAAAAAAAAGCCAACAGTTTACAAGCTTTTCAATTTCTCATCTGCCTCCCATCTCTCTAATGTTTCATAGAAAACACTGACAAACTGTAAAGAAGAATAAAAGACAGTCTTACTATTAAAAAAAAAAAGCACTAAGCTCTTTAAAATTATTTTTAAAATGTCAAACCACTTAAATTTATAATATTCTCCCTGATGGCTGCATGAGGAAAGTCAGAAGAATCCCTCTGCTGAACAGCATTCAGCGAAGGAAAATGCTCAGCACTTAACAGAAGGGTAGCCCAAGATAAACAGTGTTGAGGGAATCTTGTGGTTCGAAAGGCAGAGAAAAAAAAATTCAGCTTCGAGGTTGACTTCATTGGGAAGATATTCCACAAGAAGGGATACAGAAAATAAACACTGACAATACGTTTTTCCTATTCAAAATTATGAAACAAAGAGGTCTAAATCCCAGCATCCTTTCAGCTCTTGAGAAAACAAATTCCACGGAAAACACACTGATAGTGGCAGCCACAGAAACTTAAAAAAAAAAAGCGAACAAATTCAGATAAGAATGTAGGTTTTAGCAGTGTGAGAGAAAATATGAGTTAAAAAAAAAATCCCTGTAAATTTGACAACCATCTTTAAAAATCATTCCCTGTCTCTATTAGCATAACACGGTACTGACCTAACAAGCTAGAAACAGTGTTTTTAAAATTCTAAGTTTAATCAATTCAAATGCATAGCACTCAAGAGAAATCAAGTCACTAACAGAACAGCATAAGGGAAACGAAGTTATCTAAATTTTCTATGCACTTTCACTACAAGTATTGGCCTTTTTGACCACAGTGCATGAATTTTAGGACTAGAGAAAGAAGATGAACTATTACTTTTCAGAAGATGATCACAATCATGATCAATCTTTATTCATAAATACTATCTGTATATATTATATATTTCTAACTACAACCATTACCTCTACTCTTTCAGCTTGTTAAGCAGGGACAATAGCTACAAGTTTTTATTTTGAAAGTACTAATTACTGTAAAAATATATTAACAATTACTATAAGCTGTAAACATAGCTATATGATTTACATATTGAAAGCGATTAGGGCCACAGCCATAATTTCCTAAATCTCTGCCTCCTTGGAGCTGTGGAAAGATTTCTAAAGAAATTGTGGCAGAATACATACATGCTATTATCTTCTGAAATCCAAGGGAATCTTTTCCTGCTGTGCTTGCTTACTTGCAAAAATCCAACGTCACCAAGAAATTAGAAGCAGCAGCTGTTTAATTCTAATATCTATGGTCCATACTAAATCATTTAGCATTTGGGAAAAGAAAGCAGTCTGCATTACACTGACTGAGGACTTCTTGTTGCATGTCGGTCCTGTATGCATTTGTTTGACAGACTTGTTTGTATCGTTCCGAGTCCTGAAGATGGGAGCTGTGCTTCTTCAAGTTAAGTAGTGGTCAAGTTTAGAACCTCAACATGAACTACTGTGTCATAGAATACACCATCACAAGAGACCTACTTCTGACAAGTTTTCTAATAGAAAATGGAAGGCGTAAGCTCATGTGTAATCAGAAAGTTCAAGACAGCATGATACTTCAAAGAGAAGCTCGTGTCTGATCAGCTAAGAGGATCTTAGCATACATAAATGCCAGAAGGTGTGAATTCTGAGCTAGCTGATCGATCTGCAAGTTTCTATTATAGTATTAGATCAAAATATCTCCTCTGCAGAGCATTTTGAAGGTCAATCATTTTTCAATTAAAACCAGTTTGGCAACATTCAGCACGTTCTGCACCACTTAAAACCAGTGCAATGTCGTTAAAACACAAAATTACTTTCAATGTTCTCACAAAGAACGAAATTATTCATTAAAGCTACCAACTTCGGATTGCTTTTCAAAGAATGTAATAGAATTTTAGTCTTGCATATCTGATGGGAACATTTGCTCTACAAAAAAACCTTATCACTCAAGATAAAACTTTTGCAGCTTTCCCAATCAGAACAGATTTCATTCCTTATCAGCTTAATCCTCATTCCTCTCGGTTTCTCAAGAAAATGAGCCACTGAAAATTCAGCAAGTACAGTTCCAGACTAAAAAGGGATGCAAGGAAGAATTTTGTGAAATATTTCTCATCATAACTCCACTCATGATTTACTTATGGACACTCTAAACAATTAAATAAAGCTTTTCTCAGTACAGTAGATGGGAGATATTTTGTAACTCCACGCTTTAAAAAGAAAGAAAAGTGAGATCTGTGGTATTTTATGATTGTATCTTGAGTTTAGAAGGTATTTCTACATGCCTCACATATTTTGAGGGACACTATGTTTTAGGGCTGTATGCAGATATATCAAGAACGTCTGGTAAAACAGCATTAACCCAGAGAAGGTTTTCAAATTCTGCTAAAACCAGTGCTGTCTGAAAGAAAGAAACTACAGACTTGCTTAATCTGGCAGTAGCGTTGGATCAGCACATTCAGCCTGCTTCCAAAATTGCATGTCAATACGTTTGTCTAACTTTGCATTCTCTAAAACATATATTCTGGGAAGTAGCCAAGTGAACACACTTGTGACACATCAAGTCTCGCTCATTCAGTGCTGAGCATCTGATTCCTCCCTCATGCTCCCCTGCCACTGCATCTACCTCTTACGTGTTTTTAACATATTGGCATGGCTTCTTCCCCACTCCATTAACCCACTGACCAGACCCAGCTGGCTGGCCTGATTCATACTGTTCTGCACAGCTGTAGCTGCTGCATCAGATCACCAAGTTAATGAGAGGCCACAGAGCTGTACTAAAGCCAAGGACTGACTCTCAAATTAAATGAGAATGATGCCCTTTTTTGCCAGAAAGCACCCTCTCCAGCTGCAAATAATGCATCTTATTGTATGCTCCCATGTGCCTCCTGTCCTGCAGGCAGGCAGTGTCCCACACCCGGAGCAGCAAAACTTCAGGACTGGAAGTGCTCTTGAATTCAGACATCTGAATTATTTAAATATCTTTAAATCACTTAAATCTCTTTGGAAAGCAGGATTATTTTATCATTCATCCACATGTGGGATGACCAGCTGATGATTACTATTCAGCTTTCAAAAAGCAGCCAGTATTGACTTAAAGAAATATTAAACCACAGAAAAGTCAAAGTGTTATACCAAACTTGAATTTGCAGCCTGTTAAAAGAAATAAGCAAACTCTGTATGCTGTTGTATTTTCTTCCTGTTTTTTTGTTGTTTGCATTGCTGCAGAAGTCCCCAGAGATTTCACTCCAGACAGAATGAAAAAAAAGAAATGCAAAGGTAGACTTTGGTTTATCATCAGGGACAAGTACCCAGATAGGAAGTCAAGATTTCTACCACGATCACAGAATCACGATCTGAACTTTTGAGGCTACAAAACACGGTCCTTTTCTAGCAGCCCTGGCTGAATGCTCCCTTTGCACCTCAAGCTGGCTCTTGTTTCTCTGCTGACTTTTGGAGCTCATTTTTTTGAATAGACAATTCCACATTATCAGCCGAGGCTTTGAACACCGACTGCAAGTACACCAGCATCAGTCACAGAGGCATTGCTGGAATACTCTTCTCTTCTGTATTGATGCTTGAATGACTCACACAGGATCTGGTGATATCATTTTAGAAGTGGAATGAAATTATTCCTGGTTAGGTGGAGATTAAATGCACATCACCTGTTGCTGGACATCTGTTTAGGTTAATGCCCTCAGTATTCCTGGTGTTTCTCAGTAAGGGGAAATAAAGACCTTTAAATAGCAAAAACCAAAGTGGAATAAAAATACTACATTTAATTAGCAGGAGCTACTGTCAAATAAAATGCATTTGAACTGTAAAACTAATTAATAACTGGAAATCAAAACAATCGCCATTTAGAGTGAAAAAGGAAAACATCCAGTTTGGTTTTGCCATCTCAAAAGTGACCAATTACCACTTAGCGTTATAATGATATTCCTTCAGAGTAAGTTATAGACTAGTTTCTCCTTTCTTGAATCTAAAAAAATAAATTTATTCCTTCTCAGCACTCCAGAAATGAGTTTTGAGTAAACTAAAACAGTAGATAAATGGATATTCTTTATTTAAAAAAATAAATCATACTGAATGAGTGCAACAAATGGAATATATATACTACCTATAGAGTTTCCATGTTAAGAGACAAAGCACAGACAGCAATCAAGCACAACCAACATGTGCTACTTAGAGGTTCCCCGACAAAGCAGACAGCTCTCCTTTAGCAGCTCACTGGAAAAGGACTGGAAAAATATCCCTGCTAGTTTCTACACTGTATATTTAGACCTAGTTTGCTAAATATCCTATAATGGCTGGGGAAGAATAGTTGGAACATCCAAGGCCACTGTTCATCTTAGAGAATTATGATTACCAGTAAAACTTGGAGAGCTGCTATAATTTTTTTGAGGCGATTATAGAATTATGATGTTTACTTCTAATAGCTTAATCTATGTTTGCAATAGGGTCTGCCTGGAGAATCGAACACTGATAAGGCAGCTAAACAGTTTCAGCCCTGGACTAATTTTCGCACTCACAAAGCTTTCTGAAAAATTCTTTTCTGGCACTGAAATTCATTGCAACTGCCCTGATCTCCATCCAAACATCCCCTGCTGCTTCTGAGAAGAGAAAGGGAAATCCATTTCACTCCTCTTGAGTTATGGGAGACTGAAGAACAATATATTTCCCTTTAGTTTAAGAGCTGACATACTTTCCCACCCTCTTCCACTTAATGGCTGAACTCTGAAACTTGGCATATACTTTATTACTCTTTTTGGACGATGTCCAAGACTAAGTTCAAATAAAAAACAGGTTGAATATTGGAGTTATAAGTGAAAACTCCCTGCAAAGTGTGCACGAACTCTGTAACTTCAAAATGTAATTCCCCCTTTTCCGATTATTGCAATAAGCAAACCCCGTGTCCAGAGCGTCTCAACAGCAGACTCTATGCTCCTTAAAAATGTTAAGTTCTCCAGCCCAGAAGTGCTGCAACTTTATACACAGCCCCAGAGTCCCCGGCACCAGGGGCTGGAAGTGTTCCTGAGGAGACTGACTGTTCTATCAGTATGAAGTAGAGGGGACATGGCAGCAGGATTGTTCTATTAGAGATTAACAAGCAAAGTTTTAGATTAGCATATCTTACCTCATGATTATAAGACACGGAGGGAAAGCGCACTACAAATTACTTGTCAATGAAGTTGCTATAACTCATTTAAGCTTCAGTAACTCAACTGCATGCAGTTGCATGCTACATCCAAGAAGTGTCATTCATCTCTCAGCAGCCAGGGAAACCTGCGTGTGCTACATACACAGATGATCTCCGTTTCCTCCTGAAGGACATGTTTGCCTTAGCCTTTCTCACACCACAAAAGCAGTGCAGCTAAAGAAACAGCTGCAGCCAGTCATCTAAATTCTCCTTCAACGCCCTCATCTCCAGAAATTCTTGCTCCTGAAGCTGAAAGGACTCCTCTAAAGAATAATTCATTAAAGAAACTACAGACACTGACCTGTAATTAGTTCTCTGACTTCCATATCATTTGTTTTTCGCAATAGTCTGATCAATGCAGGGATCCCATCACAGTTCTTTATGGCCACCTTGTTTTCGTTATCCTTCCCATAGGAGATGTTCCTGAGAGCCCCACAGGCTTTACGATGGACCTCTGGCTTTGGATGATCAAGTAGGCCCACCAAGATAGGTATCCCTTTGAGATGCCTCACGTCCTTTTTGATTTTATCATTCTCGTAGCACAAGTGCTGCAAGTAGGCTGCGGCGTTAGACTTGACCGGATCAATAGGGTGGCTGAGCATGGCAATTACTTCAGGGAGGTCAGGGTCCCTCCACCTGGGGTCTTTACGAATGCTGTCAATAGAGGGGGAGCGCTTCCCCAGACGGTCAATACTAGCCATGCTTCCTCTCTCTGGCTGTGCCAGCGGTGCTGCGTAGCCACCATGAAGGTAGGGTATCCTCTCTTCAACCATCTCTGTCTCAATGGGGTCATCGTAGCCCCTGTAAGAAGCAACAGTCCCAAGAGAAAGAAAGGGGAGGGGGGAAAAAAAAAAAAATTTAAACACTCTGTACCTCCGAGTCAGTATGGAGATTTCAGCTATGAGCAAATCTTAATATCACAAACATCATTAGGGGCAGCATATTTACACTTTCAAATAATTTATTTGCAGTAACTTGAAAATTAACCATAGCTGAGTACTCAGCACCACCTCAATTACTGCACAGTATTTGTCTGGCTAGCAGTGAAACAATGACAGGAACTGCAAGTCATCAAACAGATTGCTTTCATTTTGGTCACTTAGCAAAACAATTATGATAGAGCTGGATTACATTTAGTAGGAAACACTGAGCTTTATTAATGCCACTACTTCTGCAACAAACCAAAACTCTAATTAAAGGCATTCAAGGCCTGAGCAGAGACCACAGACACTTTTCAGCAAGTCTGAGAAGTTCCACTACATTTCCATGTTGATGCTTACACAAGAATGCGGAACTCATCAATAGACATAACAATGTCAAAGATGATGGAAAACCTAAGTCCTGAATCCAAGCATGTTGTAAAAGTCCATCTTGTACAGAATCATTTGGAATACACTAAGAGGCTGATGGTCAAGAGACCTGGGTCCAACTTTTAACACCAGAGTAGTTTGCTGGACATCCAAAGCAAGTGCAGTACTCTGAGCTTTCCTCCCCACATCAGCAACTAACCTGATGTTAGACACTCTTAAGATCATTTACAGCATTAGAATGAATGCCGTAATATTGCTGTGCCATAATTCACTGTATGTAACTGAAGGAAGGTCAGTCACAACCAGCTAACACACCTATTTAGATATCACTGTCCTAGTTCACACAAAGGGCAAAGTTACAATCAACACAGTTGAAAATATTCTAGCACAGTACATTCTCACACTACAGATGTCCATATTCTTTAAAAAAAAAAAGATAATCAGTATTTGACAAATATTTCTTTTTCTTTAACAACCACTGCTGCAACTATAATCTCTAACCTTCTGGAAAAAATCCCGCCCCCCCCAATAACTTCCTACAACTAGCTGCTAAAGACAGAACGTTTCTGAAAGAGATTTGTAAGGAAAGGCATTTACAACTTCAGAATTTGTTTTTGAGACTCACTGATATACTTCATCCTTTATTCAAAGTGACACCTTTCATCCTCCAGAACACGCATAGTTCGTGGAGGGCAGCTTCAGCGCATGCGCCCATCTGTGAGATAACACTTAAGTCCTTAGGCGAAGTACAACGGGAAATCTGAAGCTGGCACACAGTGACCCACCCCCTGGTCACAAATTCTTCAATGTTGTATGTGAATAAGCCCACAGGGCTATAAGGCGACTTGCACCTAACAGTTACGAACTGCCGCAAACACTTTCAACACTGCAATCTATCCTCTCTCAGGCTTTGCCCCAAAGGCTCTCACCAGCTCGCTAACCTGGCTGCGGAGGATGAAGAGCCGAGGTGACCCACTGGGGAGCCGAATCAAAATTCCAGCTAAACCCATGGTTTTAAACCTCAAGTCTAGATGATTTTTCTTCTTCATCCTCCCTTCCCTCTAATACTACTCTTAACAGATGTTAATATAAACTGACTTCTTTTATATATATATATACACACTTTTTTATTTTTTTAAATACAGCAGCAGCTTTTTGCCTTATTGTTTTTTCCTGGACAGATTAGCCACTATCTCAGTATTGTAGTTATCTCAGTCAAGCAAGTAGTTTTAATTGCTACAAAATTATTCTTAAAAACTTTCATTTTAAGCACTGACTGATGTTACTGCACAATTTCTCATGTCACACTGAAGGAAGTATAGACCATTAGAACTCAAAGAAAATGGAGCCTGCTGTTATCCTAAAGGGACTGCTAATTAAACTAGACTCTGGGGAGAAGAGCAACCGGAGGTGGAGACTGAACTTAGTCTTGTACAATTAACGCTTTTAACGTTAAAAGCACCTTTAGTGACTTTAAGTTACTTTAATTGCTGTTCTAAACCATAAACTGAATGAAAGGATAAAAATGGGCCAGTATCCAAAACTCAGAATGAATCTGAAGAAATCCTTTTATTGATGCAGTTATTTGTGTATGTATAATTCAGTACTTGCTCTACATGGTAATTTACAATGTCTGGACAGCTGCTGTATTTTCTGTTACAGAACAAAGCTGTTTCCATCATTCCAAGAAGAAAGTAACAACATTGAAAAGATTTACTTTTGTGCATATACACAGGGCAGAAGTAATAACAAAACCCCTTAACTACTCCTCAAACAAAATTCTGTTTTTACATAGGCAATTTTGAGACAACCAGCATTAAAACTATTACAAAAACTCATTCGTCAAACCCATCCTCATGTTAAATTCTTATTGACTGCATAAAAGAAAAGCAGCAGAAGATTAATTTTAGTAGTTGACCTCTGCACAGCTGTTACTTGCTTGACTTGGTAACTGGCGCTTCAGCACGCCTCAGTCCTGGGAGCTGCCCACAAGGTAACTGTACACCCCCTCAATTACACCTGCACAATTCAGTTTCTCGTTCCTTCTCATCCATGCAAATACACAAAGATAATTACTGTCTTAGGATGCTGTTTGTTTGCATTATTTCCATGAAGCCTTCCAAACAGAACCACACGGATGGGCCCATCTTCCTCATGCTGCATCCTCTCCCCGTGCCACACAAAGCTCCTTGTTTTCATTACATTTGCCCAAAACAAAGCTTCAGAGTTAGGACTTAAAATTGCAACACTGTCATGACAAGAGAGAGCACCACATAACTCTTGTACCAACAGCACTAACTTTTTTAAAATTGTCCATCACTATTTATTAAATATGAATGTGAATACCTGAAGTAAAGAATCAGTCATTAAAAAAAAAAGAAAGACGATCACATCCCAACTTGCTGTTTATTCTAACAAAGTTTTTCTTTAAAAAAGGGCTTTTTCTTCCATTGTTCTGATACAAAGCTACTGATGCACCAAAGACAGCCAACAGGCTTTGATGATCCTTGCCTCTGATGATCCCTCTCTGATGAAATCCCCAGGACACAGAGCTGGTATAGAACAGGACATGGGAAGATGCCGAGTGTTTCATGCTGCAGGGAAGAGGTTGCGCTCCTGAGCGCCGTGGGTACGGAGAGCTGCGATGGTTCAGGATGAATCACGCAGGTGGGGGTGGGGAGGGCAGCATTGCTTAGAACCCACCAGCTACTGCTCCGCAGCGAAGTGATCACAGCATATAGTGCTGGCCCCATCCCCACGGCAGAAGCAAAGCACCCTCAAGAAGCAGACCCTGGACCATAAGTGACAAAATTTTAACAACTGTTGACATTTTCATAAAGTCCCATTCTGACGTGGACCATTCACTTACAACTCTGTTCCTGCCAATCTCAACCTGATTCTGCTGGACCATCTCCTTAGTGAAAAAATAGGACTGCACATCTGACACAACCATTTTAATACATAAAGACAGCTACTTTGAAACAAGACAGTGTCTCTCAAGTATTTGTAGAGAAAGAATGAACACAAGAAACACTATTGCTGAAATAAGCCCACGCAGGTCAGATCCAACATACCTCTGTAGGATGAAACAGTGTCAAGAGCCACTGGTTAATGCACCAGTAACAAAACCCAATGACTTTATCTGGCAGTAAAGATAACACCTGGACACTTGACCCTTCAAGGCCCTGAATAATCATCTAGAAAGCCTGAGATCCCGGTGTGAACTTAAGAGCTGTACAAGAAAGGTCAGCAAAGGCAAGTATCACACCAATTCAGATTCACATGACTAAATACGGTGGTCAAGTCTGGAGAAGGTAAAAAACCAACCAAACAAACCAACCCAAACAACCCACACTGTAATTAAAGGAAAAGAATCCTGAAATATTTTACAAGGGAAGCTCTAAATATCAGCTCTGCCATTGCTTGACAGCACTGAAGGGAAAGAGTTTACCAAAACAGATCATCTGCAAAGAAGCAAAATAACTGATCAGGCAGCGTAAAGCAGAACTACCACTTCGACTGCCTGGGGAGACGGAGATCCCCACTCTCTGTGCAAGTGAGGATGGCCTGGCCCAGGTCAAGTCCCATCTCCCCTCCTTTAACAGGAGACTTGGGGGTCAGAGAGGTGCAGACTAGGCAAAGAGTGAAGAAGTCAAAGGCAAGTATCTATGAGGGAGTTAAACACACCCAGTTTCTGAAGACAAATGAGTAAAATCAGCAACACAGAGAGAGTAAAGAAATCATCTTTCTGACTGGGACTGGCGGGGTCCAAATGCAATTTCACTTTCACCCCAGCAGAGCAGCTACATTGGAAAGGCAAGCCACTTGACAGAGGAGGAGGACTGACAGAGCTTCAGCAGATACGGTCATCTGTGCTCAGGAGGCCAAGACTCTCTACTCTCGGGACTGAAGAGATTTGGTAGTATGCCAGAGTTGCTGACTACAAGCATCTTGCCCTCCATCTGTTTGTAGCAAGGCAGCTGAGTGTTTAGGATGCCATGGGTCCCACTACTCACCTGTCTCAGGGAATTGATCAAAACGCATTCTAGCATAGATAAAAACTGGGAGTGAGCTTGTGGATTTATCATCTTCCTTGTGGCTTCAACATAGGCACATTTGAGTAAACAGGTGAAGGATTTACACATTTAATCCTCAACAATTTATACAAGTGTTACATTCATCACAGTTTGCAGCTGGTGTCTGCTCAGGATAAAAGACCAGAAAGGCTTGGGATTTCAGTAGCGAACTTAGCGCCAAACGTTGAAGAGGAAACCTAAAGACTTTGCAGAATGAGGTCCTACTTTTGCCAGCCTCTGTTCTCTGACAGGAGGACACACAAGAGGATTCAAAACTGGGCTGAATCCTCTGCTGAGTCAAGCCTGAGTTATGGGCCATATGGTTAAAACACCGAAATCCCCTTGACTGGAACCATCTCAAAGCTGCTAATGGATGAGTTGACTGAGGTTGCCGCCTGCCACATAAAACTCAGCCATACGTCAGTCTTCTGCTACCAGAAGATCAACAAACTGAGCTCAAATTCACTCTGAGGAGGAGCCTCAGAAAAACACAAATCTTCTCCAAACTGACTGCGTTTTTTGCTTCACCCTGTTCTGCCCAGGCATGCCCATACACTCCTGCCCCAAACTAGACAACATCCCAATGTTGCCTACATCCTGGTATTACACTTACGGTTGGTCATTAAACCAAAGAGGCCGATCTACAGCGATAGATAGCTCCCCAGCCTTAAGGATGCCCGCACGGGTGCTGCTGTGAGACCACACTTGAAATGGATGAAGTTTATCTACAAATATAAGCCTTTATACTCTAGATTGAAAAAAGACACCAGAAGTACAATGGGACTAAAATGTACGTGATACCAATATTCTCCCACTGTCTACACATAACAGAAGCAAGAGAGACCTCGTCTTACAGCAATTTAATCTAAAATCTGGTTCGTTTCCCGGTAATAATAATAATTTGGACCATGAAGTTACCACCAAATATAGTCTCAGTCTCTTAGGGCAGGCTTCTGCCATAGAAAATTTCACAGCAGAAAAGTGTTTTTTTGTTGATTTAGTCAACATTAAAAATTCATATCCTGTCTAGTCTGGAATAGTAACACTGGCAATAGCTGCTGCAGAGTTTTTAGGGAAAAAGAAGTCCCGTGAATGCTAGTACAAGTACAAACTGGAAGGAAATTACCACAGAGGCAAGAAATGAGAAGTTGAGCAGAAGATAATTTAAAAAAATAAAGATTAATTATGACTTGCCATTTTTTCCTGCTCATTTGTGTTAACTTCAATTTAATGATTAAAAAATATTCAAATAATAGTAGGGATGTTTTTGTGAATGAAAAATATCCAGTACTTCCTACTTCTCTTTCGAAAAGGACTGTATATAAAACACCTAGCAACACCATGAGACTACGTGTTTTTAAAGACTATAATAAAAACCCTCCTAATTTAATAAAGGCAACCTACCAAATGAAGAAAAAAGGGCATAAAACCAATTAAAGATGTGTAAATAGCTTCCAAAGTAAATTTGAGTAACATTAAATCAGTATTATACACCCCAAACGCCTTTCTCTCACCCCAGTTTATTATGCAATCTGACTTAAACCAAATCAGAGCACATGCTGAGGAGAAGAACATTAAGTGCCAGGTATTCTTCTTGCAGAAAATAATATATCTTACAGCAGAGACTCAGTATAAAAGAAAACAAGAAACAAACCCAATCACAAGCACTAAAGAGCTGACAGAGGGAATATTTGCCTTTGTGCACTTATCTGGATTTGTAGATGTTTGTGAGGAGGCACATTTTTCCCCAATTTAAAACGAAATATAAGTAGCTTAAAATGAGGCTGGTGATGACAGAAGGAAAGCACAATAGATATTTATCTCTGCAATCAAACGGAGCAGAGGAGGGATGGGAAGAACAATCTATACTCGTAACCCCCTTGACTAGGATTCCCTCCAGGCACAGCTGGTTGCCTCCTTATCACATAGCGGGTAAGACTCACTACCACAGGCTGAAATGAGAAACCTCCATTCAGTCCTCAGACAGAACAGCATCAAAACTAGGAACTGACAGCAAGGATCCTTATTCTGCCATTAAACTATTAACAAATGAGGGCAGCACTTACTGGGAAGAAAATGAGAGAACAACTTAAGTTTCCACAGCGAGTTAGACAACAGAAGAATTCCATTTGCGACATGATGAAGATGCCCAAGCTGAAAGTCGGTGCGAAGCAGAAAAGCTTCTAATAGTGTTGTTATTTACCTACTCTACACATACAAACTTTTTGAAATTAAAAGTGACATCAATTTATCACATTCACTTAATCATTTTCACAAGGAATAACTTACTTTAAAAAAACCTATAGAGGAATAATCAAGTAATTACCCTCATCTAGTACAAAGCACTATTTGTAGTCTTTAGCTTCTTGCAGATCAGTACATATCTGAAATGCAGGTTTATTGAATTTTTCAAGTATTTCTTTGAAACATCAAAAAGTAACTACTTATGAAGAGGCCCTCGTACAATATTATGTTCTCACCAGCTAAAGTTTGCTGCCACAGTCAGGCTAATTACTTGTCAAAGCCTCTTGATCATATTAAATACAGAAAAAAACTCACAACAAAAGAAATGTAAAACAAAAATTGTGAATTGGTCCTATCCAAACTGCAAGGAACAATAAATCAAAGGGATGTTTAAAAGAAGGAAAAAAAAAACCCAAGCAAACCTTTAAAAATGCAATGAGTAGGTTCTAAGAATACATTTAATTATTCATCATGCATACAGGTTGAAAAATGTTAATAAAAATTTAAAAGCACTACTGCCTGACTGTTTTTAACAAGAACTGTAAACTTGTTTAGATGCAGGGGAGCACCAATTAAAGTTTGATAGTTTGATCAACNATGATCAGTATTTTGGCACCCACTGGCTGCAGGTATTCCCCATCAGCCCCATAAAACACTGACGTGGTTCCACTGGTTGGTAAGCTTGCAAGATCAAAGATGTCACAATGGCCTTAAAGGGGATTCTGGGAGATATGCCTTGATACCTTTTCTCTCCTTTTATTTTTTTTTTTTTTAAATATAGATGACAATTTGCAGGTGCTTGATTCCATTTAGCTTTAAAATGAACTTCCAGAGATGTGAAGGAGGACAGAACTATGAAAGTATGAATGAAACCGTAAATGACATAACATCTCCAAGTAGGAGTGCTCCAAGACAAGAGAGTGAAAAGGCCTGCCCAAATCCCACCGACAGCTACTGCTGAAGTGAAGCCTTCGGTTAGAAGAATTAAGTTTAAAGGCCATTTACACACAGAGGCAGGTGGCTTCCAGACTCTCTTTACAGCTCTGGAAACTACTCTAAATTAAAAGGAAAATAATGAGAACTAAATCCATATCAAAACACGAATCATGAGGATATGACTTCACACAGGCACATGCGAAAGTTTGTACACTGCTTGGAAAACAAAGTATACAAGTTTTGCAGTTCATACTCAGAAGATGACTTTCAGCTGAGTAATAAAACTCTCTTCCCAAGCTTGGTGTTTTTTTTTCCTCCAAATGCAAGAGCCAATAGCTGCGAGCCCAGCATGAAAAACTAATATCAGAAAATAGGGCATAAAATAGAACATCCCTTGGAAAGGGGCCTGAACCAGAAGTAATTTGTGACTGGTCACTTCAGTTACATTAAGTGCAACACAAATGCTCTTATCTCCCCTTTATATGGGCACAGGACAAAATAATGTTCTGGTCTTACAAAATGTTCCAGTACTTCAGTGAGGTTCAGCACAACCTGGTCGTGCAGCTGAGGGTGTGCGGTTAGCGCAGCATCGGGAGCCGAGGCTGTCAAACACCTCACAAGACAGCTTTTATATAACAAGGCATCCCTTCACCGCCAGGTATCAGCCCCAGCCAACTGTTCAACATTTTTGTCTGGCAGATGTGTGCATAACCAGACCTGTCAGAGGTCTCACAGATTACAAATCCCTCTTTTCACCTTGCTAGTGTGGAATGGTTCTGGGACAAGACAATGCAGTCACAACTCTTTTTAGGAAGAGGAAAAAAACGTAACTTAGCCCTCTTCTACAAAATCATCTTTGACTTTCTAAAGTCAACCGAAACTAAGCAGCCCAGAAACACAGTGAGAGGGTTCTTGAGCTCTACCCTCACTCCCTTCTGTATTTCATGTGCGTTTTGCAGTCATTTATGGGCTAATGAAATGATGGGTTCTACCTGTTTTTCTGTCAAGAACTTACCAGACTATTAAGAGTTCAAATGTACATGTTCAACTAAGCAAAACAGCTGCAGATTAGCATTGTAAAAAACAAATGGGTTTTACCTTCCTTTGTGAGGTCTTCCTCTCTCTGGCACACCTGCAGAAGTCCTCCGGTTCACAGTGGAGTAATCAGGATCCAGTTCATATCCTTCATCATCTACTCCAAGGCTGCGGTTATCATCTTCCAGTCCATAGGGCTCTGGCTGGAAGCGTTCTGGCTGGGAGCGGTTCAAGTCAACGTTGCTACCCACTGGCACCTGAGGCTGAGCAACAGGACCGTAGTTATCCCTTCTGCTTGGCAAAGTGAAGCTACCATCATCTGGCCTGTAACTGTTTCCTGGCACGTAGGCATAGCGAGGACGGTAGTTGACACCACGAGACAAGCTACCATAGTTATCAGATAGATCTCCATAACCATCACGACCGATATAAGGGCGATACTGGCCTTCATGGCTTTCAGGGTAAGAATCATTGTAGCTGTTGTAAGATCTGGTTAACGTGGAAGATGCTTGTGGTGTGATGTACCGCTCCCCGTTCTTCATGTACCTTCTGTCTATTGAATCTGTGTAGCTGCCCATGGGAGACGAGCCATCCATTGATGGCAGACCATCAGGCCCAAGTGGCACCTGACGCACTGTTCTGGTGGTGACTGTTTTGACCATTTTGGTAACCTGTGAAGAAGTAGTGAATAAATACGTTAATCTTCTCCTTGCTGCACAATGTGGTGAGACATACAGGGAGCTAGAACAGCAAAATAGGGAGAGAGCATCACAAAGCATACTACAGTGACATGCCCGTTGAATGGAAGCACTGGTGTACTCATGAGTTCACCTATTAGGTTTAGGATTTAATAGTGGGAAAATATTTCTATAAAAATCTGAAGAGACAGGTCATAGAGCCAGAGTTAAGTGCACTCTGGGGCTCCTACTATCAAATAAAAACCACTGCAGCCATGTGACAGTGCGTGGAAGAAGTGTAAGGTCATTAAACCAGTTCAAATTTGCCCAAAATGTTTTCAGGAGGCATCTTTCCTACAGCAGATTTACGATGTTGAGGAGCCACAGCCTTTCCTCCCACAATACCACATCACATTCTCTAGTTTGACAGAAATATAGTTATATGCTCCTGCCTGATCTGTACCACTGTGTAACTTGATGGAGCTCAAATTCAGCAGTAATATTTAGGAAACCACGATCTCAAAGAGAAAAGTTCTGGACTTCTAGCTTTTAGACAGCACAACTACTTTATCTTTTAAGATATGCTTACATCCAACCATCACCATACAAGCCCAACAGATACTTGGTGTCATTCCATTATTTTGGTGACATTATTTGGCAATAATGAACATTAATGCCACACAGCTTTTGCAACTGCAACTACCCTAAACATATGGGGCTCGAGAAGCTTGTTTAAAACATTGAAGAAAAATCTGCACGCAAATACATCTTTATCTTTTAGTCCTATAAATCACATCTCATTTCAACACAGATAAAATTAGACTATTTCATGTAACTGACAAAAACTGGAAACGGTAAGTGTCCAGAGAGCACTTGTGTTCAGGGTTCCTTGCTGAAGGGTAAGAACAAAGACTCCTCAAGAGTTTCCAAGAATGTTCTGCCTTCATGGGAAAGGTCTGGTAATCTGCGTAAGACAGTGCCAGACAAAAGCCACTACTATTTACAAACTAGCAAAGGACCTTCTGTTTTGGTTGGTATCTGGGGTCCATCAACTTCTGTACTGTCTTCCACAGCGACCAGCAAAAGTTGTTTTCGGGAAAACACACAGTCCAGCAGAAGCCAATCTATCCTTACCCTAACCCTAACAAAGTTACTTTAGCCTATAAAAAGTTACCCTAACTGAGCAAATGCTGACTTTCAGCCCTTTGTAAAAAAACCCAACCAAACAACAAAACAACACACACAAGGATGAGAGGAAGAATCAATCCACCAGAGAGTATTACACACAGGGAGGGGAGGAACACAAAACAAAATTGTTAAGAGATATTTTGGATGTATTACAGAGGTAAATAAGCATCAGTAAATGACACTTTTCTTCATGTAAGCCACAAAATGAAATGTGTACATCAAGAGAAACAATAACATGTATTACCGGATTGCTCAGTGGCTCTAAAGTCCAAATAGATATTTTGACCTATAGCCTCTGATTTAAATATTTAGATTGGCATCAGATTAGCCAAGTTGCTGCTAGAACAAAATAATTAAGAGTACATCTCTTGAAGCAGCTCCAGACATGTCCTCTAGCCAGATGTTTTCACACAGAAACCCCAAAGAAAAAATTCACCCAAACAGCATTTCTCTTCCTAAAGACATCTGTAAGCAAATGATACTTCAGCCTAATAAAGTTATGAAATCCTGCAAGACAAAGCAGTACAAATGGCTCTCCACCAACAGCATTAAACAGCATCATGATGCTGAATAAAGCATAGCCAGGTACCAACATAACCTTAATATCTAATTTGGGCCAGAGCTGAAAGAATTTTCCTCTTCAACCCAAAGATGCTAGCTTCCATGCCTCCAAATCTTTTTTTCCTTTTTTAAAAAGCACACATTTTAATAACTAAAAGAAAGGAAACTAGAAACTAAACATTTATTTCATGACATAGAATCCAACCGTGGTTTTTGCTTATTACCTGCGCACAATACTTCTACTTTCCACTCAGTTATCAGCATGACTACTGTCACGGCATTTATACAACTAGACAGCATTTAGAGAAGAAAAAGAGCTGGCGTAGCTTACAGTAGCTCTTTGTAAAGTGGACGTACACAAGGCAACACAGCTCAGTATTCTCCTACTGAAGTCTGAAACAAAAGTTTTATTCAAAGTCATATGTTCATAAGCGATCTTCTAAGAGTAGAAAAAGCAACATTTCTCAGGCCTGAAATAGGCAAGTTTTGCAAAGCAATGACAAAACTGGATGCAAAGTTCTTGAATTTGGGAACCAGTAACAGGAATAACAGGAAGGAAGGTAGCATTTCAACAATTTGATGAATCAGAAATTGATACTTTTGCCCAGGAAGGAACAAAGAAGCAGCTTTCTAGATGCCAGGAAGAGCACTTAGATAACCACACGAAGCCCTTTCTTTCAGCACTATTCAACAGGAGCCAGATATTTTAAATCTAATCCCAAGTTTCTCTTTTCAGGACATACGTTGCCATGCATGCATAGTTTGTCACATGTAACTTTTCATAAAATTGTCAAGATCAGACAATGCAAGATACCTAATAAACCATGTCTGGCTGCAACAATAGCACAAAAGAAGGAACAAGCTTTGACCTGCAGGATCCTTGGAGAAAGGCTTTGCAGCAGAGGCATCGCTGCTGCATGTCTTCACCCAGCATTCCTACTCCAGTTCTGGACTCTTGCTCATTTTTGACTGTCTAATGTTTGTTGGAGAATCACTGTTATTGTCAAACAGGATGAGCTAACATAATGCAGAAATGTTATGGCAAGGACAATTGTCTACAACTATTTAGTACATGTACACAAAAAAACCAAAGCAGAATTTCAGAACACTTAGAAAATCAATTCCTAAACAATTTGTGACTTATCAGTTACACTTAATGAGTTTTTCACCATGCTTTGGTACTCTACAGAGTATTTACAGAGATTTTTTTAAAATGTGACCAACACAGAATGCAGGAGATTCATTTGCAATTTTTTCCCGTCTTCAAGGCTAGCACAGACAAGTTTTCAATGGCTGTAGCTAGTCAAAAAGATGCACTTAGTGTCAGCCAGCACATGTAAGAACAAGTTTACAATGTTAGCACAGCTTCACCTCTCATTTTCTGAATGCTGCCCCTGTTAACGAGTGGAAAGAATCAGGACAATCAAAACCCCCTTGTCAGACACATAAAAAGGAACTTTTCACTCAAGCATTAAAGTACGCATCTCTTATAGCATAAAAGCATTTAATAATGCTAAAGGTGTTATGTTGGGGCAATCAAACCAAGTCTTTTTATATTTTGAGAAAGAGGGAGTATATGCACTCATGCCTCATTTGTCAGGGGTAGGCATCGAGATAGAAGATTTACCATGTGATAAACAGACTTTGTTGTCTACAAGACAATAAAAAGAAGCTTTTTGGAAGCAATTAGCCAGCACACAAAGGAAGGTCCATTTATTAGGTTTCCAAGCAAAAAAAAAAAAAAAACCACCAACAACAAAACAAAACAAAAAAAACCACCCAACAAACCAAACATCTTTATTTCAGGAAATCCAGCTCAAGGGAATGTTTCATTTATATTTCGTAAAAGAACACAGGCAGCCTTGAGCATCTGACAGCACAGTAATCTCTCCCAACATTTTTGTGGTTTCCTTAATACTGATACATCAGCCAGAGAGAACAAAACTATTCCAAATGGGAGTCCCAGCAGACTGTCTTATCTGAGAGACACCTGATCCTTCAGATGCTAATAAATCTTTTTCAAGATTGGGTGCATGAACTCCTCACTACAGATACACTCTAACAAAAAAATTCAGAGATACAAGTTACTTTGAGAAAGTGTAATTTGACTTCCTCTGTTTACTGTCCATGTCTAAAGGAAACCCGTTTAAAGAGGTTTTTTTAGTCCGATTACAAATCAAAAGGTGCTCAATTGCTTCAGTGCTACAATCTCATAGAGTACCAGATAAAAACTTCAAATTACTTCCCTATGAAGAGGTTGTCTGAGTATGCTTAAAATATATTTGCAATTCTTTATTTCCTGTAAAACTATCTTAAGGTTTCAACCACAGTAAAAAAAGTTCTAATATACCAATTTATTCAAGCCCTCCGGAACCAAAATCCTATGAGACTGCAAGTGGGTGCTTTCATTGGTGCTCCCCCCACCCCAGAATATAACTACACAACAGGTTTACTGACCTAACCATTGTTCTCTCCCCCAAATAGCAATTATTTTGTTAAATAATTCCCCTGCAGGCCCCATGATAGTGTTTTCACTAATTCTGTTTCTGGAAATACATCTGCCAACAGAACATAAAAGAAATATTCACACATTTGAAGCAGCTTCCATATTTTTCTGTCCCTCAACCTTCTATTTGTCTTGAAGGATGGGAGAACAACGTGAAAATATCCAACAGTTGGACTTACTGGATGCATGTGCAGATGGTACAAGTGGATCCCTCAAAGTGCACAGTGCTCAGGCACAAGAAGAAGAAAGACTGTACTGAAATTTCCATTGAAGTGGGCTATCACAGTCAAATGCAGTCATCTTAACAAGAACCTGTAATTTTGCCTTCCATTTTGTTATTGAAGTTGGTTTTGTTTTGCCTCTTTTTTTTTGATAAATTAAGTACATTATAAAAGCTGACAGAGCTAAAATTTTTGTTGAAACTATGTAATAAAACAAAAACCAGATGAGAAGGAATGTGCAAGGATAAAAGCATTCTGACATTTCTGAGAGCTTATTTTAGAACTACAGACTGTAAAAATTAATCAGCCCAAGCAGGTTGAAGCTATTACCTTTCTATTAAATGCTGTGTAAGAACTTGCCCCGTAGGTTTTCAAAACAACAGCTCAAATTTCTCCCCTTCAATTTTAAGCTTAACATTTCACATTTTCAAAAGGCCCTCAACTTCGGCTGAAATCCATTCCTGTTCTGTTACCTAATTCCCTTGAATTTTCTGCAAAGTTTCAAAGAACTGCATCTCAGGGTACCCGGCACCGCCACAACCAAAGAGTTTTGGTCGCAAGCACTTTCCCGTCACTGGTGCTAGGAAGTGGGAGCAGCAGTTAATCACTGTTGGGAAAGATCTGGCCTTGCTGAGTATTAGAAAGCACAAGGCAAATGGACGGACTGGAAATAAAACAACTTTGTATACAGATTGTTTTCACAGTTTGTTAAACGTCATTTTCAATGAATAAAAGTGACCTAAATCTCTTGAATCTTTTAGCATTTCAAAGATAAAAATAAAAGGTGCCTGAAGAAAGGAAAAAGCAAACATTAACACAAGGACACACAAATCTAGTTTGCTTTACTGGGTTCTCTTGAGCCACTGACAAACAGGCTCCCTTTAACACATGGCAGCGTTCCAGCCGACAGGCAAGTGGTAGTCTTCTCCCCAAGGTGACTTTCACTGATTTAGCATGATAGGTATTTGGCTTCCAGAGAGATTATAAAGTTGAAATGAAGTATTATCTGCTACATCTTTTGTGCAGTGCATGTTATGTAGGGACTTAGTCAGTATAGTACTAAGAGAACAACAGCTTGGGGAAAATTACTGAGAGATATCTCATTTTGAAGTGGCAGATGTTCTTTATTTAAAATATGTAAAATATTAAATTCTATTACGCCTTCTTCCTGCTTCACTGCTACAGGCATCTTCAAAAATGTGGGGAAAAGCACAGCAAAACTGTCAATGCTTCTGGATTAAGGTTGTTTACTTAATACACTATTGAAGATAACCTCTATAAATTATGGTTTTGAAACAATGGGGGGCAAAATAAAGGAACAGCAGCATACAGGAGCACTCCCATTTACAGCTTTTGCTATGCTTCCGTTCAAGAGGAGGAATTTCAGAGGCATCACTCTCCAGCAAGCTAAAGAGGATACAATTTAGCAAAAATAAGCGACAATTGTCTAAATTTTAAAGATCCAAAAATACATACTCAATGGCATTAGGTTGACTAATCCCCACATAAACTATCCAGCAAAGAAAGCATACATTTAGAAAACCTCTCTGGACTCTTTGGCTCTTAAAGAAACATGACCTGTGTTACTTACTCTGACAGAGGAAGCATCTTGTGCTACCACTTCCTTTGCAAGACAAATACACTGGAGATTGAGACTGGCACTGTCCAGAAGAGCCTTCTGGTTGCAGAGGAAATAAAAAGAGGTTCTAAACCCTTCCTCAAAGAAGCCTAGGGCAAGCACAGTTATGTAGAGCATAAAAATCTTTATTTGCATGTTGTGCTAACTACCTTGACTTAACAGATGACTCGGGGCGGGGGGGGGAGCTAAAGCAGCTAAGCATAAACCTAACCCCTCCTAATTATCTCAACTTTAAACATTACCCTTATTAAGTAACAGATTAGATATTACTGAAAATAGATGTGAGGATTCCCACCATAAGAAACGCTGCTCCTTTACAAGGATGCCTTGTAGAGGA
The DNA here is from genome assembly GCA_013400755.1 of Pelecanoides urinatrix. Lineage (NCBI taxonomy): Eukaryota > Metazoa > Chordata > Aves > Procellariiformes > Procellariidae > Pelecanoides > Pelecanoides urinatrix. The sequence goes on along the minus strand of VZTQ01000024.1, from coordinate 275,420 downwards.
GTACCGGCACACTAAAAGCAAGGCCAGATTCATGGGGGGAGGTTTGTTAGTTTTTGGGTTTGTTTGGTTTTTTTTAAGCATTTTTTCTTTTCTCCTCCCCCCCCTTTTTTTAAATCTGGGAGGTAACAGGCAGAGATACAGAACAGCAGTTTCTGGGCTCAACAAAGACCCTACTACCGCACACTCATGCCCAGCGGACATGTATTTGCATCTCTCGTCCCAGAGAAATGCTTTCCTTCACCATTCTCATCTGAGCAGCAAAGTCAGAATTTTGCCACTGCGCAGAGGTACCAGGAAACTTAATTTTCTCAGTAAGGCTCTCAGGTATAATAATATGACCTATAAAAGCACTATGATGATACCTATTGGAAGTGATAGTAAGTCAATGCCAATTAACTCCAGGACACTTAACAGGTGCTACAAAACCCCAGTGACAATGGTTTTCATTTCACATTCCCTATCAAAACAAAAAGCAAGCTGAAGACCAATGTGATGAAAAAAAAAAAAATTTAAAACATCTGACCTCAGATTCCTATCTAAGAGCTGTTAAATCTATGCCATATTATCACAGCAAGGAAAAGTCAAAACAAAACCATTTCAGAGACAACAACCACCTCAGCAAAGTCACAGCACCTCTTCTGACAGTGTTAGTGCTGAGCCAAGCCCATCTGTGTTTTGACATCTCAGAATCACTTTTCTCAACAACTGGATTTTTTTTTTTAAAAGAGCTGGTCTTTTTAGCAGTGAAATAATAGGAAACACCTCCAGATAGTTAAGTTGAAGTCAGTGAAATTATTTGAAACAACATAAATGCAGAGCAAGACAGCTATGCACCCTCCTCGCATTCTGAAGACACTTCAGTGCCTGGAATGAACTACAGTAACAGAAGAAAGCCTTGCTCTTAGAAATGGAACATAGCTCTAGGGTTGCTGTTTTTTCATTTTTCTTTCCCATAAGCAGAATACAATGCCTGCCACTGTCCTTTTCTGTGGGAAGATGGAAAAATAGCAGGTACACCACACACAGGAGAAAATCGCACCTTTTACGCTATGGCAAACATGCAGCTTTATCAGCAGCATGACTATTTCAGACAAACTATTTCATTCCATGCGGTCCCGTTATCTAAGGACCACTGCATGGCCTCTCCTCTATTTTTACAGTCGTAGCTATCATTTTATTCCCTTGCATAGCTGCACTTGCAGTCTCCTAAAACTATGCACTACTATTAGTACATATAAAAAGGTGTCCATCACCACTGTAATTCTATCACTTCCTTCCTGTAAATAACAGTTGCTATTGCTGCCACTAGAAAGAATACAGCAAAAATCTTTCAAATAAGTCACAGATTAAATACATAAGATTATTTGAAGAGCTAACAAAAATTTGGGGTTTTTTTGGCCTTTTTATTTTTAAGACCTTCATCTCCTTCCAACAATGAGAAAACAGATCAGTTATATTTACCTTCTAACATTAAACCAGACGCTCCATTTATAGCAATGTGTGCAGGCCCGCTGACCTCAGGAAATCAAAGTTCATTTACTCCAACCTGAGGATCTGATATTCTGAATAGATATCTTAGAGGACTGCAATTCTGGAACACCAGTAAAAAATAACCATTGATTTATGCAGTGACCTCTGTTCAACTCCTTTTAACACAGAAAACCATTGAACAGTCTCTTTTTTTTTTTAAATCAGTGCTGTTCAGAAGTTTTTTAAAAGGGAACCACCCTTAATCTTTCACATGACTGAAACCTAACAAAGATGCCAGCTCAACTTCCAAGACCCAAACATCAAGGCGTATTAGTGCTCCAGTGGTACCCAAAAGCAGGTGAGGCAGCCATGAATATACAGCACCTCCTCAGCAGAGACTGCAAAATTACCTCACACAAGGGAACAAAAAGACATCAGGAAAATTAGAACACATGCAACACCTGTAATCCAGCTGAACCTGAGGTACAGGTCACTTGAAAACACACCCAGCTTTCCCTATGCAACAGGAGTAAAATTCCATTCACAAGATTGTTGCAGAATTTAAATGCTGTGGCATTATTTAAATAGGATGTTTCTTTTTCTAAAGGACAAATGCATAATCGTATATCATTATTACAGATTGTAACTACTTTGAAGACATATTTCCAAGCACATTTTCCTCAGCTGCAAAAGTAATTTCCTCCAAGCCCTACCAACTCATCTAATTCTCATATCAACATATGTGTTTGCAGGGCAATGCTGTGAACTGTCTCAGCAAAATAAAGCAAATCTTAAAAGAATAAACAGCCTGGGAAGGGGTTCTAGTGTTTTTGTTTGGTTAACCTGGATAATTTCTACTGTTCAGTTCACAGCTCCATGAACAGCTGTATCAGCACAGCTGATAGGGAGCAAACTAGACACAGAGGTGAAACTGAAAAAACCCTGAACTCAGCTTTGCTGGCAAACAGAACATTCAAACTCACTGAGGATCAAAATAGCATGATTATCATCACTCATGCTACTCACTGCTATTTTGATTTTGTGATTAGGTGTTATTTTGCCATTTTCCTCATTGGTTATTAACCTCTCACCTTGGTTTCAGTTCTCCTTGTGGTTCCATCTTCAGAAGTAACAATAGACACATGGGAAGTGGGAGTGCCTGGGTCTTCCTCCACAGTAACTGTCTCTTCCACCATTTCTTGAGGCTCTTGCATCATTGCTATTGATGTCTGGTTACTGGGGCTTTGTTCCTAAAGAAGCAGGTAAAAAATATTAACTTCACTTCTGCCATCATGGTATAACTATTCTATTGATTTCAGCTTTCTCAACTGAAAAACACATTTTACTTGCTAGTAGAGATTCAGAGAAAGAAATATTTACTGTCTCAAAAAAGCGTGCTGCAACTATGCTAGTATGACTGGGCTCAGCTCAGTAAATGGAAATCATGTGAAGCATCTATCAAGGACTTCATATTTATAGGCAACCTACTACAGAAAAACAGATTACTACCTTATATTTAAACGTGCTTTAAGCTCTCTCTTCAGTGTCCAATGTAGGAAGAGTAGAATTTTTGTCTGCAAAAACATTCATTCAGTTCTGCAGTGAACAGGACCACTGGCTTTCAGAGCAGTTAATCTTACACACCATTAAAAGTTTATTTCCATTTGATAAAATACACTCAGTTGCAGACTACAGAAGGCTATAAAACATCAAGACCTACTATTAAACTGACACCTTTCTCAAACTGTCCAAAGCAATGATAATTGAAAAAAAAATTGATAACTAGAGATTAATAGCTGAATTATGTGAAATGCTACCCTTCTGACATCTTCCCTTCGCTAAGTCCATAAGATCTAACTGGCTATAAGCTTATTTAAAATTTGTAACAGATAGAGAACATAAAGAAATACTAAACAGAAAGAAAGTAGATCAAAGGCCAGTTGTTGCAGGGATACTGCCCAAAGAGACGCTTCTGCTTCTCGCCAGCCCTAGCGTCTGAACTTTCCTTTTTCTTACACAATTGTGTGTCTCAGCACAAAAATCAGAGAAGCTCCCCTTTGGTAGATGAATGTATTTCAGAAGTTTCACAGCAAGCGGCCAATAAAGAACTGGCTTACATACTGAGAAATAAGACTTTTCCCCAGCGTTATGAATCCTCAACTACATAAAATGAAGTGACAGAGTGTTCATTTCATTATAAGCCCTGAAGGTATCAGGCTACACAGGCAGGGCTCGTGTTTGTACGTCTTGTCAAACAGGCACACAAAAAACATCCTTTATTAAGGAATACACATACACACACACAAATACACACGCACATACACACCTTTTTTTTTAATTAAAAAAAGGAAAGGAATGACACAGAGCCCTAAATTGCAAAGTGAACACACTTTCCCTAAAGAAAACACCATGGGCAAATTCAGCATACCTTTTCACATCACAGGAAAACAAAATGATTGGGACAAAACTGTTGCCATGCAGGTGCTGAGCCTAATTACATAAAGGTTTAAACATTCTCTACCTGTGAGCAGCTTCATCACCAGGGAAGTACAACATTTTATTTTGTAACATTTTATTTAGAAAAATTGCATTTCATCCCAACAATGAACTTTGGATTGCCCCTTTTGCTGTGCCATGTTTTGTGCAAGCCCTGAAGAACAGTATTCTTCCAAGTGACCTTATGCTGCTGAGCAGGAGCAGGGTACTGAGGTCTCATTAAGCCCCACGGTGAAAAGCATCATCTAATCCTTACGTGAGCTATACTTTCCTTTGAAACAAGCAGAGATGCCCCTGTTCAGTTTCCTTTACTTACAGCTGTATTCTGACATTCTGGAACTTGGACTTCAGTAAGGAAGCCGCTTTTGTATTCAGGTAAGCACTAATATTAACCAAGACCATGACAATAAGCTTCAGGCAATCATCTCAGTCAAAATGCAACAGGGACAGTCTTCAAAGATAACACATGCTGGACCAACAGAGGTGATATAAGCAGGCACTGCTTCCATTTCTATTGAAAAGACAGAATAACTCAGGCTACAGAATCAATGAGAATAAGGCTTCTGAAATCCTAAAGAAAATCACTCCTTCCAGTCTGCAGTACTTAATCATTATGGCCAATAACTTATGATACACACTGAATCCTTTACGGTAGGGTTCAGATGCCAGATTGTGTCTTCTGCCCACAGCTTCAGAAGGGAAACCAGCTCCTGGGACAAATATATTAATCCTTTCACATTTTTCTTCAAGATACTGTACTCTAACGGCACTCCCTTTTCCCCACCCCACAGTAAAGCTTCCCTCTAAATACAAGAATTTACACAATATCGCAATACAGTAAAGACTCAGAACTTCTATTCACCTTCATGCAACCCCAGCCTTGCCTACAGCAAAAAAAACAGTTACAAGTAGAGATTTTTTCCATTACACCTTGTCCCTGTAAACCTCTTTGTCATCTCAAAGGCATCAAATGGCAAAACTGCTTCAAGGTGGGACCTTCTCACTCCTCTCACACATGTATGTACATACATACATCTCCATCCATCATCCTCATTTCTAGCTGCATCTTGAGGTGATTGCATGAATTTACACCTCTTCGTTCCCCTCCAGATTCAGAGGCAAAATCTGTTTTGTGATAATAAACCTGAGGAGATGGAAGGTGGAAAGAAATATTTTGCTCTTTGAGCTATTGCAAAACTTTTTCTTTATGAAAAAAATAAAGTCTCCCTTTGCATTCAGACTGCCTGTGGGCAAATGAAACCTTTAAAGCTGGGCACTTAAATGAGCAAATTGCAAACTAGAGCATATTGGACTTTAAATGAGCACTGCACTAGTTTTTATCCTCTGGCTTCTTCTAAAATGAAGATTCAAGGGAGATATGGTACAGATCTGCATTCCTACAAGAGAAAACTATTGTTAGCAAGAAACAGTCCTAAGCATCAGAAAGAACAAAAGCTTGCAAAGTTCAAGGTAGATACCCCAACACAGACGACTAACCAGACTGCGTCTTCTTGTGTCTTCCTTATTATGTGAGCTACTGAGGAATGCAGTGAGCAAAGAGGACAGCATATCATCCAGCTTACTCCTTGAATTAGCTTAAGAAGGTGGTTCTTTGATCTCCAAAACCAGTACTTTCTCCACATCGCTAACCTGGAGTTGTCACGAGCTAACATTAATGTGCAAAAGATGCTTAGATTTTGTTATCTGGTTTTAGTTTCCATCATTAAGGATTTTAGGTCATCAGAAATTGCAGACACTAGGACATGTTACCCCTCTCAACCACCTTCCTCTGTGCTCAGCTTCTACGTCAGTATTTCGGACGCTCTTTTGCTAAATACATCTCAGATTCCAAACATTTGGCAGGTAAGCCTAATTATTCAAAGTAAAACACAAGTTGCTAGATAGAGCTGGAACATGACACCCCCAATGAATAATCCTACCAGTAGTTCCCTGCCTGCTAGAGGTAGGTAATTCCAGTTTAGAACAACACACACTCATTCATTTACCTTGCTGGGGACTTTCAAAGCAAAAGCAACCAGACAATTCCTCTTTTCCTATTACACTGGCCAAGACCCTTTGGTCCTTCCCCTACTGTCAAACAAGAAGGTGCTTCCCAGCACAAGAGGGATCTGCCATGCCACAGCAATCACTGTCATCAGCTCAGCATCTGGGAAGACCAAATCCAACGGGAGCTTCTTTCCAGTCCTCTTCAATGGCAGACCACAGGATCCCTGACAGCTCCCTGCACGTTGGCTCCCTCCTCCTCCCGGGACCCTCCCTTCGAAACACTCGAGGCGCAACAGCCAAACTACAGGAATCGTGTCACAGCAGCTCCCTGAGGGACATGGGGCTGAGGGGAACCCTTTGGATGGCCAGGCAGGACCCTCGCTGGCTGAGGCCCACTTCCACAGCACCCGAGCGAGGCAAGCAGGACAGACCAGAGACGGGAGCCAGGTCCAAACAAGAGGCAATATCATGGTGATGAGGGAGGCTCAAGGTCAACCTGGGAAGCATACCTGCAGGTCAGGGCTAGGATCAGGTCCATGATAGCCAGGCAGGTCCACAGTGACAAGGCAGGTCTGAGGTCAGGCTGGGAAGTCAGTCTGCAGATCAGGGTCTGGATCAATGGGGCCCATGGCCAGGCACAGGCATGGCTGTAGCTCAGCTGGAGAGCCGTACTCCTCCAGCATAGACCAAGCATGGACTGAGGGCTCAGGGCTGAGCTTAAATAAATAGAGCTCTCAGGTCTCTGGGCAGAAGCCCCACGTGAAGCTGCTCAGGGCCGCTGAGGTCTGTCAGTACCCTCAGGGCCCTGAGTGATCCCACAGCCCCTGTAAAATGGCAGCAGGAGTTCTCTTGCAATAAATACACACATATCAAGGTGATATCCTCCCACAAAATTGCTGAGCATTACTCATGAAGTCCCTTTCAAATGATAATCTTTGTCTCCTTCCAACAAGATTACAAAAACACCACCAAGTTATGAGAACAGATTCCAATCCAGTTACTGCATAGAGTGTCATGGCTTTTCTCCCTGCTTTTTTGAGTACCAAATTAATCCTATCCTGTTGATCTGTGCTTGCATCTCCAGCATGCTTTAAAAAAGCCAAGCTATTTAAAAAGCAAAACAACAATCAATTTATCCCCAGCCTGTAAAAGTTAAGTGCAGATGAAACAGCTAAAGACCTTGTAAAATAAGCAAGAACCATAAAATAACAGTAATTCTTGTTTTGTTAAAAAACGGAGTGATTTACCATTTAGGGCACATATCTCCTATGGCTTATTTGGCATGAGAATACTATAGCTTCTATAATCATCACCATTTCAATTCCTAGAGTTATATTTCTACCCAAACAGCTATTTTAATTTTTTTTTTAATAAAAGAATAACCTCCCCCAGGAGGATCAGACATCCTACTGTAAAACAGTAAACAAAGTTCCTTATTCTCTGCCTATGAAACAATTTAAAACAGTCTGGAAATAATACAAAATTGCAGGAGATTATTACTTCCACTAAAACAGTCCCTCTTCAAAAAACACTGAAAACATGTACATCAAATCATCATTCTCCCAGAGATACCCTTTGTTCAGTAGAATGCAATGCAGGCTATTCAGACTACTGCTTACTCCAGGCTACTATCAAGATTCCAAATTTGAAGGTTTTTGCAAAGCACAAAGGCTGGATTCTACACCAGTGGACACACTTGTCCTCAGTCAACCCCAGCACAGACAAAGTTCAAGTATCAACTCCTGCGAAACATATTACAAGCCTGGGCGTAATTAATAGCATTGGACAATAATGCTAATTGAATTAAATGTGGATTCTTTCTCCTCCTACTACTCTTTGTTTAAATTACTTACTAAAGCTTCAATCACTGTGAAGCATGAGATTATTCCTAAGTGCAAAGCAGGCAAACATCGGTTTTGTCAGAGTCAAGCCTCGCTGAAATTCTGCCCCACTGGTCTCCTTCCAGCTCAGGTCCGCACTGCCAGCTCAGTCATGTCCTCAAGCTTGTATTTGCTGAAGGCATGTGGAGGAGAAAGGAAGACGAGAAAGGCAAGTCTGCAGGAACACATCAATCCAACAAGTCTATCTTGAGATCTGCATCAGATTGGTATCCCAATGGGACATCAGAGGAAGAAAATCACTGGTGGAGTTCATTGAACTTTGTGTATTTGTGGCAGATCTTTCTCCAATAAAAGATCCAGCTCCCCAGCAGTTGAAGACTCTCAAATCTCATTACTATCATATTCTCCCACCTTGGCAGAGCTCCCTTTCTTTCACCACAGTCTGAAGATCCCTGCTGTGTTCTCTGCCCTGGATTTGCCCAGAGAGCTTTTTCTGTATCTCAGCAGTGCAACAGCTGGAATCCGGCAAATGCACATGACCGAGCCTGTATCATCTAAAAGGCAGCTATTGAAAACACTGTCTTACTCTTTTTAGATCTCTTCAGGAACAGAGAAACAGGTAAGCCCTCACATACAGCAGTGCTTGCACTACTCCGAGGCACTGGAGGCCTCATGTTCAAGGACTGCCACATGCTGCACTCCTCCAGTTCAAAAAACGCAGCAAGGTCCAGGTCTTCAGCACCAAGTGCAGGTGCTCAGTCACACCCATCCAAACTCTTCACAGTTGGGGGAAACACTGCTGCAATGATGACACATCATTCAGGCAAAACGGCTCTGGGACAACAAAAAGCACAGGGACTAGCCCGTACTGAAACCTCGGCAGTGTATGACACCAGCAAGAGACAGACAATGATTTTAAGATGGGAATATATAATTATCTACTTTGCTGCAGATAAACCACTTAGTAAGCCTATTTCTCTGGTTCAATGTCACGTGAAACAAAATGTGGTTTTTATATATATAAATATATATGTATGTATATATACAATGGATTCAGCTCACTTCAACGTGAACCCAAACACATTAACCTATGACAAGCTTCAAGCTCTCTGTTAGAGCTCTCGCACAAGCTCTACCCTAAGGCTGGTCAGTTCAGAACATAAGGAAAATGTTAGCCCTAAATGAAAGCAGGCTGTCCTGGCATGGGGTACCAGAATGAACTCAGCCACACACCACAATGCACTAACCGTTTCCTGAACACTTACACACTTCCTTTATCCTTTAGAAACACACACGACAAGCAACTAACAAATAATGCCAAGAGCTTTTAAAGCACCAAGGTTAAAAAGGAACATTTCAGCAACTGAAAAAAAACCCTCAACTACAGAAGTTTTGAAAAGCCACAAAGAGCAGCTTTTTTTGCAAGCAGGCATGGTAATTCACCATCTGAAGGCATCACACCTTTCAGGGAAAGCAAGAGGCGGAGGTGAAGGAGAAGGAATCAAAACCCAGACAAGGCCTGCAGTAGTAATATTCATCCCTCAAGTACTGCAAGACACACTGGGGTTCTGTTCAGCCACGCGGTAACTGCCCATCAACAGGGAAATCTACAGTGCTTGCCCAACGGTCAACAAAGAGGGCTTTTATGCTATTTTAAACAATCTGAAGTGTCTCAGTTAATGGAAGACCGGGCAATTGGCCCTCAACTATTTCTAATTGACTGGAATGATGGATGAAGCTAAAGGGAAAGCTGACCCACTGAACTTTTCCATACAAAGCTAGAAAACTGAAGGAGATTGTAAACAGTTTATAAGAACGAGAAGTGGGAGAGGCAGAATCCTAGAGGCTTTGCTCCTCTCTACCTGCTGTTAAATTGTTTCAGACGAAGGAAAACAAAGAGCTTCAACTCAGAGCAACAAACAACAAAAAATACAGGGGAAGGCCTAAACAAATAGCGTATTTTTCCCATGCTCTCCTCCCCTTTCTCCAGTAGCTACTTAGCTCTGCCATGCAAGCTGGTCCTTTGAATCAGAAAGGGCAATTTGTCACTTTGACAAGTAAGACGTCTCTCAGGGCTCTGTACTGCCTTGCCCTGCTTTTCAGATTGACTGGGTGTTAACCAAAGATGTCAAGACACTACATCTCAGTCAACTTCAACAGATGTGGTAATATATACTTAAAACTTAGCTGCTAATCAGTCCCACTACACTAAAGGTAATGCTCAGCAAATCACGCATGCCCATTGATTTTAAGAACAAAACAATCGCTAGTAGCTTTTGTACTGCAAAAGGGCAATACTGCTGTGATGTGGTAGAGCTGTCTGCTGACCTAAGCTCCTAGGAGGGAACAGTGAGGACACACATCTTCCAGGTAGTGAAATGGATGCATAATAGGTTCAAATTCACAGCACCTATCTTCAGGCAGCTTAGCGAGGTATCTAAATGCACAATGACTTAATTCTTCCTCTTTAGTCAAAAAGAAGAATAGGAGCTTCAGAGAACAGTTCAGATCTTGCACAGACTAAGTCACCTCCCTGGACACATCCAGCTCTTGCCACCAACTCTGCAGTGAAATGACATCAAGCACTTCAAGAAAGCATTAAAGCTAAGGGATGAATCCAGGCCTCAGAGTCCTGATGTCAGATGTCTGTCGTAGAACCCAGAACTGGATGAGGGTATCACAATTCATCATTCAGTTCCTTAGTTACAAGCCTGTTTTCTCCCCCAGTGATTCAGCAAGATCAAATAGTAAAACAGAAGCATAAGCCATTATTTTTAATACGAAAATTATAAAGGCAAAAAAAAAAAGGAAGAACACCTGGCACACACAGTGTTAGGGCTAGCCCTATTTCTCTTAGCTGTCAACAGCATGGCTAGTGTTTATCTGGAAAGTTTGCCCACTAGGAAACCATACTAAATGAGCAGGAAATTACTGTTTCTCACCAAGATTTGTACAGAGTGTTCACTGTGATTTGCCAAACCACCTCCCAAAGACAAACACAATGCAAATCTGCATGCCTAATCTTTGACCAAACCCAGAACAGATCCGACTTGCTTCCTCTCTGGAGTCTTTCAGATGAACTAACCAAGGCTAAATTAGGGAGATTTTTAGTGGGATGAGGTTACATCATGGATTACAATTTTCCAGCAAGTTTTTTCCTTCATCTCCACCTGCTGCCTCTACAATGCTGGCATTAAGGGTGGTGTGGGATGACTCATTTGTACATTCCTTTCTGCAAGACAGGCATTCAGCTTTCCTTTATTCTTGGCCCCACAGAGTTTGGGTCATAAATTAAACTGATGCATGTATTACTAAATATCAAGTCCACAAACTTACATGTACATAGGAGTCAGAAGTACAAGCTACGTCCTTCATCTAAAACAAAAAAAACAACCGTCAGTTTGGCAAAGTACAGCAGCAAGTTTCTTTATGCAGTCCGTGTGCCCCAGACTCTACCCCAGCCACTTAAACACTGCGTTAAACCAAAACCTGCCAGACCCAGCCTGTCAGTTCTAGGCTAACACACACATGCCTACTTGCACTGCTACGAAACTACCTTAGAGAATCGCCTTTTAACTTCAAGGCAGGTGTAAACTATCTCTGCATTCTTTGCATTGTGACCAAGACTGGAACATTATTTGGGTGTCTCAGCAGCCATATCAGACCAGTGTTAAATTTAACTAATCCCCTCACCCACCCACAATCTTGCCTGTAGGTCTGAACTATGCAACAAAAACGTTTTTTATGGCAAAACACACCGCCACAACACAAAAAGCAAAAAAAAAAGCTTTTATAATCTTGAAGAAGACAGAACAAGCAGATCACGGATGAATTTTTAAGTCTGCATTCCAAGAAAGCCGTTTCTTAAATAAATTATTTCTCATTCTAGGGAATACAAAGTGATTGACAATAAATCTAATCACCCGTCTCACAAAGAATGTGCTTGCTAATGTCTCCCACTATCAAGCACCAAAGCAGGTTTGCTTGGCACCACAACAGTGGGACTGCTTCAGTCCAAACAGTTCCCCAAGAGACTACCCGTGTTAAATCACATCCTACTTCTTCCCTCCGCATCTCGCCCCCTTCCCTCCCAGCCCCACACCACAAAAAGCCACCTGAACACAACATAGCAGGAAACGTGTGAACAGCCTCTAACAGGGGCCCAGCTCTCAATGTTGTATAACCCCAGAGAGCAAAAATGTGACAGCAGGAAAGAAACTGTGCGGGAGGTCTCTGGATGACTACAAGTCCATTTGAACACCAAAAGACACAAACAAGTCAACAAAGCCAGAGGCCGCTCCATCTGCTGTAAATCTTCCAAATGGAAGCGATTCCAGCAGAAAGACAGTTTTCCCAAGTGCAATGCAGTTACTGTGCTATTTCAACTACCCGAGAGAGCTCACCAATGGCTTTTTTTCCCAGTAGTCCGTTTACTTCACGCATTCTCTGTTTATTTTATAAGATTGAGCTTACAACCCCTACTTGGACATGGACAGTCCTCACACAGACTGGAAAGACAGCAGGTAGACTTGCTAAGCCAGCGTTAAACTAACAATAAACAACATTAAGAAAAGAAAAGAAAAAGATGAAAGAGAGCACTTGGATATTAGGGAAAATGCTGAGTAAGAACATTTCATCACCTCTATTTTGCACCTGCGTAGTCACTACTGGGACAACCTGTTCAGCTCTCGTATCCACAGCTGTGGAAGGATGCGGATACTCTGCAGTGGGCTCTGCTAACAACAACCAAAGAGAAGGATCAGAAAGGTCTCTCATCCAGCCCTAAGGTCCAAGCTATTCACTTCAAAGAGAAGGTCAAGGGGCGATTTGATTACAGTTCAAGTGCCTAAAGGTGTAATGGAAAGGTGATAGAGAACCCTTCAGCCTCACAGATAAAGGTTTAACTAGTCCCAGTGTCAGGAAGCTGAGGGCTGACAAGACACACAGACACATTTTGTTTTAATTTTTAAACAGCAAGTGTGAGTGGTGCAAGTAAGAAAAACTTACATGCTAAAATTTTGCTAACCACTTAACAGGTCGGACCTATTTATTTTTAGGAAACATGTTCCTATTTAATCAGAAACCTGATAATGGAGGTGCTCATGTGCATGCACACACTACTCCTATTTGACTGTTACACCGCTCTGAAGATTTTTTCAGTCTAAGAACAAATTATTTAAAGCTTGTGACAGACTCCCCCCAGCTCACCCTCAGCAAATTATACTTAAATGCAATAAAGAGATTTTTGTCAGCCAGGGAAGGGGCTAATGAAGGTTCCCTGTTCAGCAATGGTTTTAGCTTAAGGAGTTCCCTCTCCTCCCACCACTAAATGATGATGAAGCCCCTTCTCAGCTGGGCCAGCAGTACTTCAAGTAAGGCCAAGCTGCAAACCAGAGCATTGTGTCAACTCAACTGAGAAACCACCATCACCAAGGAATGACTGTCTGTCCCATCCCCCAACCTTTGCTATCTACAGCACAGCTCCCAAAACCTGTTGTGCCAGCAAAACTGAGATGGCTGCATAATAGTAGGAACCAGTGACTGAAGGAAGGGGAAAAAAAGAAGAGATGAGGACCATTTATCCAGGTAGTGTCACCTAGAAAATTCATGGGAAACCACTGGGTCCATTCAGCATATAATAAGAATGCTAAATATCGACAGTCAGGCCATTTAGCAAGGACTGCTATTACTGCACAATGAGCATGAATCTCAGAAAGGAAAAGTAATTTAAGCTAAGGTGGAAGTCACTTGCCCAGAGGTAAATATCTTCACTAGTGAAGTAAAATAGCTCTCAATTTCTTTGTTAAATGTGTTTGGCTTTTTTCATTTTACATCAGCTCTGGCTAAGTGTTCCACATGCTTGCTGGAAATATGCATCTTTCTGTGACCACCCCTATTGGCACTGTGTATACAGTCAGCACTTCTGGATTAAAGCATTTAAATTGTAAAATCCAATCACATCTGCCAACCACCCAATTATTTACATAGTATCTTTTTTATTTGTATTTCTGATATGTTTTTGTTTGGAACTTCACAATGGAATTCAAATATGATAAAGATTAAGACAAGACGCAGCCCTGGAGCCAGCAATCTAAGTCACTTTCAAACAGGTTCTCAGAGGGCTTTTCAGAGAGTCATTTCTCAATTAAACACACACAGATAACAACAAGAGATCATACAGGATGAAATTAAAGATTTACTATTAATGAGCATCAGTCAGAAAACTAGATTCATGCTCTGAATGCTGTACTTCCCTACAGCTGGCAAGACAAGCTGCAAGACTGCCGTTTCAACCCAGGGATAGGACAGCTGTTCCACTCCCACTCCTTGTTGTGGTTTTATGCCAGGAAAGGGAATCTTTATTTTTTCCAGAGGAGCCCTGCCAAGCTGAGGCTGCAAATAGGATATGGTGTGTTAGTAAACTTCTAGCCAGCTTGCTCATACCCTGGCCAGAACTCTTCAAAGTGCCTAATTCCCTACATACACACTGGCAGCAGCAACTATCTCGTTTTCAGGCAAACCAGCCTCCTGTGTTAGACTCCCTTTGTTGTTTAGGATTGTGCAGGATATGCCATTTTCATCTGTTCTGGCAGAATATGTGGCACCCAGGTACCCAGCCTTGCCTTCCCTCCTTTATATAAAAGGAACTGCTTCCATAAGACCCACCTCCACTACTAAAATTTTGACAGAAATAAACTGGTTCTTACAGTGAAATGCCTGTAAGTAAAGCATTAGCAGTCCTTGTATCATCTATACACACAGCTGTCTTTCTCAGAGTTCAAATGAAGTTGTTTTATTTTTCTTCCAACCATTCACAAAGAATCAAAGAATAAACAGCCAGTCATCCCACCCACCTTTTTTTAAACAGTTGGTCAGACTCAATCCGCACAAATTTAGCAGCAGCAAGCCCACCACCAGCGATGAACACCCTGCCATAAACACTGCTCCTGCCTCCAGGACTCACCCTGAGCACAGCACTGGAAACATCCTTAGAAATACACACTAGCAGGGTTCATTCTCTTTCTGCTCTCAGCTTTTGGGTTTATCCTGTTTCTAAGAGAAGGGTGCCTTTTAATCCCTTCCCAGAGTTCCCAACAGCCCAAAAATATCTCCAAAAAGGGGCTGTTGAACCCATGAGTCCGGTTTGCTAATCTAGACTAACCCATCATTCATAATATTCTTAACAAATGAAGACGTCCTCCAGAACAGTCTGACAGAAATCCATAATATTCCACAGCTGGACTTGTTAAATCAGGGATTGCAATTGTTATCAACAGATAAAACGCAAGCACGGAACAGAATAAGTTTGGCAGAAAGTTGCAAAAGCCACCCTGGGAGCCAGAAGCACCCCAAGAAAAAAGGAGAAAAGCATTACAAAATGCACGAGTCCATCCAGGGAGGGGAAAAACAAAACAATAAAGCATGGCAGCAAAAGGGGAGGGGAGAACAGAATCCATAAATTGGAGGAGTAAGTGTGGAAAAAAAAGTGGTAGGAAAAGGTGAGGAGGGGAGAAGTATGAAACAAATATTTCAGTCTTTAATTTCATCGTGTTAACCCTGCTTTAGTTCTCTGTATAAATCTTTTGATGAATAGCAGCTCTCTCCACACACAGCAGTATATTAAGATTCTTTTTTAAGGCTTTCCAAACAACACAATGTCATTCTTTGGCTTTTTACGTGGTTTGCCTAGACTATGTTTTTGTTGCTGAGCTCTTATTAGATGCCTATCTTGTACTGGTACTTACTGACAGGGAAGAGATTATAAAATACAAGAAACCTGAACACAAGCCCAGCATTCAATTTTACACAAGTGAACACTCACAAGCAACAGTACAATGCCTTGCCTGTGACTCAGTGATACTGCTATATACATTCAGGATGAACTGATTGTGCCTGAACTGTTCCATACCGGCGTGTGAGCAATCCATTTAGGAAAGGACAGAAAGGGTCTTTTTGAGACCGTCCCGGAGTGCACAACTCCAGATGTATCACGACCCATCTCCCACACCAAAAGCCCATGTGCCAGCCCCGGCATTTTCCGCCTCCCAGCAGGCCGGCTCACTGCATCCGAGACACGAGCTCAGGACTGGGAGGAGTGCTGCCCTGAGCCACAAATACCAGGGAAGTGCAAGAACACAACACAAAGACAGAGCCAAATTAATAAATCTTGCTTACAAGGGATGACAGTTAGCATGTCAAGAAGAGCAAATGTAACAATCTAGCTATCTGGGTGGAAGACACAGATATCCATCCTGAACAGCAAATTCTGTCAAACACCAGTGAACACTTCACACACCACAGGTGGAAAACTATTCTACACTTAATTCAATTATCCGTGTCACCAGTGACCAAACACATCAGTATTTACAGCTTCCCACCATTTATCAGTTCACACGTGCAGAAATTAAGTCAAGTTCTGAATAAGGAATCATCAGCAACTCTGAACACAGAAAAGCAGCCAGAAAAATATTTTTGCCAAGAAGCTTAAACTGAGTACAGCTCCATTTAGAAAATTAAATGAAACCCAAGAATAACCGTATCATTCACTTAACAAAAGCCACGCAACATATTATAACAGGCTTTTCCTATACATCTAAAATGTGTTTGGAAACCCAGAAAATATACCAGACAACGTGCTCTGTATACCCTCAGCAGTAGATGTTACAGCTACACTTAATCCTAGCTTTGTAAACCGTGTGGACATAATTCATTGCGCTTTTGGTTCCATAATATTTTTCAAAGCACTGCACTTTGCTGGCTTATAAACATGCCCCGCCAGCTCACTGGGTAGAAAGATTTCTGCTGACTTCATGTATCATTTCAGTTGCACTCATCAGGGATTAATAATTTTCCCTGCTAAGGATATAGGCTGCAAGTATTAAGTAGAAAAGGTTATGCATGTGTCTGAAAAAGACTGGTGACATTTTGATAGGTGATATTTGACTATACCAATAAAGACATTAAATATAAATTGTACTAATGAAAACCAGATCCTTCACTAAAAAATGAAAAGCACATAAACAACCCAGAAGTGACTGAATACTGCACAGCGCTGCTTAGAGCATTGCATCATGTTCTGAAATAAGAAATCATTTGGTTATTTATTTACTATTCACTATTTAATGGTGTATTCAGAGAGTTTTTCCTTGAGAAAGGGAAACAGGGCATGTGGCAGCTGTTCTATCATACTAATTTATACATGACCACAGATATTCAAACATTAATAAAAGATGCTTTATTCTCAATTAATTTCAAAAATCTCAAACTTTTTGACAAGCTGCTGAAGTCCTTCTCTAACCCAGATACCTGCTGCTCTTTAGAACATGAGGCATTTAAACTCGGAGCTCTCTACTTTCTCTGACCCATTGTGAGCAGCCGTGATAGTATCGAAGTGGCACTTTGGAAGGTACGCCGGGGAACGCACAATACAAGGCTGCTGCTGCGAAATGTACCTCTTCATACAGGATTTGTGTCCAGCCCTGCTGCCTCCGTTCATTCTGCCAGTCATTTACAATACAGGAAAACAGTCAGATTCACAATTAATTTTATCTGCAAGAGAAGGTCAAGTTGTCCCATACTAATGATCCCCAAAGAAAAGCTGACAGCAAAAGCCATATAAATACATACAGCGAACAAACACTGAAGAGGCACTTCATTATGTCTTCCATGAAGTTCAATTAGGATATTTAAATTTCAGATCTTCTGGAAATTTTACTGCATTTTAAAAGACATGATTGATAAAATTCCTTTGTCATCATAAATGCATTTTATACCCATAACTTTTCCAAGAGGAAGCAAGATTATCAGATAAGTCTTTGTATTCTTTGCAGACTTTCATGAAGAAATTTCTCCTCTTTTTCATATAGTTGCACACATACCACAAGAAATAAGACCATTTTTTAATGGAGAGTATTTCACATAATGAGAAGAACCCGAGAAAACATAAAGGGAGACTAACTTAAGCATTTCTTGTTCAATCCTCTACCAGTAAGGTCACATCTCGGCACACTGCCAATTCTGAAGCACTGCCATGTTGTGCAATGAAGGTGGTTTTCCATCATAGGGCATTTGCATTCCAATAATAGGTTTCTATCGTTATACTCAGCAGGAAGTAAGCAAATATCAATACAAATCCACATAATTAGTCTAATGGAATTTTACACAGTTAAAACAAAACTTCAGAACAAATCACTGAGCAAATTGCTTCAAGAACATTACTTTCACACCTGCAGCAACACCACAGCAGAAGAAATCATCAGTGAAATCCATTGCTTATAGCATTAAGCAGCATTTTGCAGCTTCAGCAGTCAAGCAAGTTCAAATGGTCAGTAGCAAATAGCTTTTGTAAACCATTTATAACTTGTTACTACTAAAAAAGTTTCACAAGAGAAATAATTCGTTGTCAGGACCAGGTAGAGAGATTTTAAAATCTTCACTGCCAATTACCATACTACAACACAAGCGTTAGTTTACTATTCTCTCTCTTGGAGCTATATAATCTTGATGACAGACCAATGGACTTTTTTCTAAAAGAAGATAAATTAAATGGAGGCTTGTAATTCAGCTGAATTGCCCTGCGGTGTCTATTAACTATTCAGTCTACAATGCTCAAGTCAGTGCAGCACCACATACAGATGCAAACAAAGCTGTTTCATATTAAGAGGAAGGCACTGACAATACACTACCCATTCACGCAGCAGCTCTTTTTCGCAAGTGTACGTATATGCTACAACACATAAAATAGCTATATTCAGAGCTGATAATTCCACATGCACACCACTGATGAAGTGTGCTTCTCAAAACAAAGAGACCATAGACTGCCGGGAGCTGGCAGACTCAGCTAAGCGGTCCACAGGGTAATGGTGAAAACCGGCATGTGTTGACATCAGTTATATGTGAGAACGCTGGTGGCTGAGAGACAGCTTAAGCATTAACTGCAGTCTGCTTTTCTAAAAGCCTGGCAGCAGTAGTCCAGGGGAGGCAGTCCCCAGCCTATCAAGAGAAATAACAAGTGACAATTCAGGAAAGCATGTTCACTATCCATTCATGCATGCAATCTTGGGCCAAACAGCGGATGTGCTAAAAGGTTTTCCCCAGAGGAAAAAGTATTTATTAATTAGTATCTGCTGAATTAACTGGTTTCCCATATGCTCTTACTTCAGACACAAGTGTGGCACATAGCAGAAAAACAGAAGGAAGATGCTGATCTGAGGCCATCGACTCATCCACCGGCCCATTACCTGCAGTAACCCTGGTGTTCCTTTCACACACTTGTCATTACACTCCCTACACCAACCTATTCCTAGTAGCTAGTGCCTACTACCAAACTCATCTTTACATCCACTATATCCTCTCCTCCTACTCCCTTTCATCAGGGGAAGAGAGGTATTTTTGGATTCTGACTACATCTGGCACAACTCTGTACAATGACATCATTTTTCCAATGTTATCAATCTCATTGAGAGACTTTATTCATCACACGTCAGTGCCAGCTGGCAGGGTCCACAGCTCTGGTCATTCCTGGTACAGCAGTCATCCTTCACCAGCCTGTCCGTGTAGGCTCAGGCTGTAGCAGCAGAGGAGAGAGAGCAGTCCCACAACCATCCTCTTGTAAACATGCGCTAGCACAGGCTGTGCATTCTCATCCATGAGGACAAATTACTCACCAAGACGTTCCTGCTCCACAGCAATGCCACCTCTCCCAAACCCCCTGGATGCACCTACACAGTGCACAGGCCAGCAACACCCTGTCAGATTAAGGGAGGATGAGCACTCGTTATGGCAGGCTCTGCAGCAGACTCAAAGGCCTTTGATATTTATTTAGTTCAGGACTCCAATTTCAGCATTCCCTCACATACGCAATACCCGCTTAGTTCGATTCAGGAACTTGAACACCAACAACTGTAATTACCACACCCAGTGGTCAATCCAAGACTGCACAACAGCATCCGTGACACGGACGAAGCTAGCTGCCCTGGCTCCCTTTCAGAAACGTTCTAAAGTCAACATCTATAGCAGAAAAGCACTGTCCCAGCTAAATTAAAATACTGCATTCCAAGATTTTACTACTGTACCACCAGTACAACACCACGCTGTCTACTGCAAGCTGAACAGGCTCAAGGACCAGATGTTTGACCATTGTTTAGACAGAAACTGCTCTTGCAACATCAGAAAGGTCTTGGGTGCGGCCATCATACCATACTTAAGACTTCAAGAAAATGAAGCTGAAAACAGCCTAGCTGTAGAACTTCAACAAGACAATTCTGCTGCAGAAAATGGTTAAAGCACGCCACAAAAGCAGCATTTATCAATACACACAGGTGTGATACTAGCTTCCTTCAGAGGAAGATGCCACCAGGTCATGCTGGTAAGAAATAGAAGGGGCTGTAGAGAGGCTTAAAGTCACATTCCTAAATCAGAGGCCTTGCTAATAATTGTTTCTTTACAAGTACATAATAACTACAACAAAAATTAAAGCTACCTTCGGAGAATAACATCTGCTATGAAACAGGCTGCAAATGAGAGTCAGCAGGATCTATGCTACCTGTCTGGCAAACATATTTTCACTTTATACTGGGCATATGACAAGCAAAACTTCTGAAGTGATCCACATAAAACATTAGCGCACAATGCAGTGGTTAGGAATGCAGCAAATGAAAAAGGTGGGAAGGCTCCTCCTGTCTGGGAGAGCTGTTTCTGAAAGATTTGCAACATGCCACATGGAACTAGGTACAGCACTTCATCTTTCTGAGAGATGGCAAATCTCTCTTAAGGCTATGAACTGCTCCTCTTTAATTCAGAATATCTGCCCCATCCAATGATTAAATCCTTTGACATTTCATTTAGGAGGAAGTATTTCTCTTCCAGATGCTAGCAAAAATTATATGACAACAAAAATGATAAATGTTCAGTTTCCAGCCACTCTGATACAGCGTAAGCCTACACAAAGGATTTGAAGAAGTGTTAACCACAGTACCCACAACATCACGTCAATATAATCTCAGTAACCCCCTTGTGTACAGACTGAGCTGTTCCTAGAGGCACCTGTTTGCTTTTTAAGAATTCAAGCTTGAGGGGATCTTTTCCATGCACTTCACTTTGTTTTGGTTCACTAACCCACATGCAGATATGGAAGACTTCATAACACATTTGCTGTCCACCTGGAAGACATGAATGATTAATTTCCAAGCAAATCAAATATAGACAGCTCTTGGGCTTTCCTCTGTTTCTTCATTGCTTTCTTTGAAGAAAAAAAGAACAGAAACATCATGTAAAAGCCAGCTAGAGATATTAAAAAATTGCAGTATTTTTCAGTCTCAGCACAATAGCTGGGGTGTCAAAGGTTTTAATCAAAAACCATGGATTAGGAGAAGCGATTTCAAGTACATGAAACGCATGCCAGATCAAATCTTGTCTTCTGTCATACGAGGTAACCATTATACAGTGCATTAATTTGCAAACATTATTTTAACTGGATTTTATATACATCAGACTAGGTGAAAAGATATGAAGATGTGATTTGTACTGCAGCTTCACCCCTAGGAGCACAGACACCGAGGAGCGAGTGAGGACTTTCATGAGGTCCACGCTGAAGGAGGCTCTGCACGCAGAGACAATTCAGCTGGTGGTGAAAGACTACATTCACCATGACTCCCCGCCCAGGCCTTTGAAAGATGTCATATTCGTTCTTTCATGTCTGCAGTGCAGCTCTGGGGAGCGGCTAAACATAGCCCAAAAGTCAACTGACAACAGAATCAACGCAGACTCACCTCATTAAGCACCAATTCAGTCCCTTACAGACAGCTCTTGCTCTCAAGGTATTTCAGAGGAGCTAACTCGAGCAGGCCACGAGAAGTTACTGCATCTCAACTACCAAAACATGAAAGCAACTCACAAAGGGAGGGGGGAAATACCAATTAGGGATTGGTGAAAAGCGAAAAAGCCACAGCTACATTTTCATTTATCCATAAATCCACGGTTTGTGCAGTCACTGGAACCAAGCCATTTGATTTAGATTTACCTCACCTATCAGTCTCTCTGCTCTTGAAAAGGAAGATACTGTTCATGTTTTTCAAGACAGAGTTAAAAGGAACTTCCTGCAAAGATCTCCCCAGACAAAAAGCGCTAGCGACTTCTTGCAAGATATAAATATACCAAAACTCTCAAAAAGTTTCTGACTCCAACTTTTGCTTTCACAGTACAGGTTGTCAGATGAGTTCTTGATGTCTTTTGTAGTTGTACATTACCTGGAGGCTGACGGTAGGAAAGATACAGCTACAGCTTCTCAGAGTAACTCCTGATGCAAATACTCTATTCCTGAAGGAAAAGCAATGCTCTTTTGAAATAAAATTAAACCACTGGTAAAGCAGAGCAATTACTCTGGAGTGAAGCCACTTTTAACAATAATAAAAACCATGCAAGAAGAACTGTAATGTATAAAATTTACACTGGAATAGACTACACAGACCAGCACAGCTATCCTAACACATCTTTGCCTAAATTCACAGGATTTTTTCCTTAGTATAAAGGCTTGCAATAGGAATTCAGGAGAATATACGGGAAAATCTTTGACAATTTCATATATAGACCACACAAAATATCAAAGTACAAAGAAAAAAAAAAATCAAGCAGCAGTGTTATGGAGTGTGCTTAAATGCTTTTTTTCCTGCCTGAAATTTGCCTCCTGATGGAACAATCCATGATGACGAAATGACAAAAGTGTTTTTCCCATCTAGTTACCATTCCAGATCTCCAAGATGTTCTGGGAACAGTGGGAGATAACAGTCTCAGCAAAAAATAGCTGGATTATTAGGGAATGCAAAGTACCAAATGGCTGGACTGTTTTAGTAAGGAAAGGCCAGAAGAACACACACACAGCATGCAAAAGATGACAGGGAAACAAAATTGCCTTGATTGATCTGATTTAATGTTGCTGAAGAACTATTCCCAGCTAGGTATTTACTAATAACGTTCTCCCAAGATAGGCTTTGCATGACAGCTGCGTTTTGTCTCTCTGGTAACACCTTTAGAAAGAAAACCAAACCGCACAGAGTACATAGAGCAGCACCCACTCCCAGTACTGGTCTGTGCAGTCACAGTCAACTTCTTAAGACTTTTTCCCTTTGTTCTTTAAAGAAAGAAAAGAAGAGGGGAAAAGATCACATCTGTGACATACCTTAAAGTATCAGAAACTCGGTCAGATTTTGCAGTAATCTGAATCACTCCTCTGAATCCCCTTGCATTTTCTCACAAAATACATGAGTCTTGCACAGATAGGATGCTGTATTGCAACAGATAAAGAGAAAACCTGCAGACTTGAGCTCAGGGTTTTACACCATTGGCAAGTGCTATTCTTTTTCATTGGGAGAGACAGTGGGCTACACGTGGTGTGTAAAAGAATGAAAGCTAAAGCAAACAGCCTGCAAGGCTTGTTAAATTATCTGTACTGAGTAAGAATCATAAAAGCCACGCAACATATAAAGAGACTATTAGGTTCACTGATCAGGAAAAGACATTAGAATACCACCAGAAGTCCCAGCATGAAAGATCTCCAGTTTAGGAGCCAGTCACCAGGTGTGAAGTATTTGAGTCCTAAGCTGACCAGGGCTTACAAGAAGAATTCATGAGCATTCTAGTGTAAGCAACTCTGCTGACTGATGGCTCAGGCCTAAGAACTAGTTGAAGGAAAAGAAATAGCAGCTCAGAGAATGGCAAAAATGTAGACCGACATCTACGTGTACTCTAACAGTACCTGGAAAACTGTGTTATAGACATAATGTAATTAGACAGTAAGTCATATATCAACATTTGATGAATTCATGGTCTCTACTACTGTATCAAAGAACCTGAGAATTTTTTGACATTTAAGAAAATCAAGAAAGTATTTTCAGAAGTTGTATATGAGTCAGTCTCTCTGATGTTCCCCCTCTAAAGGAAGCAGACCATTATGATGTCTTTCCAGTGAAAGCCACACTGCATTTTCTGTTTGTGGTGTTTATTCATTAAAAAGAAAGGGGAAAAAAAATTCTTTCAGTTAGGGCACAGCTAATGGTAAATGATCTCATTCATCTAAAAGTCAGCTCTAAAACTTGCAATAACCATTTAAGTGCCTACTTTGTTAATTATTTCACTATTTAATTCATTATGAGCATCTAAATAAGAAGCTCATTCAGCATAAGCCGAGATCAGAGACATTGAAGACACCCGTTCAGGCTATCTAACCTTCTGCTCGTGGTGGGGCTGTCCCCTGCAGCCTCACCCAGCAGCTTTATTCGGCTTCTAACCCCATCGAGACTGTTCAATCGTTCCACAGCTCAATACAGCACAGCTTTATGAAAGCTTCCTCTGTTTCTTCTAACATCAGTTTCTCTACAGCCTTTGTGTGGACTTTTGGGATGGTTACCTCCGATCTTCCAATTTTATTTCAGGAAAAAAGGTCGCCTTCTGGCATGAACAAGGACAACACTCCCCAAGGGAAAGAACATGTGAATTGCTATATTATTAATCCACTTTCTTTTTCCTCACCTGTTGCTTTTGAATTCATTATTTTGCATACAGCTGCAACAACAACTGTTCCTCTGAAAATCAGGATTTCTATAAATACATAGCAGTGCTCGCTTGGGAAACAGGGGCGACACACCTTCCAGGGGGCATGAGGAATTGCAACTGCACCTCCCACATGCTCTCCGTTATATCCTCCATCCACTCCCTTTCAAAAAGGCACAGCACTTGTGATTTCCTTAAGACAAAATGCATTTCACCTTTCTATGCTTTATTTCAGTTTGGCATTTATATAGCTCAGAAGATAACTACACCTTTTCTGTCAATTTTAACATATGATTAAGCGCACCTCAAATAGGGGCACTTTCACCTTTCTTGGAGATGGTAATTGAAGTCAGCACATGTACTGGCCTGAGAGGTTGTATCAGCAGTTCGAACACCGTTCTCTTCCACTCCTGAGGAGTGATCTAATCTTCAGGTAGAGTGCAATAGCTGGAGTCTCGGAGAAAAATAACAACGGGGAAGCCTTTTACATGGTGGACAAGCCCACGACAACTTCACTCCAAGTGGCAAAACACAACTGGAACAAATCAAAACAAAGCCCCAGCCACGCTTGAGTTCCTACTAAGGGAGTGGTGTTCTCCTCAAGTATTTCCAAACAGCAGTCAGTGTGGGTGGCTGGGGGGAGTCAAAGCCTTCAGTACAAACTGTTTATTTAAATAACTCTTTTTAATTGTCCTTCATCACATAGCAGATTTGAGCCACGGAATCACTTGTGCTCTGAGAAGGGGTGAATATGTACCATTGTGACTGCTATTATAGCACAGTTACTGCCTCCAATCTCTCAATTTCTGAAATTGGGATGTTAACGTGAAGAATTACACAGGAGGCAAAAAATGACACTGTAATATAGCCACAAAAATGCAACTGTACAAATGTATGCAAGCTTTATATAAAACAATACATCTTCAGAGAAATTACGGTAATTTGGGTGTGAGAGAGTGAAAAGACTTAAATCTGGCCAAATATTGTTAGGACAGCCAGCGAGAAATTACACAGCACACCAAATGCCAATTAAAAATATTAAATAAAAAGCCAACCATCTTTGTCTGTAAATTTTTGCCTCCCAACTGCTGTGTAGGCATATTATGTAGAGCAGATGTGTTATTAAAAAAAAGCTTTTATGCACACACACAATTCTGTGCAGACCTTTGACCTTGCAGCGAAGGACTTCGTGTATGTTTAGGCCAGCAGAACCTACTTGACTAGTGTCCCAGATTTAGCACTGAGAGGAAAATTAATCTACAGCAAACTCTATTAAATGAATGTGGCTTCATTTAAGTCAAGAGCCAAGTCTGGCTCATGCAGCCAATGCACAATTAAGTATCAGGCGAGCAAAATGGTGGAAGAAAGAAATTTCTCAGTTGAATGTTATAAACTGGGATAAATAAACCACAGCGACAAGGGGCATCTTTGAATTACAACTCCATCAGAGTTAAGGTGTAGATTCTCAGCCATATCACAAAACTGAGGAAAAAATGCGATCATTTCCCATTTTGCAGATGAGCAGCTGCACGCCGAATGCTACGTCAGCAATAGCAGAGTCAAGCTCTTCCCTTTTGACTTACTCCTGTACCCCAGGAACCATTCTTACCTTTCCAAAAACTAATTTTTCACAAACTCATGGGATTTACTTGCAGTCCATTTCTTAACACCTCATTTAAAAGATCTTTTAGCAATTTCAAACAGCGTAACTCAGGGCAATACCACAGCAGCTACCTTAAAATGAAAAGCCCAACCTGAGCAGAAAGCTTAGTGATGCAGGACACCTTTCATCAGGAATTCTCATTTAACTATCACCTATACCGGCATGTCTCAGGCACAGCTCTGCTAAATCCATGTCATCCAAATGAAGGAACACATTTGTCTCTGCTAGCATAAAGCCATCAGAAGAAAACAAAAGCCAGAGGACAATAAAAAAAATCCAGTTAGAAGCTTTTATAATTTTTTCTTGAGTGTTATACTACTCTCGCCCACCTCTGAAATGGTTCAGGAACTCACACAAACACATTCAAAAAAACATATTTGAAAAGACAGAAGCATATAACAGAGTTTGTCCTGGAGGCACAAAACAGAACTGGGTCAGAAAATTGGGTAACATTTGACTTGCTCAGGCCAACACAATCAGGCAAAAAATGAACTTTTGATTGGATTATGGCCATGCTGGCTTGAAGCAGTTATCTCCTACACCGACTTCAGTACTAAATGCCTTGAGCAACGACACTATCACATTCCACATTTTGAAGAGGATGTGCTTGGATTCAACCCTTCACGTTTGCACATGCACAGTGTCCCTTCTTCACCCACCAGCAAAGAGGAAAAACCTTTCATAACCTTTTCCTGAGCTTAACTAAAAATCAGCTGGTACTTGTCGACAGAAGCAAGAGCAGAGCAGACAGATGCCATCTTAGAGCAGGCACTTGAACCTCCTTCTCTTGCAACACCCGAGTGCGCCTATGCAGGTATTGCCATTCCTGTTACACCACGCAGTGAATACGAATGGAGCCCCGAGCTTCCTGCTTCTCGCCATTTAAATCAATCCATTTTGAATACCACAAGTATCTTAATATGAGATGATTTCCAGAATGGTTAACCCTGCACTCTTTTACCTATCCCATGATTTACACTGCTTCTCTGCTGTCCCGGGGTAGAAATTTTCATGTCTGTTCCTATCCACTGTTGCTCTGTAATGGGCTTTCTAGTCCCTCCTTTTTGTTTTTTGCTTTTCTCTCCCACACGAGGAAAGGAGGCAAGATTTATTCCCCCAAAATTCTTGAATCAAGACAGCTGAATAGAGAGAAAAAAAAACAGACAGCAGTGGGAGGGTAGCAAAAGTGGATAAACAGGGAGGTGAAAGCACAAGGGTGGGCCCCTGCTGGGAGCCAGTGTAAGAGCTATTAACACCACGCAGTGAAAACCATGTTTAGAGAAACCCTGAGGATACACATCTGGATGGTATTGACAGAAGTGACCTTGCTACAAAGTAGGGACAGCAACAGCTCTCCAATACTGCAGGAGATATCCTAAGCAAACAAAGTCCCTGTTTTCATTCGTATTGTGTAACTTGAAATAATTCAACCACCTTCCAATAATATTTTACAGTTCACAATCACCATCTTCCCTACCCTCCTGAGAAGTTCAAAATCAGCATTCATTTTAAAGGCTACTTATTTCATAGAAGAGGAAACTGAGGCACAGACTATCAACAGATTATCCCCGTGTTCCAGCACGTCCAGTTATGCTGAGCTTATGTGACATGTTAGTTGTCAGCAACAGCAAGTCAGTCTCAAGTGCATCAGTGTCTGACAAACAGACTCCTGTCTGTCCCATCCTCCAAGGAGGAGACCCCAGTTCTTTAACTTTTCAGGCCACTGAAGAGTTATGCTGATAAAAGTTTATTCTTTTTGTGCAGTAGATTTCGTGAAATGTCCCACAAATGGAAGGTTGCCTCTGGAACTCATTTGTCAGGAATTTCAGCAATGCTCTTCACAGATGTTGCCTATCACTTTAGGCTCCTGCTAAAATGCAAAATGTTTTTGGACTTAAATATGAAGGATTAACTCCACAGGACTTTAAACTGCAGAACTCCCATGAACATTGACAGCAATTCCCTCTCATGGCAATGAGAATATACCAGTGTTAAACAGTGAAACGACCAAAGCAAAGAACTCCACAGCCCTCTGATGTTCACTGGCATGATGCTCCTGGCTGGGGCCCTGAAGCCTTTCCTCATTTTGTCCTCTTCCACTCATACTTTTTTCCCTTCCATTTAGGTACAATTCAGATTTTTTTGCTAAACTTTTCCTAAGTGTTCCCCATGCCAAAAGCACTCGCCGTCGTCAGTATTTAGTCAATTTTCTTAAATTCTCAACATCAGCTACCATTTCTTTAGCACAGTGGTTCTAACCTCCTTCGATATTTTCAAACAGCATTCTCTCTCTGCTTCTTTATTGCCCAATCTACCTTAGCATCCGATGGCCAACATCCATCTCTCTCAATACATGCCTGAAGCACTCAGCCTCCCATTTAGTAACTCTGAAAAGCCAGCTCTTCAACCAATACATCAGCATGAGCCATTTCTTCCTCCCCTTTCACAACCATCAAATACAATTCACAGGTGCTCTGCCTCAGAGTTTTTATTACCAGCCCCTTTCAATCAAAGGCATTGGACCAAAATAAACCATCTCACATATTAGTCCTACCACCTACTGTCCATCACAGCCATTCGTAGCATACCTGGGTCCACTTTGCACTGTGTTCACGGCATCGCTCATTTTAAGAGAGGTACAGGGAACAGGATGCTGAAGTGGGACACCTGACTCCACCAGTAGCATAATGGAGAGCCTGGGGAACAGGGATGTATAGCGACTAACCCAATGACATCCATCTATAGAGACAAATAGGGATGTTTATCTTCTTTACAAGAAGCTTTATGACCTGTTCAAGTTCAGGTTATTTGTAGAGTCTCAGTTCCAATTTCACAAGCCCAAAGTTGCTCTATTAATAGCAGCTTCTTTCCTCCCGGGAAGTATCAACACAATCATCTCTCAGATTCTTTAATATGGGCTAACAACAAAGTAAGGCAAAAAGCAAACAACAAAGGAGACAACAAACCAGCTTAGAGAAGTTCCTACCTTTTAGTTGGCAAGCAAGTGAAAACTCCGTATCTACAAAGGCAGATCAAGCATTTCAGAAACACTCCCTGTCCCACATTTCTTATTCCTACATACGGAGAGAAGCCTTTTCCATTGGATTAAAGTCCTGCAGTTCAATCTCAACACTAACTTTTCAAGTATTTCCTCCTCTTGCAGATCATCTATATGCTTTTTAAAAACCTTTTTCTCAGAAAAATAAAAAAGTTCTCCTCTAGTCTCCAAACTGAACCCGGTTCTACATACATCCATAGGTCAAATCTCAAACCCTGCACTTTCTTTACATTGACATGAAGAAAAGCACGGCTGTCCTAACAAGTGCAAAGCCTAGAGAATTCTCCCAGTCATGTGAGCACGAATCCTGCTTAGACGAACAGTTGGAAAACACATCATTACTCTGTAGATTTTCTAGTCTTACAGCCAAGTTTGACTGTCTGTTGTACATGCACTTACACGCTTCTCTTACAAAGTCTCTTCTAGTTCTTTTTGTAGCTCACCAGCTCACTCCTGCCTTTACTTTACAGTGATCCTTCCAGGGAAAACTATTTTTTCTTCTTGGCATCTTTGCTGCTGATTTGTGTGTTAATTAATCAATAGATGTAGTTCACTATAAGCAACCATTCCTTGTTACTATGCAACTCACCACGGCACTGGTCTCGCCATCTGCTGTACTGGTGAGCCTGGCTTGTGCAACAGGATTTGCCGGCAGGCTGCAAGGCAGGCAGCCAAATAGCTGCTGGCCTAACATCATCATCCTTCTCCGTTAAAAATACCACATCCTTCTCCCACAAAAACAGAGCAACTACTCTCTAACTGAGCCATCCAAGTCACTCTACTACCACAGCAAGAAGATATATCCCAAGCTTTGAAACCAAATGGTTTTGTGTTTGAAGGATTTCAGGGGCTGCGTACAGAAATCTACCCAAATATTTCCCTGTGTTGTCAGAAGGCCAGGTACAGAACAGCAGTCAGTCTGACAGACTAACAGGCCAGTAGTACCAGTTGTCTACAGCAAAGAGACATTTTGTTGTTCAAAAGGGTGGCTTTACAAATAAGTCATTTATGTAATGATTGAATGATACCCATAAAACTTCTTTGGTTTGATGCTAATTTGATGCAGATGAAATAAGTCAGTAGGTAGCCCCAGTTTTAATGGCTTGATTTTTTTCAAGCTTAAAATTTTTCTTTCTAGTTTATTGGGGAACATTTTCAAAAGCACCTGAGTTCTGCTGACACGCAGTATTTCTCCCACCACTGTTAGCAGATGCACATCTGGAAAGAATACAATCCTTTACAGTACAAAAGCATTATTTTGCTTGTAATAAACAAACAAAGAAACCTTAAAGTAACAAGAGATTTCATCTCCTATGCACAGGAAAGCATTGAATAGGGCAACCATGGTGATAAAAGGAGGTGATAAAAGATGGAGCAGCGTTTTAGAACCAGCTTCCACAACAGCAGCCTATAGTGACTTGTATGCATGAGCAAATGCGTGGCTGGCACCCAGCAGCGTGAGCGTAAGGACGGCTCGTGCTTCAGCCAGCTTCTGTATGAACACATCCAAAACACAATCATCTTTTGATGCTCTTAACCCCATAGGGACCAGATTCCTCAACAGTACAGAGGACAATTGTCGCAACATGGTTGCATGAAGATGATACAGTATGAAAATCCTACACCCTGGATGTTTGGTCCTATAGTAACACAAAGTACTTTCCATCAGGACAAGGACAGTCTTTCAGTAGTAGAGTAAGATTTCGGGGGGGGAGGGAATGTTTTTCAGCTTCTGAATAGAAAAAAAAAAGGCATTTACAGATATTATTTTGAAAAAGGACAGTTGAGACCAATTCTGTTATCTACTTCAGAGACCTTTAAAGGACTTTTTGTAATTTCAAGCCAAAGCATATCAGTCTATCATGGGGAAGGAAGAGGAAGAAAAGGGGAAAACAGTTTAATTTCCCCTGCTCGTATGAACGTGCATCAAGTGAGCCTTTCAATAACCTCATAAAAATGGGCAAGGCAGACAGAAAATAATTTAGGATGCATTTAGAATTTATTGACTTGGCCTGGTCATACAGTTGATAACATATCTTGCTGTTGGTATGGCAAGTGGGGAAAATAAAATTAAAGCTGATCTGTGGAAATTGGCAGGCTTACTTTTAAATGGAGCTTAAAACCAAACTAAATACAAAAAAACCCCTGACTTCTCTTTGGAAAATACACTCTTGAACACCTCCAAATTAGCCATATTTCCTCTAAAGTAGTTTCTTAAACAAGAAATGGGCTCCAAACCACTCCTGAAGGTAGACATAATATTGAGCACTTCAAGGATAGTCATTTCCTCCTACAGTTTGACATGGCCAGTGGAAGCTTATTTTACAGAAGGAGGAGCACTCAGAACTACTAACTGAAAGCAGCCTAGTATTTCATGTCCTTCCTATGTCAGTTTGACTCTGCCTTGTTTATTACATCCCTCTTGAACAAGTCCCAGTATTTTGTTCAGGGGTGAGGAGGGAGATAGTATTAATTTACCGGGGGAGGTGGGGGTGGTTGAAGCCAAGAAGAGTCTGTAAAGTATGGATGCACGACCTCTGGCTTTCTATTATGCAACAATTCACCCCTTCCCCATCACACAGCCAAGATGCTGACAACTTTCCCACCATGACTTTTGCAACGATGGCTTTGCATGGCAGGGGACCACGCCGCCAGCTTCCACTGAAGTTACACACACCTCTTAAGGAAGCTCAGTACTCACTTGAATTACTTGTATCTCTGGTGGTTCTACAGAAGAGCTTCAAAACCAAAAACTTAAGTTCTCTCAAGGCTCAAGTGCAGAAAGTATATTAAAAGACATTCAATTAACACACATCAATTTCTCTGTGCTTTTTTAACTCTTCAAACTTAGGTCAACTTCTCTTCTGGATCTGGGTCATTTCTGAACCCCCAGGTTGCCGACATAGCACACCAACCAGCACACACAAGCAGATCCCAACCCAGAGAGAAGATACGGGTAAAAATCCAGACGCACTGTTCAGTCTCTCTAGCTTATGTCTAGAGTATGCCATCTGAATTTGATTGTGTTTCAAGAGAAACACACTAGAACACCCTGTGGCTTTATTTTTTTATTTAGTTTTGAATACACTTGTGAGAAGGGGCTGGGGAAGAAGCCTCATGTTGCAACGGGAAGCTTTTTGCCTTGCAGCTAGAGAGAAAGCAATCCAAGCATTCACAAAAAAATAAACACAGCAGAAACCAAACATAGCTAAAAGCTCTTGAAAACGATCAAGCATGGTGTTTCCTTGCACTCTACCTCTTGATTAAGGAAGAGGTTTGGGATGCTTCAAAGGGTACAAAATTTTATTGAAAAAGCCACCACCTCAGCATTGACAACGGAACAGCAAAGCCTGCTCCGGGTTCAGTGCTGAAAGGTGCCAACCTCAACAGCCTGTCCCCAGAGGATTATCTTTGCAGCCTCCTATTCAATGCTGTTTAACACATCACAGCATGCATTTTAGCTGCTAATTCAACTCTCCAGCCAAAACAGGCAAGAGAAGCAAATGGATCATTTCTCCCCAGACCTTGATTTTAAACCTACAATCATTTATTTGTACACAGCAGTGTTCACACATTCATCCCCAGCGGCCTCTGAAACACAAAGCTCAGTAACCCAATATGGTTAGCATGAGCCTAGATACATAGATTGAAGTAGGGCCCATTTAAAAAAAAAAAAAAGTTAAGCAATAAACTACAAGGGAGATGCTGATGTTTCAAGGCACGTAGCAAGCCTCTCCAACTGATCACTACACCACTTTTTCAACTGAGCCACAACTGAAAAGCCAATTTAATAAATACCTCTCATTTCAACAGGCAGGACACAAGTAGGCACCAAGAAATGTTGCAGCTCAGCAGAAAGATAATGCAGTGATCACTGGGTGGGTATAATAGAGGGATTATTTTACAGTTACAGCAACAATGAAAAAGCAATTTATACAGTTACACACTGATGTACTGGCAAATGCCTGTCCACAGGGATTAAATAAAAGTCTGACACAGACTACAGACAGAAGAATGTCTTTAGCAAAAGGTTTATGAACTTCCCTAGACAGTCATATTTCTGTGCAATATCCCTTAAAGACAGTATTTTGCATTTAGATCTGTTTTAGATAACAGAGGCACAATGCACAAATAAGAAATAAAGAGCACTTGGAGAATTCTTATTTATTTAAAGAAAAGCTAAAGCATGTATGAAAAGGATAGGTCACTTTTCATTGCTTCAGAAGGCATACTTCAGTAGCCTCCAAAGTATCTTTATTTCTTGGGTTAAAAATGGCCAAGGAACCCCAGAGGCAACACTGGTAGTTCTTGGGAAGTTCCTGCTGCAGCAGTGGCTTTGACAGAATATCTCAGAAGCCCTAAGCAGGGAATACCAAGAAGTGTCTATGAGAGAGGACAGTCAGCCAGGAACACTGTGTGGATGGAGAATGGTTCACAACATCCCATGTTGCTGAAGCAATACCCCCAGTATTCTTTGAAAAAGATCTGCTTAACAGAAACAACTTGCACGAATAACCTGCAGGGAGCTCAGGCACCCTTCCAGAGCAGGGAAAATCCAACTGGGGGGCGGGAGGGAATGTGTTTCAGAAGAGAAATTCACGTAGTTCAAAGGGAGGGCAGATGAACATTTTTACAAACTACAGAGCTCTTAGCTCTGGTTGATTTATTAAATGGGTCATCCTCTCTTCACTATCACTTCAGGCAACAGTTGAATTATTCAATGAGCTCCAGTTGACTATGTTGTTTCTAAAGCACTTGGGCCACCTCTGGGGGAAGAAGACAGAAGGCGAGGGGGAATAAAAACATGTTTAGAAGTTAAAGAATTTAACAGAAGTGGGTCCTATCCATTTACGAGAAGTCTCAGAAGCAGGGAGGGCGTTAAGTATTTCTGTAAGCCTTCTGCTAAGGGAAGTTGTACCACATAGGCACTGCCACGAACTGGAGATGCGCAGCTCAGCTGTAAAGCCAGCAAAATGACAAGAGTCTTGTCTCTCTAATACTAGTACAAGGGTGATCACGCTTCTGCTGCTCCAACAAAATAGGATACGTGGCTTCAACCTTAGGGATACCAACCATGTGTTTCCACGTGTTTGGAAATAAACACATGCTTTTCCCCTGGAAGTTTCCCATCCCTAACAGAAATGTCAGAAGAATTTCTCTGCAGTCTAGCGGAACAAAAAGCTGGTTTTGGATAGTCCTTCAGAGCTTAGAAAATGCAGCACTTTTTTGCCAGCCCAAAACAGAGTGATTCTAACTGGACAGGGAGAACAAGAATGAAGCCAGTCTGTAAGCGAGGCAAATACCAAACTATCAGGCTAATAAAAACAATTTTCCCCTGAATACACAGTTTTTGATGGATCACCAATTCCAGGATTCAACTTCATAGTGGCTCATAGTGGCATTTAATTAATGAAAACACTGCGTGATGCTCATGTGATCAGTGGCTAGTTTCCAGATTTTGGCAGTAGCAGAAGTGGTTGGTCATGAAGTAGCAGAACAGGTCTTGCAAAACTCTTCCGGACCTAGCGAAGAAGAGGCATTTGTTCCAGAAAAAAGCAGTTTGCTAGAAGAAAGCCTATTGATAGCAGGGAATCCTGCTATCATTTGTGCCTACTCAGTAATCAAAGCTGGTTGCAGGAAAACACAGGAATCAATCAGCTTGTCAAGACAAAACCAAATTAAGCCACACAAAAAAATTAATATAATCAGAAATGTAAAGGGCCTGGCAGCAACTCTATGAAGCCAAACACACACTCAGTTCTTCACTACACTAAGAAAAAAAACCCAAACCAACCAACTCCCAAACCTGTTGATAATTTACTCCCTTATGATGTATTTTACTACTGCTCCCAAAGAGCAGTTCCCTTACAAACTAGATATGTATACTTCAAAATTGAACTCAAGTTATTTATGCTTCTTTCCTCTTTAAAGATTACAAGAAATGTATAGGCACATAATCGATAAAGACACAATCAGGGCATTTTGACCCAAGTAAATTACAGGATTCCACATACCAACTAGTTCTCAAATGTAAAGTTATAAATGCTACAGCTAACTATATAAATACTGATACCTACCTTCCTGAGATGTAAACAGATGTAAGGCAATAGCAAAGCCTGCTCAAAGACAGACAAGGTTCAGATGTTCGTCATTTACCTTCTCGGCCGGGCTTTCTGCTCACTGTTAGTCTGCAGAGCAGCAAGGACTGGCATTGTCACGCCATCTCACAGACAAAAATTCAGTCCAGAAATTCAAAGGCTACATAAGGCTACCTCTCAACTACAAGTCTGGGGTTGTTTTCTTTTTTTTTTTTTTTACATACAGAAATCATAGACATATGGAAATTATGTGACAAAAGCATGTTGAGTTTTCTAAATAGCTGATAATCTTGATGAATGAGAAAGCTTCCCAGTTTCCTTTCAAAGTCATCCAGTCTTTCTGGGAATCATGACTTTACATCTTTAGTCTTAAACTAAATATGCAAGTTATTTGAAGTCTGCAAATAACTATAATGCCAGAGAAAGATATCTAAAAGTCAATGAAGGAAGCAAATATTTCTCAAGAACATGTAAAAATGGTAAAAGTCAGCAAAACTAAGAGTCAGAGACAATTAACAGGTCCAAACCTGGACCTATAATCTGCTAGCCCTACCAAGTACCATGGACCAAGTACCAGAGACTGGTTATGGAATTACCTCTCTTTACCCTCGGGTAAGATGGAGAAGTAATAGTCTATACTCACTGGATTTATCTCCCATGAAGAATTCCCATTTCTTTCAATTTTTGTCTTGAACCAAAACGCTCCATCCCAACTGTTGCATTGTCTTGGGAACCTAATTTGCTTCTTCCTGCTGTATCCTAAATGTTTTTTATTACAAAACAGGCAAGATCCTTTCCCAGAAATCTTTTCATTATTTCTTCCTGTGTCTTGACCTTATTAAAAGTTCTTCCTAGTTTTTTCTTTGGTAGCCATTTACCTTTTGTACAGATGAAGTCTGTCAATCCCAGCAAATCCAGGCTTTCTCATTACTGCAGAAATAGCATTGATGCAGGAATTTTAAAAATGTGGTTTTAGTTTGCGCGTGCTCATTGGGATAACTCTTAATGCCGTGTAAGAATTAGTCATTACAGTGATTTCAAAAGGATACTTTAATAGCCTTTATGTAAAAACAGTTCAAGTTTCTGAATCACCTATGTAAAACAATCAAATCTGCCTTTTTTCTTTTTTTTTTTTTTAAACTAAGAACATAGTCTTTTTGTTGTATTCCCGTAAAGCTGCTTCATTGTAACCTCGCATATTGCACAATGCGAATTTTCAGGCTCTAGTGTCATTGGGAAATTCTCACTCGAGTAACTTCCATTCAGTCCTAGCCAAGAGCATTAGAATATGTATTAAGCTGACATGCCATTACCCAGAGAACAGCACCCTAACCAATCCATTTCAAACAATCAATGAAGTCCATTATACAGACCCAAAGATGAATTCACATCTTTGAAGCAATCTAGAATATCACTGGGAGAAAATTATTCACTAAAGTCACCTTCTTTTCCAGTTAAGTTATTTTTGCCTTTTTTTTATATAAGCAAAAATTATGACAGAAATTATGCAGTAGACAGAAAAGGCGCTTATATAAAGTAAATATTGCCTTCTGTTTGCAACAAGCTGAGAGCATTTGGTAAGCATTTCTCTCTCCTCCCCTCCCTCTTTTTTTTTTTAAAAAAACAACCCTCCCAGTTGACAAATTAACTTTTAGAAGAGATTTGCAGGCAAGTAATGACTCCCTTCTCAGTGTGGCCGCACTCATGGCACCACTGAGCAGGAAAATTGATAGGACGCGGTGCAAATTTAACAGTGAGCAGTTCAGACACCAAACGCTGCCTAAACTTGCATGCGTTTTTTTACCTTCACTTTTTGGAACACCAGGTACATAGACAAGAGCAATGGAAGCTTGAGATGCACCAATCAGTAAGTTTGATGCAACTTAAGAAGATTTATAGAGTTTCTATTCAAATAAGTCTGTCTTTCTCAGACTTTCAGAAACATCACTCCATCACACAACCTTGAGCAGCCCCCCAAAAGATGTCTTGCATTAATCTAACTATGCAGCACCAGCGTATTACCCTCTGTCAGAAGGGGCTGCTAACAGGTTTTTAGTGACGAAGAGCATAGGGGCAAGAGTCTGTTCAAGACGAGTAACCTCTCCGTCAATACCCTCTCTACAGACCAGTTCCCTCAACAAGTCACAGGCAGTCACATTTTCTCCTCACGGTCAGCAGAGGAAGAAGGCTGAGACCCATGAAAGACCCTGACAAGGGAAGTAATTGCTCCAGGGAGAAGGTGCCTCACATCAGCCTGGGGACAGAGGAAGTCTCCCGCAAGAGCTCCCTGACAACCAAAGAGGAACAAACCGTCAGGATCCGCTTGCAGGGTCAGCTGTGCACCTACGATTTCTACAGCATTCACACTTCTGCCTGCTCTTTCAGACTGTACCTTTCATGTAACCAAGGGCTCCAAGCTGCCAGGGGATCTAACATGGCTACATTTATGGCGCTAACAAAGCTACATGCATTAGCACTCTGATGTATGCATACTACCAAACTAGTAAAATGGAGAGGACAGAGGTGCCGTGGTATTCAAATGAGATCTTTCAAACAAAAAACCTAACCAGCAGCAGTCAGGACAGCGATCTGACACCATCTCCCACACGCTACTTTAAAACACTGTACAGGAATCGTTCATGAGAGCAAACTCCTAAGTTTTCACCAGCATTCCGGGGATAAAACAGCAGCTCACACAGGCGGTTTGCTCTCCAGAGGTTCACACAGGACGGCGAGCCACCTGCCGCCCTGCTGGGAGGGACCAGAAGCTCCTTCCAAGGCCAGCCCAACTGCCAGCCTCGGAGCGTGCCCCCTTTCCCCACTTCCCGCTGAATCTCCAGACTTTTTGATGATTACCAATGTAATTAGTAGCAGTAAACAAGATTCACCCTCTCCTTACTCCAGGGAGGAATCATGGAGCCTTCTGACACCCAGGGAGGAAGACGGGGAAAGCCAGGAACGTCAGCGGATGAGACCGGCCACAGACACAGCAACGCTCACAGCCAAGCCCGAGGCCAGCTTGCACCAGGGCAACCTGGGGAAGAAGCAGAAGTCTGGGGGAAGAGCAAATGAAGGATGAGCAGAATAAGGAGCAGCCAAAAAGACAGAGGAAGAATAATTCTGAGGGGAATGAGGGAAGTCTGATGGTTGGGAGAGGATGAGTAGAGGATTTTTTTTTTTTTTTTTTAATCTGCCAGGGAGAGATGGATTTGGAGAAAGCAGGTAGGAGGTCTTGCTGCACAGAGGCATCACACATTTATCTACAAATTTCTTTTTTTTTTTTTTACTATCCAGCAGAAACAGGTCAGACATCCTATGTATGTGCAAAAACTCCTTACATCTGTACTTTGGACAATGTTCACTACATACGTTTCACTTGCCATGTCTCTTACCACCTAGTGAATACACAGGGATGAGCATCTGGAAGCATCACTGTTGCTGGCAACACAGATACAGCTAAAGGTCCAATCTGCAGCCCTAGAGCCACGCATGTTTCCTGGCACATTGCCTGCTTTCATCTAAGCCCACATAGGACAGGTATTATTTACTCTACCAAAACGTTCAGAGACATTTAACCTGGCCAAGGACTGTCCACTTGCCTCCCTACAGGGGAGGGTACAGAAATTAATCATTATAAAGAAAAAACAAGAAACTCCTGTGGCTCCTTTTCCTCTCCGCTCTGTGAGGAACGTGCCCAGCTGTAGAGATTCCAGCAGAAGCAAATACCCTGAGCCCTTAGAGATAACAAGAAGGGGGAGTGAACAGGGGGCACGCCTCTCCTGGTCTAGACCCTTGAATGGGGCAAGACATTACAAGATATCCGAATACACCTTTTCTCTTTATACTGCTACTTTACATTATCCAAGAATTATAGAATGTTACCTAGGATTCAAATCGGCAGACTTAGTACTTGTATCATCTCAGATTTAGCACATAAAAGTCTTGAAAATCATGTCACTCACTGGGAAAGAGAGAGCAGTTATTGGTTAATTTATCCCAAACTTCAGAGTAACTTTTTCCTGATATTCTCTTCTCATAGAGGTAGTCAACAAACACACAGGATACCAAATTAGTTCCCCACAGCTGTGCTAACACACTTTTCTACAAGTAACCCACCTGAGCAGGGTTCCCCAAGACAAAAGCCAGTACCAGACCCTTCTTCAGCCTGACAATGGGCTCTGAGCGTGTACTGACTCTCGGCAGCAAGAGGAGCACTATACCCTTAAGTATGTGTGAACTTTTTTACTGATTTTTTCAATCTAATAAAAACAAGCCATGCAACATGGAAGGTGGAGGGAGGAAGAACAAGTCAGACAGCCCAGGATCCTTTTTTCAGATTCTTTCCCTAGAAAAATAAATAAAACCAGGGAGCCTTATGGCACAGGAGGTTCTAAATATTCTCTGTAGACCTTCCAAACACAAGAAAGAAAAATAAAGACATTAACCCGGGCGGTAACAATGCCAGTGACCACATTCCAAAAGCCATGGTGCAGTTAAGGTACCTCACTGTTACATCAACATCACGCTACATCCTCCTTCACAGCAGATGAGAAACGTGGAGTTGAAATAATTCAAAACCACTGGAATGGAAATCTCACATCAATTCCGGGAACAAGCAAAAAAAAGTCTTAACATTTCTCCACTTATCTGTCGCATTTAAAGGAAGACAAAAAAACCCCTTCTGTTCCCTGAAAGTCTGGAAATTTCACAGGGAGCATTTCCCCAGCAATGATCCTCCTACACTTGGCTAACTAGTTTGCTGCCATTCCAAATGCCTC
The DNA here is from genome assembly GCA_013400755.1 of Pelecanoides urinatrix. Taxonomy (NCBI): domain Eukaryota; kingdom Metazoa; phylum Chordata; class Aves; order Procellariiformes; family Procellariidae; genus Pelecanoides; species Pelecanoides urinatrix. The sequence goes on along the minus strand of VZTQ01000024.1, from coordinate 235,464 downwards.
TGGAAACATCAGCGGGATCCACATACCACAATTAAAAGCTGGCGTGTACTCAACCACACTGCTGAACTACCAAATGTTTGTCCTCCAATTACCATACAACAACTCCCTCTGCAAAAATGCCCCTCCAGCATCATATTCTCTGATTGGCAATAGTCAGTTTTGGAAGTTTGCAATAGTTGTAACTACATGTATCACTTTCCGAACCAAAACAGTTTCTAGACATAGTATAATCAATTTAGCTGTCTTACTCACAAAAGCTTTTTAAACCTGTCTTCAAGGCTCTTCTATGACTCCAGCTATCTTTTATTGGACAAAAGTAGATCCTAGGATCTTAATTTATGTCCTTCTGACACAACTGTCCCTCCTGTCTTCATCTCCCACACTCCGACCCGCGAGACCAGACATTACCATTAACTCAGCTCTCATCTTCAATAAAACGCACAGCATAAAAATGCAGTAATTTCTGAGGTAACTCAGAAGGGGGGGATCACGACCACACACAAAATTTGCATCCAACACATAGATCGCATATGGCAAAATTAACAGTACACAAATACGCTCAGCCTTCCCTGCAGTGCTCTACATTGCTCCAACTCACAGCTCATGAGGCTCACACAAAACTGGAAAGAGGACAGAGTCGGACTTTGGAGGAGGCAGGCAAAGGAAAAAAGTCAACTATTTCTACATATTAAGCTATGCAACTAGCACAGACAGTGCACCCATAGAAGAGATGTCTTCCATTTTCCTGCTGTTATCGAACCCTTGTATTTTAGCATTATCGCAATTCTAGGTTATTTCAGACAAGCCTGCTGCTATTCACTTCCACAGTAATCTCTAAATAAAAAAAAGTACTAATGACAGGAGAGCTGCATCCTGCCTCCGTAAGCTTACAGCAATTCTGATCCAATTTCAGCTTTACATTTCTGAACAGAAAGTAAGATTGATCATTCACACAGTTAAGGGTTTCCAGCCTGAACCCATACTGACCCCATGGCTAAAGCACCCACTGGCCTGACAGTGAGAACCCATTAAAGCCTGCTGAGGAGATGGGCCATGGAACAGTCTGGTGGGGACAAAATAGGCTTAACACGATAGATGCCCAAATTCATTAAAGACACAATGAAAAACGTGACTTGGATACTTTTTTGTTAAAACAACCACCATCCTTTTCTCACTCAAAAAGTCTAACAGATATCCTACCAGACAGGTACAGTGCAATGTTTTATCCTATGATGAGGATTCATTGTCATCGTACGAAAACAAAAAACCAGCATTTGGCCTTAAATCATCACTCTCATGGGTTTAAATCAAACTCCTAATGTCAGTAACACCACTTCAGAGCTGAAAACTCACGACTAATCTCCTCTTAATTCTCACTGTCACCAAAAATAAAAGTAAGACTTAGCTTGAATTTTCTGTCTTCGCTTCCAACTACACCTCACAACTCTGTTTTCCAGTCTGCTTTGGTAGAAGTGAACCCAGATTTAAAATTCTTTTTATCATTCTCTAAAAGAGTATGTAAAACATTCAATTTTAATTTGGGAGGGAGGAAATCCCAACATGGGCACATACTGGTTATCCATATTCAAGGCAAAAAAAAAAAGGAATTCCATGTTAGACTTTAAGGCACTGATGACATCCACCTCCACAGAAGAGAAGTCACTCAATGATTAAGCTTACTGATCAAGAATGAAGCATGAACCTTATCAAGTATGCAGTTTTATTTTATTTGCCACCTAGATGAAAGGAAGTGAAATATGGGAAGGATGTCTGTATTTCACACCTTTTCCCTGGAAGTCCACAGTGTTAAAACATCTATTTCTTATTCTGCTGGACTAGAAGGAAATTTCAACGTCCTACAAGAAATTATAATTAAAATATATTTCCTGCAGTTTTTCCAATTTAGTAATTTAGTCTTCCTACCTTGCAGCTTTTCCACACACCTACAAACAGTTACTGAGCTTTCACTTGCCCCTGAATTAGTCACATTCTCTCCCCAGTTGTACCATGCAGGGAAGAAAAAAAGAAGCAACACCAGGACTATTTTGCCTCATGGGGCTGCACGAGCTGAGCAGCTCAGGAGCACAGCCATTTAAAAAGCATGCCCCTTCCAGCAACAGCAAGCCTTCGGGGTGCACGGAGCCTCAGAAGAGAGATGAATTAGCCCCTGGAGGTGCTTATTCCTTTCTGCTAACTACAAAGCCCCTCGAGGCTTCCCAACAGACAGAACACCTACCCTATCATTCAGAGGTTCTGAGTTCAGTGATTCGAGCCCCACTCATCCACATTTCTTTTTATACATAGCGTTCAAAATTTTGGTCCTTTTCTCTAACTGAAGAAGTTCCATAGTGCAGAAATGAAGGCCTTTTTATGATTCTCAAAGTGGATGCACTAAAAGTAAGGCTGTCTGCAGTTTCTCTAGGAGATCCTTGTAACTGCATCAAGAAAACTACGGAACAAAAACCTAACCACATTTCACAATCAATTAATAAATTACATTAGATTTCTCTGAATAAACAACATTCAAATGGAAACCATAAGCAATCTACTTGAAAAGACAACAAGCAGCAGTGAACTATAACATCTCCTAAAAGCTAAAGTGAATATATGCCTTGCAACCTTCCGCCTTTGAGTTGGTCACTTGAACAGAGGAGTTTTGGAGATAAACAACATAATATCAAAATCAGTATTCTGTTTGCTCTAAGCTGCGTGAAATAATCGTGCATCCTTCTAAATTAGCAGATCGGTTTTAACAGTGTCATCTAAGCTTAAGGTATTCACACCAGATTTTTAAATTTTTTTTTTTTTAAATAGGCTATGCCGGACTTTTTCAGCGTTTTGGCATGCTCCCAGCACTGTTTTCCAATGTTTCAGACAAAAACAGTATGTAAAGATATGCCAAAGTGTTTTCACTTCAACAAGTTTCACTTCAAGTTTCACTTTCAGTTCAACAAGGGGAAGTGCAAAGTCCTGCCCACGAGGGGGAACAACCCCGGGCACCAACACATGCTGGGGGCCACCCAGCTGGAAAGCAGCTTGGCAGAAAAGGGTGGGGGGTCCTGGTAGACACCGAGTGGAATGTGAGCCAGCCTGGAGAAGAGAAGGATCAGGGGGAATCTTGTCAACGTAAATAAATACCTGAAGCGAGGGTGCAGAGATGACGGAGCCAGGCTCTTTCCAATGGAGCCCAGTGACAGGACAAGAGGCAATGGGCACAAACTGAAAGACAGGAGGTTCTGTCTGAACATCAGCAAACACTTTTTCACCACGAGGGTGACCGCATACTGGCACAGATCACCCAGGGAGGTTGCAGAGTCTCCATCCTTGGAGATATTCAAAAGCCGTCTGGACATGGTCCTGGGCAACCGGCTCTAGGTGGCTCTGCCTGAGCAGGCAGGTTGGACCAGATGACCTCCAGAGGTTCCTTACAACCTCAACCATTTGGCAATTCTGGTCTTCCATTTTAGCCACTAAAATATATCCTCCTGTTTCTGAAATTATAAATTTGCATTCCAGTTCTTCTCTAGACACTCCCCACCTGAAGCAAACCAACAGGAAAAAAAAAAAAACAAACAAAAAAAAACCAACACAACCTCAAAGCCTTTCTGAATTGCCTCCCCCACATTCAAATCTGCAGCAGCTATAAATGCATGCATAGTAATTATCATCTTTACTTGGAGCTAAATAAACAGACTTCAGTCAGCACTGCTTTCTTACTATGACACAAAGACCATGAGTTTCCTTTTGCTCATCAGACAGGCAAATACAGATAGAAAAATAAGACTGGAACACTTCAGAACAGTTTGTCTTCCAGATATCTATTTAATCCACAACATGTCTGTCCAAATAATTAAGTTAATATGCCATAATCTGAAGTGATACAGATTAAAACAAGAAATCCACTTGAATACCTGTTCCACACAGTTTAAAGCATATCTCTACTTTTTCCATATACTTTCAGGTATGGTCTGAAAGTTAGATTTCTCAAACGCCAGAAGTACTGAGGTTTTCCTTCAGATATCCCCAAAGTTACATTCCCTGATTTCCTCATTGCAGAGCACAGCGTCCAGAACTGTAACACACTTACCTGTATCTCAAAAACAAAGTTTTGACAATCCCTCCAGAATTCATTCCCTTGGATGAAACAGCAAAAGGATCTTTCAAAGTTATCTTTAGCAGCTGACCAGAAAAGTGATGTCCTTAAAGCCTGCCCATTCTTTCTCATCTGCACTCTCCCCAGCTGTACCGGGTGGCCCAGCAAAGCTGTCTCTGCACACAGACTACTGTGATCCTGCTAACATGATTGCTTTAAACCAAAGCATGCAAACATACACTCCACAATCTCTCTTTTAAAAAGCTCTGTAAAATCCCGCTCTTCATCAATCATCATTATAAACCCTCTCCACTCTCTGCCTATGTGACCTGACTTATTTAGAGAACAGGTTTCTGAGATTCCCATCCGGCAAATGAACCCCCTTAAATCAGGCACCTTTAATCACACAGTCCCAACTGTGGGTTAAGAGGCATGTTCTCATGTATGTTCTTTATATCTGCAATATGTTCTTAATACTACAATAAATACCTGCTCTCTGTCACACTTCTGTGCTTGTTTAACCTTTACATCATTGTTTTCTAGAATTAATTCCATATAATTTCTAACAGGCTGTCTCCATGGTATTGACACATTGCCCCATATTATTATATGTTGACATTCACAGTTACTTCATGAGAAAAAAGGTCCTCGATTAGATTCTAAATCAGTAGGCATAGTATGCTCTAATGTGCTTCTCACTAAATTGATCCTTGCTATTGTCAGACACAACAGTGCAACTGATGCATTGCACACAATCTTCATTCATCGCATTTCCATTAAACTTTTCTAACAAGGAAAGACTGAATTCAAGACTGACATCATTATCACCAGATGGCTGAAAGTTCAACTTGGCACCAGCAAAAATAACTTGCTGTGCCATCAACACCCTCCTCTTAACAGTCTCCTGCTCTTATTTTGATAGCGACTCACTGGCCCCCACAGCAAAAAACTGCAAAGACAATGCAGAGCCTGGATCTAGTCTGACAGTTTGTAGCATTTAAGCCACCTACAAGGCCTTTTGGAATGTAAAGATAATGCAACATCAAGCAAAAGGAATTTCCTCAAAACATCTCAGTCCTCAAACACCCTAAGCAGCATTACCGTGTTCCTAGTATGCTTCTGACATCACCTTTTCCGCTCAGTAGTGATTTCAAAACATACCAAATGGTGGCAGTTACCACTGGGTATCTATTGCAAAGTCCAGAAGAAAACTGAGGAAACGCTTCTTCATAGGCTTCATCATTCTATTTTCCCCCTTCAGACAGAGCCCAGTGCTACCGATCTGTTTGCTTCCCAAAGACAACTCAGCAGGAGGTGTAGCTGACTCTCTTAAGTGTCACACCACTCCATGGTCATTCCTCAGACATCCTCACCGAATCTGAGGAACAGCAGAGCCTCCAGGCCCCAGTGCTATGAAGTACCTATGTACTCCTGTGGATGACTTCCAGTTCTGGAAAACTATCAAGAAAGCTGAATTTTTCAAAAGCGTATTACAACATGCCAGGCATCCAGTAGCTCCCAAACTTTCCTGATAGCTGACAGCCAGCTTTCTGCACTTACGAAAGTCCAATGAGTTAAAGGAAGAAATATTTGGCTTTGTATTGTATTGTCCCTCCAAAATAAGGAGTATATAAGGCTACAGAGGTTTATCTTCTCTACATCTTACATTGCTTCAACAGGCAGCTAAATATAGTAAAATGGTGATTATTTAGCAGATCTTTAAAGCAACAATTTCCCTCCCAATTAATTTCCAGTTCCTCAGATTAATTATCTACTCAAATTTTCTTGACACACACACTGCAAGAAGCTGAATGCATTTCCTGTAAATTAAATTGCCTTCAGAGATAATGATGCTCCTAAAAGAACTTTGACTAAGCAACGAATCAAAAATCCATTCCACTGAATCTGCCTGGATGGGTAGAAGGCAGAAACCAATGTCTCCAGACAGTAAAACTCTGGTGCTTGAACCCGAACAATAAGCTGCTTTCACTCGTCCTCAGGGTAATGACCCTAACATAATAACAAGAAGCAGTTCTTCACTGGCCCAAATAAGAATGAAACTCAACCAAAAAAAAGAAAATCATTATTGCTCGCAACTTCAGCCACTGCAGACCTGTACTCAAGAGTCTTAATGTCTACTGAGCCTGCAGATGGTCCAGACCTGTTTCTGTCATGATTAGTGACAAAGCTCCTGTACATTTCTGTAATGCTGGAAGCTTCAGGAGAAAAGTGTAAAGCAGACCCTCTGCAGAGATCAACTACTTCCTTCTCTGTGTCAGATCAGAAGAACCAAAAGAGCGGTTGCAACTGTACGCTGTTGCACTCAGGAGCAGGAAGAAGAAAGCATGTAGACCTTTCTCTACCCAGAGCCAGGAAAAGATTCATTCCAACAGCTCCTTATTTTTTCTTGGCATTTCTTTATTCTCCTACTCTGTGGCCTGATCCTAGAAGGGGCAGTGCTCCGAACCCCTAGGAACAAAGCAAGAAAGTTGTTCAAGCCCAGTACCTGTCAAAACCCCTTCGCTAAGAACAACAGTTGTATTAAAACCATTTAGTGGAATAGAAACCACTGTCTTTACAAGGAGGTGAACACGAGAGCCACTTCTCCATCCCTCTGCAGAGCAAAGGGAACAAAGCTCCCCGTACGGTGGAGCACCCACCTCTGGGTGGGATTACAAAGGTGCCAACGGCTCACTGCTGGACTCTGCCCTATTTGAACAGCAAGTGCAGTCAAAGCTCAGTTCCCCCATCTAGTTTCTTACCACATTTCTTTTGGATTGTTTTGTTATTGTGGAATGTTGGAGTCTAGTTCTGTGGTCATATGCCTGAAACATTACTACCGTACACCGATTGCTGTGCAGAGACTTTCCTTTCACAGGACGTACTCCTCACGCAGTTGCAACAGGACTCCCATTGAAGCAGTGTCTAAAACCTGCCAAACAATTTTATCCTACTGGCATGAGCCCGCACGGCTTTTGCCTCATGCTGCAGGCATGAGGGGACAGGAGACACCCTTCTTTACAGATACAAGATTACTTCAGCATTGTACAGTCAGAACACGAGGGGAAAAAGTTTCTTACTACTCAAAGCTCTGTCATTTGAGCACAACAAAGGGGAATTTTCAGAACAAAGCACGTCTGAAATCAAATATCTGCTCAAAGCTTACACATTTCAGGCCTGTCTAGATTACTAACTAGGTGTAAGTGGAAACACACAATCAGACAACAGAAAGAAGGCAGGGTTAGCATATTATACACTGATCTTATAAAATATTTAAGCGAAGCATGTGACCATTGATAATATGCACTTCAACTGAACAACAGGCTGCACATAAACAACTTTTTTTTTCCCCCCCCAGATCTTTAGTATACAAGTATCTGAGGGAGGAAAGAAAGAAAGTAAGGTTAAGAAAGAAAAAACAAACCATATACACAGGGACACATTCCAAATTTTTATGGTACAGCCCTTGTAAAATGTATTTTACATTCTAAACATTCTAGTTTAGAAACAGACACATGTACACACTAATAGATTCTGAAACCTTTAGGTTTTTAAGGTAACATACACAAGAGGAATGATTCTGCTGAGAACAAAGCTCTCATGCTTACCTCCAGTCAGCAACTTCAGCAGGCTGTGTTCTGCACTGAAGCTGGACAAAACCAAACAAGTCCATGCTTTAATAATTGATAAAGCCCCCACCCCAGCTAAAGCAGTCAGTCAGCTGTACGAGAGTGTAAACACACTAAATGACAGTATTTTTAATTCACCTGCTTAAAATTCAAACGAAGACATTTTTCAAAACGAAGTAGATTACCAAAAGAAGACCAGGTAACAGAACTAAATTTAGTTTCTCTTCTTCTGAATCACACACTTCGTCAGATCACAGTAACTATTCATGAAGTGACCTGCGGACAAAGCCTAAGTAGGCTCCCTTCCCGCTCCAAACCCCAGACCAGAAAACCCCCAGAAGAACTAAGCCAGCAGTGACAACTTCTACTAAGAAACACCTCGTCAGAGATGATCATTATTTGCATGCCTTGCTATTACGCTAAACAGATTGAAATCAGGCAAAGCAAGTTCTACAGGACCACATACAGCACACCAGAAGTAAAATTCACTTGCTTACCAACCAGATAGCAGTGGAAAGCTTGCATCCAGGAAATATTCCAGGTATAGGTATGTGACAGATCAACATTCATAGAAAGATGCGATGGAGACTATAGGCTCTAGCTACGAGTTTATGAAATTAATGTCAGCCTAGGGACAAGCATTTCATAAGTGGGAAGCAGGAAAAGCGGCCATGAACCATGCACTCAGTTCCAGCCATCCCTTGGAACACTGTATTGAACTGCACTATTTCTACATTACAGCTGAGCCATCAGCTGCAAAGATAAAAACAGGGCACTTTGCCTTCTTCTATCTACAGGCATTAAAATCTTATTAGAAAACAGCCATAAATCAGACTACTTTTTTTTTGTGGTGAGGAACTCTACACGAGGAGCAACACTCAGGCTTACTAGGACGGGTAAGTCACACACAACAGCTTACTTCAACTTTGATAAAGTAGTAACAACGATATAAAACCACTTACTTCCTATGTTAAAACACAACACATCCTATTTATGCTCAGAGAGAAAAATAAACACTTAACTAAGAATGTACCATAACATGCCTGTTTCCCTACTTAGTCTACCTACATTACCACTGATCAATTTTTCTGGAAAAGGTGAATAGTGGGTATTCTCTAAAAAAGCCAAAGGCCTGAGAGCACTTCAGTTATTGTCTTTGAGACTGAGAGTGACCTTTCATAAACTGAAGCATTCTTGTACAGATGCGGTAAGTCTGATCATCATCATCACCATCCAAACACTACATAGTTTCTGTGATGGAGTTGATGTTATGCAAAAATCCAAGAGATAATGAAGACTCTGTTCTCCAAAATCACAGCTACTCCACCTTGTACGCTAGCAAAATACTGTACCAGCTAAAACATCTATGAAGACAAAGAAGATAAATAACAGAAAATATAAAAATATAACTAGAAACAAATTCTACTCTGGAAATTTAAATTTATATTTTCAAGGCATTTAGATCTTTAACCCTATCCATTATAAGCTGGAGTGGTAGTCAAAGTCTGGACTGCAATGAAACTTTCATTGTTCCAGATTTGCCTGCAGTTGTCCTCATCTGCTCATCTACAGATTAAAAACAAATTAAAACACAAGTTAGTATTATGAAGCACAAGTTTTCCACTACATTTGTGACTATTGTATGCATTTAGGCTCTTTGCCGTTTGCAAAGAGTTTCTTTAAACTGATGCCCATCAGATACAAAACAGAGACAAAAGCTGTAAGGAAGTTAGTTAATTCTGGGATAATCCCAGTACTGGACAATCACACTGTTTATTTGGAAAATACAATCAATACTGGAGACATAAAATAGTAAAAAATATTTTAGGCAAATCTCTGTACTCCCCACAACTACTACAGGATGGAGCTGCACAGTTCTGCCACTATTGCTGGGTTTATAAATAATTGGATTTGAATTAAACCCAGAAAAGGAATGAAAAATTGATGTTACACCAGAACAAGTTTTTGCTTGAGGTTTTTTTCCCCCCCAATAAAGTTGAAACATTGATACCATTTTTATAACAATAAAATAATTACTTTTCTGTTACTGAAGTTGCACAAGATACCCCTGTCACCAAGGCAAGGGGCTAACACTTTCATGAAAGCATCACTTCTACCTGTTCAACAGGCATCCGTGGGGGGGTGGAGGGAAGAGCAGGGTCAGGTCATTACGCTGAAATCCCAGGAGGTGACCAACATCTTACTTAGGGAAAGATTCATTCAAATTTCATAAACCTACTGAGTGAATAAAGTAAGCAGAAAGGATGCTGGTATCAAAAGGGAAATTAATGATGACCTGAATTTAAAAGACAGAAATCGCCCACACAGAGGCACACTGACTCACAAGCATCTCTCTACTGTAAGGATTCGTAAGAGAAGGTTGCATTCTGGGACATGTCAATTAAAATTAAGAATGAAATAACTCTGTGCAACGGTGCTGAATGGCATTTTCTCTGAAGAGCCCACAAGTTCAAATTGAGATTTCAGCTGTGCAATCCATTCTTAACTCTTTCCTTTCCAATGCAATTGATCAGCTCATTCTCTTTCCTTCAATTCTCAACCAAATCCAAAGACATTTTAGAGAGACCTGTACATGCCTGAAGCCCAAAGTCCAGACTGTGACTGTACTTCTACCAGAACTAACGAGACATGAGTTCTGCCAGAAAGTCAGCTCTAAATTACTATGAGTGCTATCAGAGCCGAATCTAGAATCTAGGAAAAAAATTGAAAAGTGGCATTGTAACAGCAGACTGAAGCGCACTGCTCAACTAGTCAAACTGTGCAACAATTTTGAGAAATTTGTCCTTAACAGTTGCCAGGACCAATAATTAGTTTATTTTGTCCAATGGAGAAGTCGGCCTTCACCACCTCACACGACCTCCCACACACGGACCACGTGTGCGGTCCGACCCCACGCACGCTTCACAGCAAAGTTCACAGCCTGCATCCCTTCTGGATGAAACCAGGAGCTCACACGATCCTACGGGCATTCGTACGGCATTCCCACCACCATTACGGGAAACACAACACAGCAGAACCAGAGAACAGTATTTCTACCTGAGCTATGCTGCGTGAAGTGCCAAAAAAAGCCATTTTGACATTTTTCCTCAGCAGAACATGGAGTTCAATTTTAAGAGGGAGGAAAAGTGCCTTTTCCCAATTTGTTAGCCACCCAAAAATATAGTCTTTGTAATCTACAGGAAACATTAAAAAACAAGATAGATTAAGTGGTGTGTTTCCATTATTACCTTAAATTTTAAATGCATCTTTAAAAAGCATTTATCTATCATTTACACCCAGGAGGAAGCTAATTCTCCCTGTCCCTTTAAAAGAAAACTGTGGATTTTTCAGAAGAATAAAACAAAACACTTATGGGAATTTAAAATACAGGAAGGAGGGATAAGGGCATGGGGGAAGAACCTAACAGTCTTCGTAAATATTTTTGTGACTCCAGCTGCCAAAACAGTATCCCATAAGGTACCTCAGCCAAGTTTCTTTGAACACAAGCAAATTCAAAGAGCAACAATTCATGAAACACACCCACACATTTGCAGTATATTTATACAAACATACACAGCACTTCAGCTGCTGTGGACCCGACTCTTCCTTTACTATCTTGATGTACACGGCAGATGCTGATTTTACTAGTGTCTCTCTTTCTGGGAAGTCTCTGGAATCCAGCCAGCTTGGGACGGGTGTTACACAATATTTGCTATGCCTCTTGGTAGAGGCAGCGAAGGAAGAAAATTACATTTTATTTAAGTATTGAAAAGTTTGCATCAGCACTGTTAAGCTGAAATTTTAAAATGTCAGCTTTGTGGGGGAAAAAAAAAAGAAAATAAACTGATCCTGTGTAACTGAAACAAAAAGATGATTTTGACTGGAGTCTCAAAAACCAAGAAGCAGAAAAACTTACTGGATTAACAATGTGTCACACTAGATTTAAAGCAACTTGCAGGCAGATGTTTCAGTTCCTATTTACACACCAAAACCAGCAGCCAGATTTTCAAAATTATTCAGCCAATTGACGCAGCGCTCTAGTTGATTTCTGATCATATTTGGAATTGGTGTATACTTGAAAGGTTTCAAAGTCTTTCCATCATTTTTGGTTGCCTATATAGCAGCAGTTTTCTCTTTGAAGATTTGGCCCTTGAAGAAATGGAGGAAAGAATACATCTTTAATTCCAACACATTAAAAAGGGCCATAACAACTTCAACAATGGAATTGAACAACATTCTCCCTCTCACTTCACATTCTCATAGAGTTGATGGAAAATACTTTTTTTTTAATGTTAAAATACAGAAGCTGCAACTGCAAATACAAAGGTCTGTAACTATTACACAAATAACTAATTAGAACTTCTTTGCATCTCCTTGTACTGTTGCAGCCAAGAGAGAAGAGTGTAGTGTCACCTTCTGTTTGCTTCATATTTACTGAATGTTATCCAAGGAAACCTTTTTTGCTATCTCTTACATCTACAATGATTGATGGCTGCTGTTTTTGATGTAATTACATATGGCTCTTCCCTCCAGAAATAACCTGCTAAAAAGAATATTGTACCTCAGAAGCGAAGTATTAGCCTTAAAAATTGCCAACAGTATGTATTAATACATAGCCCTGGTATTACTATGCCACTAGCTGGTGTCATGACTGTCACTGACAGATGAAAAGCTGAATAGGAAAGAGAAAAGAAATGGGATGTGATAAGATCACATCATAAAATACAAGATAAATGTGTTGCCGTGACCAAGATGCATTCTAACCTCAGGTAATAAAACAACATGTCATGGTAGAAAGAGAAAGAATGACCCAGATGAAATGAAATTGGTAAGGACAACTGCAAAGTGTTCCTCGTCTAGCATACATTTACTCACATTTACATATGCTAATGTGAGAAACACATTTTTTTAAAACTCTTGTAAACATACAATAGTCCTTTTGGGCAAAGAGGAGAATGAAGAACCAGAAAGTACAANTCAGGAGCTGCGGCATCAGGTTCCAACACTTGTATTGCTAGGACACAATCATCCTGCAGAAGTGAATTAATGCCATAACTAGCAGACTTAAGAAAGTTTCCATATATTTTTTTAAATATCTATTAACTTGCCTGCCAGTGCTAGAAGGCAAGGACAGGCTTTCCACATAACTGATGCACTGAAATTTCATCCAGAAAACTGAGTGCTTAACTTCACCCAACCACCAGTGGTAGCTGGCATCCACTCCCATCGTCCAAGCTTGTTGCCTCCCTTCCCGGGGAGGAAGCAGAACCTTGTTTCCCATCCTATTTGCAAACCAGCCATAGGGTTCATCTGTAACAGCACATAAACTATGCAAAGCGCTTCTGAAGCCCTTATCATGGCAACGTAGGTTTCAATGCATGTGTAAAACCAAGGCATTATGCTTGTCTTGAATATTAAGTTTTGGGAATGTTTTAAGTATTGCCATTCTGATGCCCCAGTAAGGTGAGATGGTTACAAGCTCACACTGGTCAGGAACAGGGTAGTAAACTGCTGCTTTAGGAGGGGCTTTCAACTTGCTCACTTTCTTTACCCAAATGAGCAACAAGTGAGAACACCCAGAGAGAAATATCTCACCCATGAAGTCCGATCACCTCCTTCATGAGCATTCAAGGATCACATAACTCTCATATGATATGAAGACTACTTCTCAAATATCGAGGTACAACTGCATTTATAAGATCTACTAGCAAAAAAAGGAAAAAGCAACTAAAAGGAAAAAGCAACTAGATGGTAAAGAATTTATTTTGCAGCACACCAGCTAATTTCAAAATATCACCAACTCAACAGAAAACAACTAGGGCATGATAGTGCACAAGCCACGCAGCATTTAGGGGAAGTAATGAAAACATACAGCTTTTGAGGTTACCAGCACAGAAATAACCATTCCCTTTTCATTAATGGCAACTCTTAATATCATTAGTTACTCTTAAAAAAAAGTCTGTCAGCAATCCAGGAGTTCAAGGGGACATCTCATGGCCAGATTCTGTGAAAGCAGCAAGAATTAGATTTTACAATAGTAAGCAGCATCAACACGTACTTTATAAAAAAAAATCTACAATTTACGAAGTCACTCTTTACTTTCACAGCATCTGGCATTTAAATTGAAATCTTTTACAACCCAGGAAAAGAGTATTTATAACTGTTCCCTTATAGATCATTTTTTATGATGCTCTAATAAAGACTTGCACTCTTAAGCTAGTGAAAGCCATGTCTAGGATTCATCAGAGACTTAAAATGGCAGAGAGATCACCAAGACAGCCCAGCTGGGCAACACTAGTCTCCCAAAACATATTGCTGGTTTTACAGATGAGCTGATAACCAACGTAATTGAGGCCAGTAACATAAAGCATCTGCTGGATTAAGTTTAAATGGTAATACATTCCTCCTAATTTAATGTATATGAACAATTGGAGAATTATTTTGGTAGCCATTGCTACCATTAGGAAGAAGGTTTAAGAAGGACAAAACACTAACAGAAGTCAGCAAGGTGACTGGGAGTAAACGATGTACTTGGGAGAACATCAGCATGAACTGATGCAGAACCAGAGCAGTTGCTCCACAGAATTTATGCCAATATGAGACCATGGTGCCATGGAAGAGCTTCTAGCCACCATTTCAATTTAAAGAATTAGGGTCTGCCTTACCAGTGATTAACAAGGACTCAGGAAGATGTTGATAGAGAAATCCAGCCACCTGCATAATCTGTTTTACAAATAAGTCACTTTGTCCATTCAAAACAAAATAACTTGGTTTGCATTATTGTAACGCAGTACTGTGTGAAGTACAATATATAGTCTTATATATTGGCTTCCTTATCAAACCTTTCTCTACAGCTACGTGGAATTTAACATACTTTTGATAGCTTGTATTAAATTCCATTTCATTCAAATTTGGAAAGCTCTCATCTCTACATAACATTGTGGTATAAACACTGGTTTATGTATTTGTTAAATGCATCACAAAACCAACCAGCTAAGGCCCACATGCTGCCATGCCCAGAAGCCAAAAGGGCCTTTATTCCCGTAACACTGAATTCGCCTGAGAATCATATCATCAAAAGAGAGGGATGCAAATAGCTTCAGATGCAAAACCTGCTAAAATAACTTGAAAGACTTTACAATTCAAATAGCAGAATAATCCCGATCACACACAGCAACTGTTCATATCTCACGGCTCGACCATCCATAAACAAATTGTGTTGCATATCTTTTATCAGCTCCTTAATGAATTACAAGTTTGTAAGTTGAAAAGTCTTCTGAACGTTCTTGATGATTCTGATCAGTGTTACACCACACACATCCAGAGTAACGCTACTTAAATTAAATCATCTTCTCATCTCCTCCATATATATATTTTTACACACACACAAAAATATATACACACACAAACACACATGAAAATACATTCTCTACAACATAAAAATAAGCCCTCACATTCTGGTTTAATTTCAGGCTTTCAGGAACATCTCTTTCTCTGAACAATAGTCTGGCTGCAAAAGTTTTACTAAAAATAAAAGTTGAGAGCTGTGCCAAGTGATTTAGCTTGTGGAGGCAGAAACTCCCAAGCTCAAAAATTCTCCACGTTTACTTAGAACAGTTTTCACTTTATTTTTTGAATGCCAAAGAGAAGCGTTGTGATGCTAAGGATAGATGTGTGGGATTAGCCAAAAGGGAAAACTCAGGCATTTCAATTTCCTGCTGTAAACAGGTGTGGGCTTGACTCAAAGAGGCAGAGAACACCACGGAAAGGAATGAATTTTCACATTACTGCAGTATACAGGGAGCACCGAGTCCATGGAATCACCACCCCTTAGTAAGGCAGAAGAGATCTTGCCTGCCCATTTGTAGATACAAAAGATTACAATTCCCCAGGGAAAGTGAAATTTTAGCCTCTGCATGCTCATCAAGCTTCTCTCAGGTACAGTTACAGTTGTTCACTGCTTAGGCATGCAGACAAATGAATAATAATAAAAAAAAATAATCCCAAAGCCTGGCTGCAACCTATTAAGATATGCGAGAGACAAAGGACGCTGTGAAATTTAAAACTATCAAAGTTTGAGTTTCAGTTTTCCTTTTATCCAAGAACTTGAAATACGCTCTCCTTAGTCTTAGCATTTATTTCAGGGACTCCATTCACTCTTAAACCTCTCCTCTTGCTATTTATTCCATGGTTGGGACACAGGGAGGAATCAGCAGGTCCCCTCATCCTTAAAAGGAAAAACAAAACCAAAGAAAAACTACTAGCAAAATCCTATGTTCCATTTCTCACTAGAAACAAAACCTTTGAACAAACTAAGCAGCACCTCTGCTATCCTAACCTTACGACTATTAAAGCTACTGCAATATTAATTTCCTTCCCTTACCTCCTACAGTATAAACAAGTCCGTGCAATGTTATGAAAAATAGAGGCTAATATGAAATTATGAGGAAGATTCCTATTAACAAAAATACCTTGGAAGGCAGAGTTAAACATAAGAAAGTTCCCATCCACTATGAACCCGCATATGCATCCTTAACTTTTTCTGCCATTTTTCCACAAAGTCATTGTTGGGCACAGCTGAGCTTTGCTGGGCAACATCAGTCACGCAGAAGATGCTACTGAAACAACAGCAGTTTTCCAAAACATGAATAACAGCGTCTTTTTAATGCTCCGCTCTGTCCTCGGAAAGATCTGACCAAACCAAACGCATACAGAGCTCCTGGGCAAGGTCATTTGAGATAGGAAACCCCTGTACTGTCTTCTTGTTTCACCAGCAAGAGTAGTTACATGAGATCCTATGCACACGCTTCTGGTCATTCCTTGCCCTTTCCTTTCTCCCGCTAACCTACTTAACACAGAGCCGCTTCTCCTCCCTGTTTCACCCCCAGGAGGAAGGTACAGCTCTTCCAAGGGCCGCAAACACTCTGGGCAAGATGCCATTCCTCTTTTCCTAAAGCGTGCAGGGTTTGCTTCAGTTTTTAAGCTGGATGAATTCACTGGTCTTTTCCACAGAAGGGTTCTGAAAATGTGTTTGCATAACCGAGAAGACAACCTGTTGCGTCATTCGGGAAACCAACAGCCAGCAGCAGCAAAGGAAAGGATCTTCTTATCCCAGTGAAGCTGAAGCTCCCATCTCACACAGCCCACAAATATTTCCAGAAACGAGAACAAGCAGTGGTGGAGTCTGAAATTTTAGTCTCCTTAATTAAATCCACATTATCTTAGAAGTATTAATTCTGTGTCTGAGAGTAGTATCTTGGGGGGGTGAGGGAGGGAGTAACACCTCCGTAAATTAGCACAGGCATTTCAGAAGTTTTGGGGTAGGAAGAAACAGTAAGTGAAATATGTTATGGTATGTCCCCTACACCTTTATGGCATACTTCAAATGAAACAGGAGCTGTTCAGAAGTTTCCCTGCATGTAGTTCCACCATTTTGCTATCACAGAGGAAATTAACTCAGAGCAACTGAGGAACAGATGCAGAAACAGATAAAGACACATTGAGAACATGCTAAAATCCTCATATGCAGAGAAATGTCTTTTTATTTAACACCCAAATATAGAGACATTTTATACGTGTCACGACTATTTTCAACCAGTGATCCTGACTCTACTCCTACTGATGTCAGTATCAAAACCTTAATTTAGTGGCAGAAGTGAACTCCTCAGAGAAGAGCGTTTGAGATTACATGTCTGAGAACAGCCTTGTTAGAAACATCCAACCCATGCAGTTTCAAATGCGACTGTTTTTCTCCCTGCTTTGATCTTCCATAATGAGTATTTCTACATTATGGAAGATGTTGAGTGTACATACTTTTTAAGAAAAAAACCCACACACCTTATTTTTAGTAACTGCAGTGTAACTTAAGTAAAAAATGCAGACAGCCTGATTCTCCCTGTACACCAGCTCACCTCATGACCTTTGGGACAGGTGGTTAAGCAACACAGCCTCGGGAAGTGCAATCGCTGGAATGCTTCGCTTGGTATGTCTATTGCTGTTACAAAGCTGTATACTCACAGGCAAACACACAAATTGGACATTATAAACCCTCATATCCCAACGGCTCCAACAGCACACAACAGCACTTTTAGAAAAACACAGCGCTTGCACGAGCATTTTCAGAAACAGAGCACTTCCATTCTCACCACCTACACATTGTGTCCTGCTGCAGCTCCAGAGCATCCCAGTCATGGTGCAGGACCCCACTGTGCAAGCCCCTGTATCAAGAGGTAAAGGCACATCTCCACACCCGAGTTGCGAATTTCCACACCTGGGTTAGGTAGAAACTGCCTAAAGAGTTACAATGCCCACCCTCCTGCAGGGAATCGCAGCTGTGGCAGAGCTGGCAGAAGGGAATGTGTGCCTCCACTCCGTAACTGCTACAGAGGTCACAACTGCTGCAAAGGGTTTACTTCAGGGAGCAGGGAGAAGTCAACATCGTAGACTGCTGCATCTCTTCACTCCAAGGTAGCAGAGCACATTAGAGCTGTTTCAGGCCTATACCCACACTCGGCAGCCCATTATACGGGAAAATCGATGTGTGAACGCATATAGAGATCTGTATCAAAAATTAAGCTCCCTTCTTGGTTTTTCTAGTACAACTTGCCCAACTGTTTGGAAAATGATGATGCTATTGCATGCTTTACCTCCATGAACATTTCTTCCATAAGATTTCCATCACTGGTACAGACCCCATATCAGGTATATCACTAATGCATTAACCACTTTTTCATCTTGCCAGATCTAAGATTTCATACTGTCTCACATCAGTATCATCCTCTAGCAAAATGCTTCAGGGACAGAATGCTGAGGAAGGGCAGCTTTACTGAATTCAACGGCTGAATCAGGAATGTTAGCGAAGTATTTTCTGAAGCAGGAATAACCCAGAACTGAAGAGTTTTTGGCAAAAGTCACTTAAAGTGACTCCTTTCCAACTTCATGGCCCTGAGACAAGCCAGCACTTAAGGTTTCAGGTCCAGATCAAAGCTGTATGTCAGAGTGACCAAACATATTTTAACAGTTCCAGACTTCAAGATCCTTCTGAATTTCATGAACTCTATACTTACAGTCAGGCTACTGCAGAAAGTCAGACTGCAGATACTCAGACTGCAGAACTTCAGCAGTCTTCATCCCTCATCAGCAGGAAGGGGAACAGCCAAGGGAGAACACCAAGAAGGTGACACCTGCCCTGCACACTCATGGCCCCACGAATAGTTTTTCAGCATGTTTCTTCCACCAGTGCTCCCAGCTACAATGCTGCTTTTGTGGCCCAAAACTTCAGGAAGCATGACTATTCCCAGTAGAATCCAAAAGAACAGTTAGATGTTACTCTTGGGTTTTTTAATTATGAATTCGTAACTGTCTTTACTCAGATTTTAATGTGTCAACACATTAGGTCTTTAGTTAAGGTGGCAGAAGTCCCTTCTAGTATCTCTCCTATATCTGTTCATACGGATGGTATAGACTTGCCATTTACCTCAAAGTCATTTATCCCTTTGGCTTAGTTTTACTTAATTGTGATCATTAAAGCTAAAAGATTACTTTCTAGAGGCCCTGTAACTGCACAATAAATTTCTCTGACAACTCAGAGTTTAAAACTACTGCCTTTCATTAAGCAAAGCATTCTCTAATATACTGTTGAAGTATCAGACTGATGAGTTATATGGCAAAAAGACCTCAGAATGAATCAAGAACCCTTGCTCCATCAGAAAGATAAACCAACACCTCTGTCTGATCCTCAACTATGTCAGGCAGCATGAAAATTAAAACCATGAGAGTTTTTTGTTTTGATATGGAAGAAAAATTTACAAGTTAACTGAAATGCATGACTTAAAGTGATTAACTGTAATCTTCCACTCTTACTCAAGCTCTTCTTCCTATCAAAATAGAAAACCCAGAAGACAAGAACACAGCTCTACTGCACAGGTCAAAAGGCATTAAACACGTTTTTACAGTTGGCATTCTGCTCCTTACCTCCAGTTTTTTAGTTCATGTATTGAAAACAAAAACAAGATCCCAAAGAGCAGCTAACTAAATCTATCTATTTAAAAATCAAAAACCCATGACATGTAATTTGACAGTAACTTCAGGTCAGGCAGTATGAACAGGACCACACAGAGAAATAAAATCCCTTCCTCCCTAAGTCCACAGGTAGCTCACACACAAACAAGCACCCAAGCAAAACCAGGATTTGGGCACTTCTAGCAGGCAGGGCAGCGATTACAGGGACTGCCTACAGACAAAGAAATGATCACTCAGGGGCCCAGCTGAAAGGGCTACTTTTCCCTCAAGACAACCAACATCCCATTTGCATTGAGAAATGATTCAGCCTTCTGTTACTGAGAGGGACAAGTTGAACACAGCATGATTAAACCAAATTGAAGCACCTCTAACAATTCCAGTGCACTGAACCTAAACAAATTCATAGACGTATTATCAGTGATGTATTATTGTTGCATTTTCTTATCCTCTGTTTTAAATTAAAAAGGCAGAGAAGAAAAAGGAGATTTAAGAAAAAGGTAACACCTCATCCTAGTTTGAGAAGCAGCTCAACCCTGCCGCCACCTGAATTTATAGGGTTTCCCGAGGCTTACAAGGTAGATGAAGGAGGTTAACAAGGTAAGCACCTATAAATTACAGGAGCCTACATAATCTCTATTTATTTAAATCTAGCCTGCAACAGCTTTACTCTGCAATGCTCAGTGACACTCCAAGGTAAAGAATAATATTTGAAATCTTTTGCACAGAGCTGTAAGTCCATTTTAATTATTGAGATGACAGTCAAGAAGGCTTTTCATTTAAGATAACATTTAGAGTGAAAAACTGAAGTTACTTGCCTGGTATGTTCAACAACAAAAAGAAAGCAACAGAACACGGTATGGGAAAAGCAAACATTTAACAAAAGCAATCAATAGCAAAGCCTTCTTTTTTAAAAGCACCATTTCTAACTGTTCATGTCAAAGAGTTCCCCAGATTTATTGAGGAGGACGAGAAGGTCAAAGAAAACAATAGCTGGCTTTTTTGGGTGTTTCACCAGTTAACACAACAGAGACAAAAGCAAAATCTCTCTCGAATGCTCTGTTAGAAAGAGCAGCTCAGCTTTTGCTCTTAGTTTTCGGCTAAAATATGAAGACACAAGTAAACAAACCGTTCCACCCCTGACAAATTTCTCCTTTCTACACAACCGGGACCACCGCACACGCGGACGCACAGAACTGCCAGAGCCCGAAGGGAAGGACGCAAGTTTAGCACTAACCTGTTTGAGTTCCGCGGGCATTTATGCAAGGTGCCAGTTTTACAGTCCCTAGCAGAGAATGCCTCCAGCTTCCCTCTGCGGACCCAGCCTTCTGCTCTGACAGTCTCCAGAGTCTCTTTCGCTCCTTTTGTAACCGGACCAGCAGCCTGGCCGCTCGAGAGCCCCTCCGCAGCCTCCCTACAGACAGAGCCCATCCAGGGAGAAGAGGCCACCAACCAACGCCGCTCCGACGGGAGAAAACACACCGCCGGCGGCTCCCGCAGGGGACGCGTCCCTTTCACATGGCTCTTCCCTCCGCTGCCCCGGCGCCCGGGAGGCTCCGTCCCGGGGGCGGCACTGACGGGCAGCCGCAGCCGGAGCGGGCTGGGGCGCGGCCACGCCCGGCGCGCCGGGGGAGCGGGGAGCGCCCGGCGGCTTCGGCTGCTCCCCCCGCGCTTCCCACGCTTCCCGGCCCGCCCCGCCGGATCTCTCCCGCTGGGTTATAAAGACAAAGAGGGAGAATGTCACCAAGCAAAACAAGTGTTGCCAGCGCCTCTGAAAACGCTGACCTGCTGGCTACGGCGGCAGAAAGCCCTTCAGACACCGTCTGCACTGAAAGCGCAGTTGCCTCGTGAATTACAGGGAGGTCGAACAAGAAAGCACAAGAAAGGAAATCCTCTTGCTTGCTTACTTTTTGCACTTCACTTCGAGATTAACGCCATCCTTAATGCACCAACACCAGAGAAAGACGATCTTCCATCACAGCCTCCTCCCTTTTCCATCTTACACAGAAGCAGTGAGGCTTTCAACTCAAAGTACAACCAGCCTCATTTTTTAAAACCATTCACCTGCCCACAAACCTGTCCCACATAATTAAAAGATTGTCTTGATAAATTACTCATTACCAAAATGAGTGTCAGATGTGCTATACCTTGCATCCACCACATTCTGCAACAAAAACTGGGACTTCACAGAACGATGCAGCATGGTTTCCACATCCATGTATTGCTAGTACATTGGAAGTACCCAGCTTGTAACGTTCAGTCTTTGAACAGGCAGCCAGGCTGCGAACCTCCATGAAATCCCTGGGAAGGAGGAGAGCTTCCCATACTTCTTATTCTAAGATCTGATCCTTCTTTCTACCTTTTCCAAGAAATTGCAGAAAGGGTATGTATTAATAAATATATTAAGACATCAAGTCTTATAAAAAAGAGACCTAGGTAGGTAGGTAAACCAACCTTAACTAAACCTGAAGACTCTTCCCCCCTGGACCCACCACAGGGGCAGGAGGGCACGCTTACCCAGCACTGGGACTAGAGCCTTGCCCTTCAGATGTAACCAGTTAACCAGGTCTGAGGCAGCCAGCTAAGTCCTCCCCCCGGTGCTAAATAACCAGCACTGCTTCCAGTCACCAGCCAAGGGGTAGTGGTTGTTTTTCCTCTTCTGTACTAGGTTCCTGCAGCAAACCAAAGCAATAAATAAATCCACCACTGTAACAGCTGGTGGCTGAACAATGGTAATTAGGGACTGAAAGCTATTGGAATCAAATTAGAGACTATCCCTGGAAAACAGGGATAGTCAGAGAGAGCAAGACCAGCTATAAAGCAGAAAGGAAGGTACATTACAATTCAATCTTCTTTAATTATCAGAAGAGGCACCTTTGCACAAAAGTGTCTTTTCATCCCAGCTTCAGGTTCCCTGAAAATTCTAAAACATGCTTCCAGTATCAATTAATATCAGTCTTACCAGATCAACATGAAAACGTGGCATCTCCTATACTGACAGGAAGGAATGTTTCAGACCTATTTACTCCTAATTTCAACCTTCCTGTTACTGCCAATGTCAGCATTCCAGCTGAATATCAGAGCTAAGGCTTTGTATTTTAGGGGCAGAGAACAGGGCAGAACTACATTACCCAACTCTGACCCTAATTTGTTTAAAAATAAATGCCATAGAGGTTGACAAGGGCAATGGTAGATGTTCCACAAGGTTTAGCCGAAACAAAGTATTTGCTTTACTGGAGGGAAAAAATATGCTCTGAGCCTATCTACAGTGGAATAATTTAGAGGCAACTGGTAGTGACCGTTAATAAAACACTTAAAGGCCAAAGCAAAGCAAAAGGAATGCATTTCGTATGAGTCTCCTGTACTTTTGTACGGCACTCCCCCCCTCCCCCTTGTCCAACTTTTCTTCAGTTAACAAACTAAAATAGCTCAACTTTTGTTGAGGCCATGCTGGCATAGAAAAGTACCATTCAATTTAGGCATGCACATGGATATGTGCCAGACCTTTATACACTGTCAAAGAAAAAAACGTTATAAAGTCTATATCCATAGGGCACCGAAGTAGCTACTCTTGCATGCAAAACGACGAAACTGAAAACCTTCCTGGATGGACTTGCCAATTCTCACTCACATACGAAGACTCCCATGTTGTAAACCCACAGGTATTTGTGCAAGCCATGCAAGATTAGTGTGGCTGAATTTTGAAGTCCCACCTTCTGGAGTGAGGTTGTTATTTAAAAACATAACTTTCTTTTCAAAAATGTAATAGATGCTTGTAGGCCTTCTGGTCGTAAAGTAAATTTTGAAAATGTTTTGACTCAAAGCCAAAGATTTAGGGAAAAAAAAAAAGGCAAAATACATTTCAAGTTCCCTTATTTCTTAGCCACTTGCAGTATTTTACCAGCTCACATAATTCTGAATGCTGGGATTTGGCAATGCTGAAGTAAAAGAACTAATTACCTAAATAAGAGTTATGGATTATATCCCTAAGGTTATACTGAACTTCCAAATTCTGGCAACAAACACTCTATCCATTAGTATCAGACTGCTGACTACATCGCAACCTCTCCCCCTCCTTTTTTTTTTAAATGAACCTTAATTTCTTAATCTGTCACATTTTTCCCAGCTACAAAAGTAGGGTGAAAACCTTCTTTATTCTGAGAAATTAAAAATTTAGGAAGAGGTTTAATTCTCTGGAAGATGGGAGTACTATAGTATCTGGGCCAAGCTCTCTTTTTTTTTATTTTTTCCCATTACCCTTAAAAAATTCTCCATCACTAGTGCTGCACTATAGATTGATCTGCTCTCAGGGGCAGTAAAAATGAAATGGTTTACAGCTCTGCCTGGAAACATAACATATGGCTTCAGTGATATGTAACGTCCATAAACCCAACAGAGCAAGAAGGCACAAGATGAATCAAGAATCCCAGCTAACCATATAGGCAAAAGTACCACAATCATCCATGGCAACCCTCAGAATTAGACAGCCTATATTCATATAGGTGCTTCCATCCTGAGGTATGTTATTGTTGTTCTGTGAATTTCATGCAGCAAATAGACAAGATAAGGGAGAGAACCAAAGAACAGTACACCCTGATGTGTCAGGGTGCCCTACTGCAATGATTTTAATACAGACAAATGAAAACAGAACCTTGTATCTCCAAGATACATTTTGAAATCTTTTCCTGTTAGCATTTCTATCATTTGTAAGTATAGCTGAAAAATTACAAGAGCCCTGTCAAAGCAGCCGTACTTGCTCCAAAATGGTTGCATGACTCTAGTAGGACAAATCCACCAAGATATTTCTAACATTTCCATCAACAGGGTTTTGGCAATCTTTCTGCAAGGTTAGAAATGGAGATGAAGCCAGACTGCCTCCATCAGGGAGTAGTTTGTTTACAAACGGAGGACAATGTTATGTGTCATCCTTATTTAAGAATCCAGTATTAAAGAAAAGGTCTAAAGGATCACAAGGCAAAGAGGAAGCAGACACTTTCTGTAGAGGGACACCATTAGGCATTTCAGCAAGTTCAGGGGATTTTCATTTGTATATAAACACAGCTTCCATCTTGCTACATCTCATATCAGCCAACTCCATTTCATCCAAGTTGTCATATGACAGGATGAGAACAAGGACAGTCTGGTGACAGCACTGCTTACATTAGAAATAAAGGACAGAGGAAGCTACATGTCACTGCATATAGGTCGCAGTTGAATGAACGACCTATGTTTCTTCCCAGCAGCTTCATTTAGATAAGAATCAACTACATTTTACAGGGATAAAAATAGAATAATCTCCTCCAGTTTAAGAATAAAAAAATAGCATTACGTTTATAACAACAGCAAGGAAAACAAATCAAATTTCAGGTTGGTACTGTGACCATAATTTCATGCTGTAGTTATTGGAAAGGAAAACAAAGACACTCAAATGCAGTAAAGAAAGACCCAGTATTAACCATTTTTCATTTCTTAGATTTTGTTTTGGTTTTTGGATTTTCCAGATGATTTGTGCTGGATTTCAAGCTGCACATTACAATCACTTGCTCAGAAGATGCTAGGTTAACATGCCATTCTCTCATTCGGAGGGCAAAAATGTGGTTTGCTATTATGTGCTGGATTGATAGCTGTCCAAACTATCAACCGATTTTTATGGTAATTACTACCCTCCTCAAACCAAAATCTGAAGTTGTTTTGGGTTTTCTTCTGAAGAGAGAATTAAGGTCTCTCTCTATGAAATTTTATTCCAGAGCAAGTTTCTTATATTTGAAATACTTATATATGAAAATAAGACTGCAAAAAAGGAAGAAGAGCTAATCGAGATGGGTTAGAAACACAGAGACTATAGTTCTTTTCAATCTTTAACTACAGTATTCTAAAAATGCTACTCTGCCAGCAGCTAAAGGTACATTTTAGATTAAGTCCCTAAAATGAACTCAGTATTCTACAGCATTTTCCAGTCACTGCAACTATGGTTAAAAAATATTCTCTTCAGCTAGTAATTTGGTAACTTAAAAAGGGAAGCAGTTTTGTTTTTTGCTTTTTGGGTTTTTTTAAAATATATATATCAAGAGAAGACTCTGACATTTATTTAAATCAAAGGCTTTAATTACAGTTGGCACGCAGCCTCAGGCTGCCCATGGCCATCTTTGGCCATTCTGTTCTCAGTCACACCGATGACTTCAGTGAATTACTCCACATTTGAGACAAAGCAAGCGAGAGCATAATTTGAACCATTGACAAGATGGCCTAAAGTAGCAAAAGGCTCAGTAATTTATCAATGTCATCATAACCCAACATTCATTTTGGGTTCTTTCAGCATTAGTTCACAAGAGCTTATAGATACTGGAGACAGCTGAAATGGAATTGTAGAAAATTTTTGGTTTTAAAAGTCAATTTGAACCCTTTAGGTCCAAAGCTGAAAGGCCTCAGGGGAAGAGGAAATTGCCTGTTTGCCTGCTTGTTGGTTTTAAAGTTTCTGCAAAACATTCTTTCAGCTACATGTCGATCTGCAAGGGTAGAGGCTTACGAAGACCAACCGACTCCTGTGCAATACCTTGTAGGGATAACCGTCTGCCTCGCTTGTACGCGTACGGATCAAGGCCTGTATTAGTAACAAAATCTTTTCATAAAATTGAGAGATATAGCGCAAAAAGGTTTTGTGAAGGTTTGGGATCTTTCTTCCTAAACATCCCAGCTGAACTAGTACAGTAGTAAGCTTGGGAACTAAACTGTAGCAGAATTAAAAATCTTAAAAAGCCAATACAATTAATCATGTTCTGCTGTCTGAGCTGAGAAATAAACAAGCAGGAGAACATGAAAAATAAATCACAACTTTAAAATGTAAGATATTTTCATGTTAATTATCAAGAAGCAAATGTGGTAAATGTGACTACAAAGTTGTTTTTTAAAAAAATCCTGTTAAACCTGATATTGCTCTTTAATGTTTTAATGTTTACATTTGAACGTTCCTGTTTTAAGACATTTTTAATAATTACTTGCAGTCATACTTACTGATCTTGCAACACTCAGAGACACCATGCAAAGAACAACCTAGATGCCCGTTTACATAATAAGGTACACACAGCAAGCAGAATTTATTTTTAATGTGTTTCTCTTATACGTACTTTAGAAGAAAACATAGTTCTATTAGTAAAGCAATGTAAAATCATGGAAAATTATTATGAAAATGTGAATTTGTCATTCAAATTAAATAATTTTAATTTAAACCTGGCACAGTTCCAGGCCAGAAAGGTTAACAGTTGTGGAAAATTACTCTTTCACAAATCTTGGCAAACAAAATAAGAAAATCCTTGCTGTTCAGTTGCTTCCAAAACCTCATTCAACAAAAATTCACACAAAACAAAAGAAGTTGAGACTTTTCAAGGCAAATGAAACTGCAAAAATATTTCTGAGATGCTTAGGGTAAATGTGGTCATTGCTTTACACTATTATAATCATTAGCATAAACCAGTTGCTGTCCTGCTGACAAACATTAGATGGCACTTTGGAATTTAGCAGTTACCATATAAAGTTGCAGAGCACATACTTAAGAGATGAAGTGTGAGACATGAAAGTGAGGTACTGCTGATGATAGAAAAGTGAGATTTCTGCAAAGACATGCATCTTTGAGCTCAAAGATATATTTTCAACCTGCACATGTAAAACTATAAAATAGTATGTAATTAAATTTTGAAAAAAAAAATCATTGTGTTGGAAAGAATAAAATAATTCTTTCCTTACCAGACAGAGGGTCAGTTTCTCAGTTGCTGGGTTCCCTTTTCTTAATTTTTTAATAAAGCCTTTGGAATCTACTTTTTAAAATAGATTTGCTGACAAAGTTTTACACAAACACCTCTCAGATAACACATCAGATTTGGAGTGGATTCTGCTGCATGCCAGCACATCTGAGCCCCAAGTAACTCTAATAAGTGGGGTTTAGGTGGTTCGCTTATCGAATAAATTCCTTCTGGAAAGCACTTCACAGCTTCTGAAGCAGCTGGTCAAATCTTCTTAGTTGTTGCTGAAATTGATGCTAATATTCCCATTCACTTTTGTATCCAGGTTTTTATCATCTAAGGCCTTAAATGAAGACTGAAGAATAATCATAGGGGAGAAGCTATACCAAGAAGTAGAAGAACCAGGAAATGTAAATTCTCGCAGGAATATTACTTAAGTCCATCTTTCAGAGGCTCTCCTATGATATATACCATGATGCCTGTTGCACAAACTCCCTTTTTTTATTAGCCTTGTGCTATTGCATTCCTCCTGCGATACAGGAAGCAGGTTCTAAGATTTCTTTTGAAATGTGGGTAATCCCAGCAGAAGGGCGAACAGCAGGAGCTCCTTGAGCTCACAGTGGTGCAACACGCCACACTGTCACTTTGGAAAGTCTCTATTTGAAACACCTGCAGTAATTCCGTGAGAGCTACTGCTCTGGCTGAATTCCTGTGAGGTGCTGCCTGGCTTAGCAATACTGTCTTACGCAACCTGCAGTACTTTGGCCCTGAGAAATATCAGTTCCTTGCTTCCACAGTCTCCACTGTTGCTGAGCTATCAGCAAAAGATACTCTCACTGTAAACCAAGAGTTGATGCTTTCAGAGAGATGGGATAACGTCCATAAAAAAGGTGGCAAAAGCTCCAACCGCCAAGCTAAACTCAACTATTATCATCTCCCACACAGCAGAAGCCGGGGATGGGATCATACCTCATACATGGGGAACACGTCTCCCTGAGAAGTAGCTGAGTAATGGCTTCTGGTCCAGTTCCTAACTGTGCTGGGATTCATAGGTACTGCAACTATCTCTCAGCTCACACTGAATTCTGATCTAAGAACTCATTCTCCCATGGGAATCATATTCCCAAATCTCCCCCCTCCTACCCGTCAGGAACCTTTGAATAGTTGCACATATGCAGAAGCTGAAACCTGACCCAGGTCATTCCTAGAAATTCAGTAAGACTACTCATACGTACTGAATTTACAGGGTCAGGCTGATGGCATAGCTAGTGCAGAAGAACACAAGAGCTGAATTACAGAGGTCGGGAAGCTGGGAGCAGGGGCAGCAGCAGCTGGCTGGAGAACAGGCATGGTATGACTCTGACACCGAACCATACTGTACTCCTGCACCAGAACTGACATTTCTATGGTTTCAATGGGTTTTATAAAGGAATTAGGACTGTCCCTACAAATTCCTTCAACATTTTGCAATCTGCTCAGTACTAGCAGAAGTAGGACATGTGTGGGTTAACTACCGATGAGGTTTTTTTCTGAGTATTTGGCATTGTAACAGGAAATAGTACTGTAATACTGGGAAGCTGTCATGAATCGACAGCATTGTTGTCTGTACCTGACCTTACCTGTAAGGCAAAAAAAGAAGTCATTTTCCATGCTGTCAGTCCCTTAATATGAGCACAAATATGTTATATAACAAAGGAAGCCAAGAGGCACTACAAACTAGAACTAATGACATAAAACTTTACATGCAAAGATGGAACTGCATTCTGTATAAGATGGAGAGGAGAAAAAAAGGTAAGCCGATGACTCAGTGCTGTACAGAACCCATTTTTGCTTCTTCTCTGCATATGTTCAAACATATATAAAATATTAATGCACCCAAGTTCTTACTATCAAAGCACTGGAAACAGTCTCTATATTCTAACAGTCTGCACTATGTCAGTGTGGAGCAGAGAATCTTAAATAAAGGTAATGAAATACAGACAGAAGAGTTATTGTTGCCCAAACTGTAACTCCGATAGGTTAACTTGATGGTATTTTCTTAGAAAAGCAATTTGAGCTAATCTTGTATTTTTTTAAATTCTCACCATGTGTTCTGGTGTGCTTTAAAGTTCACCTTTTAATTGAAACTGACCCTCAATTCACAAAATGTCGTTTTTGGCAGAAGTCACAGGTACCTCAGATTAACATAAAGACTGAAGAATACTGGAGCTTAATTATGGCTACAAAATACCTGCCTAAAAAAATAAAAAAAAAAAAAAGGAAAATGTGTTTGTTAAACAGGTGTTATATCTCTGGAACATAAGTTGAAATATAAATGATCCAAATCATAACTATAAAAATATTCTGTACCTTTTTTCCACAAGCTGATTTTCCTTGAACAGCTATAATCACATTTGCAAAGTGAAGAAAAAATGAATTTTATTAACTTGGTTGATTACTGACATTTCAAGATGGTCTTTGGGGTATTATTTGTTGGGAGTGTGTTTGCAGGTCTTTTATGACAACAGTGTTAATAGGGGAAAAAAAACCACCCAACCAGTATGTGATTTCTTTTAAGCTTCTTCATTCCCACTTACCTTTCTGCCTTTCCTTTTCCTTGTTAATACCTTGGTTAAACACAAAGTTAGTGAACATTTGCACCAAAACTATATATCAATTTATGAAAAAGCACAGTCAAACATGCTGGAGAAACATATGAAAAAAGCTCTTACCAGTTATAGAGGTAGGACACTAATTAAACATGATAGAGAATTTTGAGTCTGTGTTTATTACCATACCTCTTAACAAATGAATAATCACGGTAGCAATAAAAAAGACTGTCTCAAAGACCTCGTCACTTAAATAATTTAAGTTGGTTTTTCCTGATTTGTATTTAAACAATTTATTATTGTGTGTATTTCCTTAGTTCAGAAGCAACAGCTTTTGCATTGCTTTAACTCCACCACTTTCAGGACGGCCATGTGTAAAGGGGAACAACCCACTAATAGGACTTACACAAGATATATTTGTAACAGTGTAACTTACCATACCTGGCATCACACTAATTATATTCTTTCAGTTTAAAAAACAACAGCGAGAAAAAAAACCATCCAAATCTCTAGTAAAATAGTTAAGCTAGTACAAAATGACTGTAGAGCAGGCTTCAGTGAATCATTAATAAGCCTTTATAAATGGCATAATCACAAGCCCTATTTCAGAGAAGTCTGTCTCGGTCATGTCTAAGGGACCAAATTATTGTGGTGCACAGTATTATAAAAGGTACAAACAAGCTCTGTTCTGCCTCCAACACCACATTCACGCCATGTTAACTACTGCAGTTGCACAATCACACACAGGGCTGGCTTTACAAGTGACAAGTGAGATGCTTGTATAATAATGTATATTACTAGGTGTAATAGCTACATAAATACGAGATATTAAGCTATATTCATTGGTATCACACCATGCTGATTCAGCTTGGTTTGATTATTAGAGGTTGCAGCCCATACAACGCACTTGCACACTTTACCATTAAGAATCTCGGCAAGCCTGATTCTTACATGGTGTGAAGAAGCACAACAGATTGACAGGATGAAACCTTTGAAGCTGCTGGCCTAACGCTGAGTCAAAAATTTATCAGTGAAGCTTGCTGGATTGAAGTTTAGAGTCAAAACAAGATCCAAAACTTGTATTTTGCTTTTGAAAACAAAAGAAGTTAAGTGATTAAATAATCACTTCTTTTAGGGGAAGAAACTAATCACTAAAACTGATTTAACTTAGAGTTGCAGTCGTAGGTCTCTTGGCACGTTGTTGACTGACAGACCTCTAGAAAGCATACCAGAAACTCTATAGCCATTGTCCAGTCACTATTTGCTCCTCGGCAGCCTTTACCAATTCTGTGGCATCAGGACTGTAACGGAGCTTCCTTCTTATGGGAACTACTGTTTGATGTGGAAAAAGTATTCCATAAAGTACAGCAGAACTCTATAAAAACTTGGAACAAGACTACCCATTTAATACCACAAGGTTTTAAACAAAAATATCATTCTAAGAAAAAAATGTACATCACAGTGAATTTATGCTGATAGGCTTTTTTAATAACAGGCTTTGTAAAAAGTGTGTGGGAATATCTATATTATACTAACATACATGCACACACACAATCTCCATTTTGGGTTTATCTACTCCAGTACCTCCTTAGCCAAGTGTACCACATGATACTCTAAAAAAACAAACATAAAAACACCCCAACAAACCCACCACAGGGAACCTAAAAGAATGGAAATAACAGTCAAATAAAATACATTTTTAATTATCGGATAATTTTGTCAATGCAAAGACTTCTCAGATCAACTTATGTTACTTCTTTCAGGCATAACAGTCAATCTGATAAGTAAGACTCTGCACCAGCATGCAAGGGGCTGATTTCTGTTATTTATACCATGTGAGATTTGGTAACTCCCACAGCTTTCCTACCTGTAAGAAGGGGGATAATACCTACCTTTTTTATAATGGGAACCCCTCCCAAATCCCTATAGGTTACTGCAAAATCATTGCAGTCAAAGTATGGTTACAGTGTATTTGCTGGCAAAATAGGTTTATTGAATGCTGTACTTTATTTTGATTATGAAACATGAACAGGAATGAAAATTGTCAGTGTGTACCAATGGGGAAACAATCTTTGAATGCAAACATTGTTGTTCAGCTCCCCAGCTGATCAGACTTGGCAGAGCTTCTCTGAAACCCATGGAGCCATGCCAATTTAAACCAGCTCAGGATATAGCCTTGTGTTTAATAAGTTTCACATGTCTGATGTTTTAATAAAAGTAAAAAAAAAAAAAAAGATAATATTCTGTATTATTAAAAAGTTATGCTCTGAATGGTTAGCTATCCAGTGATAATATTGCAGCTTTGTGCATTCAGCCCCTATAGTACATCCCTACACATGCACTTTCATATCTTCTCCCTGTCCAACTTTAGTTCCCACTGTGAAGAGCATAAGGTTGATTTGAAAAGAAGTGAAGGTAGATTAAACTAAATACCTCACACATGAAGAGTATTAAGATTTACCAAGCTTGTAAAAAACATTATCAACCAGATACTTTAACATGTAGAAGACACATGACAGGTGCTACTCACTAGTGACTTAGAAGCTTATTGGACTGTGCCTGCATTGGTAAACAGATAAAAAGGCAAAGACTGCCAAGACTCCCACAGCTTGGGATACTATAACAACCACAAAAATATTTTTTTTACAAGCTTTACTGCAAAAATTAGAGAAGCAAACAAAATACACATTAACAGACAGCTCTGCTGTTTTTAGTACAACCAGATTTTCACTTTCAGAAACAAATAGCAATGGCCAGCCATGTGGCTCCCACCACTCAAAGCCAGAATAGGGAACAGAATCGAGAACATCCTTAAAAAACGGAAGGATTTTTAGGAGATTTTTATTAACCAGATAAAAGCTCTATGATTAAAATTTCATTAAATGTTACATTTTTCAGAGTAATGCAAAGGTTTCCATTGAGTAACTAAAGACCTTTCGTCCCGAGGGTTCTTAGTCTAGAAGAGCACTTTATTTGACCACTTCAAAATCTGCAGTAACACACACATAACGTTGCACATCTTCCAAAAGGTCTAGAGTTGAAACACCCTAATTCATGTCACTGGCTGTACACTCGGCAACAAACTCTAACTGAAGCCAGCCTTTAGGACTGGGGAAGCTTCATAGCGCAGAAGTTACATTTACCCACTTGTTCAACAGCATTAACCACACGCAGCACTTTTGTCCCTATTCACAGAAACTGCGGGTTAAAGCTAGTGCCCGTAGCTGATTATTGCCTCTTGCAGGAGGGAGGGATGGGTACAAAACCTCTGCACAGCCTGAAGGTTTGGCAGGCACTGCCTTCTACAATGGGCTATGAAAACACGAATGCTTTGGCCACTTCCTCAATAAAAAACTCTCACTAGTATTAATAGGAGACATTTCAGCATATTTAGGACTTCTTATTGTGAGGACAGTATCTCCCAGAAACCCCTCCTGTGGGAAAAATTCCCATTGAAGAATAATCTCAGGTATTTCAAATTAATATCCGAACAAACAATTAATGATTTGGTTAGATTGTCTAAGTAATCAACTTCTCCCATTAAAAACAACTTTAAGATACTTTTTAGAAAAATCCCCCACACTTCCTTGATGTAAAATTAAGACATCTATGCACATGTTTTTTTGGCGATTACAGCACATCCCTGACTTCATTTTCAGATCTAATATTTCTTGTCAGGGGCCAAAAGACACAATGCCATACACATTCCCAGCAAATGTCAACAAGTGCACCGCAGTTCACATGTTCCATTCGAGTATTCTAAATTCACACTGAACAGGCAGAACTCACCGGTAAGTGAAGTGAAAGAAGTGGCTAAATGGGCTGCCTAGGACAAGAAGCTATTGTTATGGAATGAGTATAAAGTTGGTATTTAAAAAAAAAAAAAAAGTTGCCAGCAAAAAAATCCAGAATTGATTAATTAGAATCAATATTTGCATAAGACCTTGATTTTGTCTTTTGCGGACTTCAGAAAACTGTTACACTTCTGGCACATTGCCTATATAATATTTTTCCTTTTCTAAAATTTAAAAAAAAAAAAAAAGCACTTAATTTTCTTTCCTAAGAAGGGAATAAATTTGGGACCGTATATTACAAAAAACTACTAAAATTTAATCTGTTAACAAAGCCCTGACTATACAAACTTCCCTAACAAATCCCTTTGACAGATTCCACTTTGACAATCAAACAACATGGAAAACAGATGCCTGGTTGTGGAGATCATTAAAGATTATTTGTCATTCTCATAAAATGGAATTAACCCTAAGTTTTTGCTCAAATTCTACTCAGAATACCTAGATTACCTATAATCACCTATGCAACTTCCAAATGGAAAAGCTACTACTTGAGCTATGTTGTAATATTACTTACAACAAAAGGTTGAATAGGGTGATCAAAAGAAATCAGTCAGTCCTCTGACTCAGAGATAGCTGCATTTCACTGTAGTGCGTGAGCAATCCTTACAGACAGCAGAGTACAGAGTGCCTTTTGCTTTGTGTACTCTTAACAATGAAATGCAATATATAATAGTAAAGATTAAATCATTATATATTCTGCATAAGACAATGTACAGCTTTCATCCTTCATTTACACACTATTTAATTAATACTAGTAAGTCAGGGAGGAATTTGGCCCTCATTTAATGAAAGGTACATTTAATGAAAATTCACACAAATAAACTTACATTAATTCTTAACTGTGCATATTTAGCTATTCAACCATTTTATTTCATATACAAGCTACTCTAAAAAACCTCAACGCTAATTATTTATGAACTAAAGCTCCCCTTGCCCAATGGCAATGAGCTGACTCTACACACATTCAGTCTGGGATCAGTTACAGGGGCTGTTTCTCCATAAGAGTCACGTAAGACCCCAGTAACTTAAAGTCTTTCATTAAGTTTTCTTGGAAGTAGTTAGACCTTAAGCCATAACACTGCAGAAAACTCATGCTTCATCAGTTTTGTGGATAAGAAATTTCATTCTGGAGCTATTAATCAGGCACTTTGCACAAAGTCATTCAGAAAAAGTGAAGGTGAACTTGTCCTTTCTCTATTAAAAAATATGCAAGCACATCTCCCCTCTCCACAGCCCAGCTGCTAATCAAGAGGGTAACAACCTACAGCTCCTACCAGCTACTGTCAGACTTTTCGCCTAACCAGTGCAGGCTGCTCCTTTCACATGAAGTCCCATATTTAAGCATCTACACGTACAGAAACATGCTAACATAATATAATGTAAAGTCTGCCTGAATACAGCTCAATGCAAGTATAATTGTAAAACAGTCTGGTATAATTGGGAAACAACTTTTAGAATCCCCATAGCCTGCAGTTTCTCTCTGAATTGAACGATGTTTTCTTAGGAAACAGACCTTCACAAACAGTACTGTTGCTTCTGCATGACTTACCTTGCACGTCAGAGTGATTTGCGAGCTTAAGTAATTTAGAGATTTAAGTAGTTTATCATTGCACATTTAAACAGTTAAAGAACACATACCAAGCAAAACAATATTTGGAAATCTAAGGCTACCACAAAGCCAGTTTGCATCATTAAAATAAAGTCTATCAATTCAATAAACACGAGAAACAAATTATGAAGTCCTCCCTACACAAACAATAAGACTTCACAGGAGGGAAATCCCTGCTTTTCATGCTGTTCCCTCTATTCAAAGTCCAGCTATTTCTAATGGAAATTTTGTTTGCTATGGAGATTATGATGCCGCCTTCTTTTTCAATCACCAGCACATCACCATACTTAAAGCAAGTCCATAGATTTAAAGGAGCGTGTGAAGATCTCTCTTTAGGGTTTAATACTCAAGGATGCATATGTTTTTAAAAGTATCCCATGAGCTAAGAGGAAGTAAGAGCAACTTCTAAGCCAAGGCTCTGAAGCCTGAGCTACCAAATTAATCGATGAAGCATACCAGCTCTGAGGTATCGGAAGACAAGCTACGGAATGAAATGCTGACAACAAACAAGATGCACCTGACTTTCTGGAATGGGAAATTCTGATATAGGTGAACTCTAGCAACAGGTAAAATGAGCAGGCTGTTACCTGCAGTACAAGCTGCTGCCAGGCGGTTGCCAGTGGCTGGCCATTGCCAATGTTGCAAATGCTCATTCGGTCTGCTGGCTGATTGGCACGCTCAAGTTGCAAGGAGACATTGCGCCGCTCTTCCTCAAGTGCACGGGTAAGCCGCTCGAAACGAGCTTCTTGCTCTTTAACAGATGCTAAAATGCTGGCAGCAGACCTGATATCATAGTCATCCATGATTGTTTTCAAATGCTCCTGCCTGTTAACTGACCAGGGCAAATGGAAAGGGTTAGGTAAAGGGGTGGGGAGGGCACAGGTCAGAGATCAAAGATAAAAATGCACATTGTTAGTCACCCTACTAAAATACTGTTCAGCCTAAGAAGCAAACTGCAGTGCTCTTTGGAAAGACTTCCTTTCCATCCATTGATTTGATTTTAAATTAAAAGTAATTAATCTAAGGCTTCCCTGTTCAAAAAAGAAAAAAACCACATGCTCACCTTGGAGAGAGTTTATATTTAATTCCTTTGATCTTTTTGCTAAAATTGCTCTGACAAGGGTTTTCATCCCTCTTTCAAAGCTAATTTCACTGTGCAAATAATAATGTACTTAAATATATTTAAAAAGATATGGCTTTGGAGGGAATAAAGAACACAATCATCTTTCTCACTATAGACACCTGAAATTTTTGTCCTTAACAGTGTAAGTGAGAAGTTTAACATTTTTAAAGACAGAAATGTCATAGTACAAGAAAACAGCTGTGTCCATTTTTTCCAAGTGAATGGACATTCCCCCCACCCCCAAATTTAGCAGACAGTAGCTGAAAATAGTTTTCATTTTTAAATTATAGGAGTACACTCTAATATGGAAAATATTTTTAAATGCAGACAGTGCAATTGCAGTTGAAATGTGCTTGATGATTTCAGCATGGTAGCCAATGAAAGTCCTTCATGCAGCTGTTTCCTAATAATGCAAATGAAAAAGCCAAAATCAAACATCTTCCATGGAAAACACACAGGACTGCTTGTCTCTCAATGCAAGAAAAGGAAGAACTCAGAAACCAGCTAGATGGGATATATCTTCTGCCTTATGTCTTCTCTAGCAGGCTTATGAAGTATTCAATTTAAAACTCTATCTCCATCTGTATGGTGCATGCAGCAAAACTCCCCACTGATTCCACAGATCTATAATGTGAATATCATTTAAAATAACATAATATAAGCTTAAATGGTGGCTTCAACAAAACCCTTTCACTAAAACTGAACAAGTAACTAGTTTACTACCGTTTACTGCTAAACTACTTAAGAACTGCTCTGACATGAGCACAGGGGCAGAATTTTCTCCAGCTCCTGTAATTCAAGAACAGTTCATATTGAGAGTGAAGTCCCTAGAACTTATCTCTTGATATGCAAATTGGGAGTGATCCTTCCTGCTGACAGAGATTCTTTGTTTTCCATCTATCAACAAGGATTTCCATGAGCATTGATAGTACCAACTCTGGTTTCCTGAAGCTTTGCATTTCATCGTTCAGTGCCTTTAGATGATACACGCTCTTGACTGATGTATTTTCCATGACTGTTACATTTATCAGGTCTCTCTCCTGTGCTGATTCTTTGGTAGCTAATGATAACATGGTCATACGCTGTCATGTTCCCAAAAGAGAGATATTAGTAGATATTAAGCTGCGTGTTTTCATATAGTTTGTTGGAAACTTGTAAGTAGGCCTGAGGTCTCCCTTCTTTTGTCATACATGGTTGGAATCATCCAACAGGCCAAAAAGACACTGAGGCAGAAGTAACAGACCCAAAACCAATGACATGCACCTTGATTTCATGGGAAATAACAGCCAGTAGCTCTGTGGTTCATTGTTAACTCCTAGGGAGTTGCTGTTGAAAGGAATCAGGGTGATATGAAATCATGTTGGAAACAGTGTAAGGATTACCATGTATTAATCTCATAATGTTTACATATAACCATGATTTGAGCCTTTCGTGTTTTCAGACCAGTAAGCAGAAGTGCCTTTTCTAATTTATGCATTGATTTAACTTCTATCGATATTCTGAAAGAAAACCAAAAACCACCAAAGGGTTTTCCAGAAGTCGCAAACTAGTCAAATATAGACCAAGCTGTCAACTTGAGACCTTCCACTCTGAACCTTGTTTTGCTAGATTATTAAAAGTCTATAAAACCTTCAGAGAGTACATTGGCTTCTGCAAAGGAGAATCACAACCATCTAAAAGGACAGTGTGACTCACGGGAAGTCTGTATAACGCAGGACAGGACTGCGTGACTCACCTGCTACATCTCAGCATGATTCAGCCCTGGCACAGTGAACATAAACACAGCCAGACTCTCTGGACCTAAGCTGGCTCACGTGCAGCCGACTTGCATGTTTCTGCTTTTGTGCTTCCCTGCTTTGCACAGATGGAGACAGCTCTGTTTGTTGTCTTTCCTCCCAGTAGTGCAGACGTGCTCACAGACTCCTTAGAGGGAGTGTGAAAGAAGCGGGACTTCACAGACCCAGGCACTAGTCATATTTTGGAAAAAACATACGTGGGGGTTGGGGTGGGGTGCATTTCTAACTATATATTCTTAAAGATAGCTACCTGGTTACTGATTATCACTGCGCTTATGCTAGAGCAGAAGAACAGCCTGACTGACACACAGATCCAAATACACCTCAGATGAGGGGATGTTCCAGGCCCAAGGAAAAAAAAAAGAGTCCAGATGGGTCAGGAATTAATGAATGGAGACAGGCTCCTTAGAGGTGCTGCAGAGCAGAACTCGAGTTTCCTCAATCGCTCCCCTCAGGAGTCCATCTTTCAGGCAATTCATTGTCTGCAGCTAAAACAGCTCTTTCTCACATGTGACTATGATATGACATAGCCGTTATCTTTTGGGGGCCCAAGAAGCTGGATACCTCTATGGACTAATTTCAAAAAGTGAATCAAGTAGGGATGTAGGAAGAAGATGACAAGATGTAAACTACAGTAACTAAATTTAAAAAAAACAGGTTCCCTTCAGAATATATAATGCAAGTTTCTGTTCTAAGGAAAAGCATTACCAACAGCAGCATGAAAAAAACAAGAAGCACCTCCTCTAATACAGATTCTGAAGCAGTAACAGCTTTAATAATAGAAGTCACAGTTGATGAGTGAGCTGGTATATAACTTTCAAGTCACATTCTGAGAATGTGACAAAGATCCCATTCAGAAAATCATTAATGAGCTATAAGCCCTTGATGCCACACATGAGAGAACCTGGAAAATTTGGGTTCTATAAATGGTACAAATCTCTAGAGAGCTACAGAGATCTCCATGCAGAAAATATAATGTTAACCTCCTTACAACCATAAATATTGTACTTCTTTTCTCTGTGCAAGGAAAAGCACAGGCAGAAAATAAATTGTGTAAATTTTCAGATGTACAATTAGTGACCATAAAAATCCTAATTGCTATGCAGAAACAACAGCAGGACCAATAACTGCTTTTTAAGAACTGCTGGACAAAGACAGACTTCTGCATTTCAAATGTTTTATTAG
Organism: Pelecanoides urinatrix; assembly: GCA_013400755.1. Classification (NCBI taxonomy): domain Eukaryota; kingdom Metazoa; phylum Chordata; class Aves; order Procellariiformes; family Procellariidae; genus Pelecanoides; species Pelecanoides urinatrix. The sequence continues at coordinate 195,833 of VZTQ01000024.1, read as the reverse complement.
CAGATAAATACTTGCTTGCTGTTGATTGCACTCCCAATTATTTACCCAACATTCAACAATCTACATTATCAGCAGTCTAGACTAGAGGAGAAAAATAAAAGTACTGACTCATGAGTTAGTTACTCAGGCTGCCACTTGCAATTTGCTACCATTTGTAAATAAATTAAAGTGCACATTGAAAACAGTATAAATAAATGAGAATATTCGACCTGTAGCAGCCAAGTAAAGATTATTCCTCAGCCTGCACTTCTAAACACAGCAAACACTTGCCTACAGAGTGTCAAAGGCTACGCTGACAGCAGCAAATCTCTCTCCTGCCTACGTGACTCTAAATATATTAGTGTTGCATTAGAATTAGAGCAAAGTAAGAGTATCTGTTTTTTCTGACTGTTTGTATGAAGAACGAATGCATCAAATGGCCTCCTATAAGTCAATACAGCTTAAGTGCTCAATAGGGATGAAAATCATGCCCTAAAAAAGGGGTCCTACACACTACTAGTACCCCAGCTCACACCCAGGTTTGAAGGCTCTTGGAAACATTGACACGCCTAGAGTCACCTGGTACTCTGCAAAAAAAGTGAGTTAACTCTGCACACTAATTTTGCTAATAAAGGATGTAGCTGATAGTCAAGAGTTTTTAAAGAGCAATTGAGATTAAGGGGGGTCAAGTTCTGTGAGATTTGGGCACCTAAATCCTAACAGTCCTGAAGAACCTCAAATCTCCTGCACTTTTCAAAGTATTCTGCCTGCCTAAGGCAATCAGGTACTTGAGTGAGCTGCGTTTCAAGAGAGCACTGTCCACCAGTCAGCTACAGAACATCGCAGAGGCACCTCTCAGCGGGAAGGGAAGTGGCTCTTGGGGCACACAGGAGATTTCTCGGGTCCGATAGTTTGAATACTGAGCATAGCTGTCCCACTATTGCTCTCTCCCAGCCCAATGCAAGTCCACTAGGTCCTGCTGACAAGAGATGGTACTATGATGAGCAACAAGAAGCTTGTACATACAGCAAATCAGCAGCTGTAGGAGCAAACGTGAAGGCCTGTGAGCATGCATGGAAACAGCAGGTATGTGCTTCTACAGGAAAGAAAACCATCAGAATAAAAGCAAAAATGGGGCTTAAATAATCTATGGAACTGAAGCATAACATGTGCTAATTATATTTTCACCCTGAAGTGCCACAAGAGATGAGTAGCGTAAAATGACTGTTATCCCCCATGCAATATCGGAAAGCATGCAGAGAAAACCAAGCGATACACACCGAGTGGATTACTGGGGTCTGAACGTTAGAGCTGCTGTGACATCACCCACTAAGACTAGAAAAGTATAGACAAAGCAGGAGAGCAGCCTCAAGCAGAACCAGCTACAAGAGAGAGGAAAGAGAAGACAGAGTTAGTTTATAAGGTATTACAGCCTCTTCTGTACACAGTCATCTCCCAGGTTCTCCTCACTATGTATAAATTATTTATTATACTGTTTTCCTCCCAACTGGGAGCAAAAAGAAACAATATTCAAGAAGCCAATCCTGAGACTCTTAAGGGAAAAAAAAAAAAACCAACTGGTTAATCTGATTTATTAGTAGTGATCAATACCTGCATGTTCCTGTGAGACTTACTGTTAATGTCCTAAATCAGGGAAAACTCTGGACTGGAATGAGAATGTTGAATGCTGCAAAACTGGTTATTGTAGCCAAACATTTTAAAACACAGAAACCTAACATGACATTCTCAGAAATGAGAATAATTATTTAGGCATGCAACTTTAGGCCCCAAATGGCTCAAGATTATTTCACAGATATCTGTCAGAGAGGGCACATTCATTTCTAAAAGATGCACACTGCACAATAGCTTACCTGCCTGTAATCTAATCCTATACAAAACCCAGGCGAAAGTAGGTTTTGGGATATTAGGTTGTCTGTATAGTTCTGTAAATCTCTGATCTGTTTTGTCTTTAAACATTTAGCACCAAAACTTCTCTGGGTCAGCAACTGCAAATTTAGTACCTGTTTTTGCTGGAGGATGTACAGAACAGAATCCATTTCGCAAAGGCATGGTTCTGTGAAGCAGTATATCCAGTTTTAAGCTACTACCACATCAAAAATGCTGCAACCACATGGCATGAAATGCAGAGCCAGTACAAACTCACTTTGCTGGTTCAAATGTTTTAGAACATTTTCAGAGAGTAATTTTGCCCCAGCAGATTTTATGCTTGACCAGGTACTGTCTGCCTTCCTGAAGCCAGCATAAACACAATTTCTTGTGTGTCAGCCAAATTACCAGAAATATGATCCTTTCTTTGCACGGATCCAATCTCAAAGGGCATGGAACCATCACGCCAAAAACCTCATTTTTCTTAAACTAACAGGAGTAATTTCTATGCTCAGAACTTACCAGATATAATAAAACCATGCAAAGATATGCCCAAAGATGAAAGTCAGGAGGCAGAGTGAGAGAAAGACTAATTCTCGACTAAATGACCAGAGGGAATAAATTAATCATAATTCAGTTTCTACAGACAAAAGAGCAAGACTTTGGAAAGTAAAATAGAATATATATATATATATTACATGTAACAAATTCCAAATAAACTGCTTCTCCGACCTTATGGCGAAATCTGTCTTGAGCCCGGCTCCTCTTGTTGCTGCTCTGGTTGACTGAGTTCTAATTTGACCCTTACGTGACAATCTCCACCAATGAATAGCAATGAGGAATTCACAAAGAAAGCTGTTTCAATATAGTTCTCTCATAGGCACAGACAGACATACTGTGTTGGTGTCAAAAGAAACAAAAAAAAGCTGGTCAGGGTTTTTTTGTTCCTTTGGACAGAAGCGGTCTGTGAAACAAGACTTAAACTAGAGAAGGAACAAGAGCAGAGGAAATGCTAACAGGAAAACTCCTTCAGAAGGAGCTTTGGATCTTAAGGACATAGCAATGAACAGTGCAGCTCACCAGTTCTCTTATTGCAGAAAAAATGTCAATGCGTAATATTTGAGGCTTTACATCAGTAGGAAATTTCATCCGATCACCCAGCAGGAAGCATTTTGTAGAAATAAATAAATTCTGCAAATAAATTTGCAGAATATCATACTACAATCTGGGTTTGGCAACACCAACAAAAGAATCCAGACACACATACATCTTTGTACACGCAATACAGTTCCAACCCTTCACTCACTACAGAACTGGCTCTGGTCAGTAGCACCATAGCATCTCCAATCTTACCATAATGGTTCCCAGTCCATTTAAAAATTAATACTTTAATTAACCTCTTAATTAAAAGCACTGAAATAATATTGTATTAACTTACAAAAGATACAGTTCTCAGTAAAAAAGAATAAAAAATTATCTTATATCTAATACAGTCTCTCTTGTGGATTAATCAGTGCATGTTTAAATGACACCAGTTGTCGTTCAACAGCTTCCCTTCGGTAACAATTCCTCACTTCAGCAGTTTGCTACTAGGAATTTTTTGGGTTTTCCTTCCAAAATTTCATGCAGTGTTTTCAGGGCTTGGTGATATATTATGTCTACATAGCTTTAATTATACTGTAGCTCTATTTCCCTAATAAGATACATTTCAATTGCTATACTGTACTCCCAAATGGAAAGGAAAATAATTTAGACCAATACAGAACACCTTTATAACAACTGCATACGTATAATAGCATAAATAATTCAGTAATGCATTAAACTTCAAATTGAAATATTTTTACAAGGGCAATTTTTAAAGTAAATGTTTTAGCCTATGATTAGTTTTATCCAATGTAAAAAATTTCCATTGCTCCTTGAAATTTATTATTTATGGACCAGAACAGTATAACAGCACCTTTCTGAAGCAGAGCTCTTGCTCTCCAGGACCTAAGAACTGTCTACACTGAGTAAGCAGAAGTCTTCCGTCACAGAGCACTCGTTATGCCTTCAAAGATCAGTGTTTGTGTTAATTAAGCATAAAACAGCACAGCAAAGTGGCATCACGTTACCTCACACCTACTAAGTGTCCACACTAAGGTTTAATGGGGTATGCGATAGTCTATAAATTCACACTGTGCACTGTAAATTCTTTGTGTAAACAAACACTCCCCATATATTTTCATATGAATGTCTAGGTAGAACAGGTTTTTTTTAATCTTGTACACATCAAAAGACTGAACAATGTAGAGCTGGCTGAATTCTGACTTTGGTACACATCTGCTGAATTTGAATGTGACAGTTAAAATCCCTTGCTATTGTTCTATCTCAATAAGTGTTAATTCTGTCAACTCAGCCATTAAAATATTAGCATCATTAATATTTCATTCCCTACATAAAGAGAATCACTGTTTTGCACAACTCCAATTTCTATTTATCTGCTTTGGCTGGGTAGCATGTGGGAGGCAGTGCTCCCCTCCCTGCCACCTCACAAAGCCAACTCTGAAGTAACCAGCTGAGCTGAATGGTGTGCACAAATCTCATGGAAAAATTCAGAATATTTTGAAGATTTCAGCAATTCCGTTTGCCTAATACTGTACATTACAATGAACAGGTCTATGTTTACATATCCCCAGACACTTTTATATTTTTCTTTATATTTTTTGTTTTTCTGTAGAAATAAAATGCAACTTGGAAGTTAAAGCTAGAATGAACAAGATCATACTTTGCTATCTCTTTTGGAATATGAATGGTAAATTTGCTGCTTCTCAAACATCTTATACCTTTTCTTCAGTCTTGGAACTTTCCAAAGTGATTGCTACCAGCTTGATTAGTTCACAGGCCGATCACTTTAACACCCCAGAGTACATGTCGTTGCATCCTATAGCTGCTGCACATCATTGATTTTTCAAAGGTCTCCCCCACTGAAATCAATAAGGAGTTCTACTTAAAAATGGACTGCGCTTTGTGGTCCCTTTCTGATTCATGTATATTCAGGTTTCCAAGTATTCTCATAGCTGCTTTTAGCAGAAGCTCTATGCACCAAGCTTCGCCACTTCCTCTGACCCCAATCGGATTCACGCTGACATCAATGGATGCTTTAGCCGTTGTGCTTCCGCTGCGAGCAGAAACAGACAATCCGTGCAAACTTTTATTGAGTAGAAAATTCCACTACAACCATTTTACTAGAATACTGTCTTCCAAGCAGCTAGGAAAAAAAAACCCTCAAGCAGTGCAGCTTGTGTGAATGCTAGATAGCATCAGGCGTTAAATTAACTATCAATGCATTGTTGTCTGCATAAGGTTGTATGGAAGGACCAGGTCTCGTCTCATTTTCAGGAGAAATACCTCCTTACTGTGGAGGCTACCATGCAAGCAGAACCACCAAAAATAATACGTCCATTCTTAGAATAGGGCTATTTCAATGAGAAAGAGAAAAAGATAAAGATCAAAAGCAGCATAGTTCATAACTTCACTCCCTAGTTCTTCCCCTAGTATTTTAAAGCTTGGCTTCATGAATATACAATCCAATTTGGCCATAAGCAAGCCAATCACACGAACAAACTGTTACAACCTTGTGCAGTTACTTCCACAGAATATTTAAAAGATTTCACTAAACAATACACAAGTATCCTCATTTTTCTTGGCTTCTACATGTTTTGAGTTTTGGTAAAAGGGCTTCCATTTTAAGAGAAAAGCTACTGACAGGAATGCAGTCTGCAACTCTCTGTATGTGGGGAACTACAGCTGAGAACAGCCATATATTTACAAGCATTAAATCTCCATTTCACAAAACGCAGGAACAAGAGAGTCAGTGGGTAGGCAGCAATTTCCATAGCCAGACCAGTTTCTCATTGGCAAAATGGAATAACTGAAATATTCCAGCAAGGCTGGAAAATCCTGCAGATGGTCATAATCATCCTTTCATAAAAGATATTATTGTGCTGTCTTCTAGCAGATAAAATAAATAACAAAATGGCAAGCAACAAAGATCAGGTTAGCTATGCAGTTAGGCAGACCAACAGCCTGCTTCATCTATTCCAAATGCTACAGTAACGGTGTCAGTAGACAGTGTATTTACACTAACTGCCATTAGATAGAAAATGGTCATTTCACTACACAGTTTGAGAGGAGAGGAAAAAAATCCAACTGTGACCTCACAGAACAGTGAGTGTTTAAGCTCAGCAACAGATGTGTCAAATGACTTATCCCAACCATGAGGAGTTAATTGATGCTATAAATAGTACTCTGCAGACAAAAAAAAAAAGCCACTTAATTCTTGTATCCAAAGCACACAGTCTAGCTTTGCTTATCAGTAAAACTATTTTCCTTTAAAGAAGTGGGCTTGGGTGTTTTACATGTAGATTAACACACAGAGATAATTTGATTTTAGGCTATTGAGAGATTTCCTTCCTTTTATGTTTCAGAAGAACAGGGCTGCATGCAGCTAAATGAGATCTGTAGATTACAGTAGAAGAAAGGCTAATAAAACTGCATAGCTACGTTCCTAGGTAATAACGAATATTTTTTAATTCTAGGGCTCCAATTTCAGGGTTTATGAGGGCATTTCCAATTACTACTTTTAAGATTAATGCAAATAAATACATCAAAAGGAGATAAATTTTTTAACCCATCTGAATCAAATACTTAATATCTTCCATAGCATTTTACGCCAATAAACAAACTGGCATTGCTAGGAAAAAAAAATCACAGTGCTGAAGTGTTCAGAAAAAGCATCTTCCCTGTGGTTTTCTTACTGCTTTCAGGAGAAAATACAAAATAAAAAACCCTCTCCTGTTTTTCTAAACGTGTATCTTGTTTAACTCTCACAGTCATATCTAGTGGGTTGTGTCGCTGCTCTATTGCTCCACCAAGGAACTGAAAACATTAGTATAAACAGGAAAGAAAAAATGTCAACATTCATGTTTAATTCTTGAAGCTACTAAATCAAATGAATTTTATTAGCTGCTTACCACCCAATCCCACTGCATTACTCTCCAATATTTCAACCTCTCTCATTAAAAACAACCAGATTTCGACCTTACATTGCTTTAAATCAGGAACAGTATCAATGAAAAGAAGATCAAAGCAATACAAGAAGAGGGAAGAAACAGAATGAGGCCCATTAGCTCTAATTCTCTCCAGTAACATCTGACACATTCTAAATCAAGTATTTTTTTCACCAAGCTAAATTTGGAAGCCTGAGGCACTAAGTAAACCTATTCCATTAGACCAGAACTGTAGATCTGCTTTCTGAAATTGTATGTGCAGATTCAAAGATTGTAGTGACAGACCCTTCACTGTTTCAGCATCTGTAAATTTAAAATGCAATCCAAGTTCATTTCACCCTTGAAAGTATAGGATGCAATCCAAGTCTGTGCTGATTAACACTACAGCTTTTTAGTGTTACAAGGCAAACATGCATTTGAGAACTAATAAAATAATATCTGAGCAAAATAAAAGTATTTAGCTCATCTGATGTCTTGAATAATCATCCAGTTCATGCATAAACATATAAAGGCAGGAAAAACAGATACATTTTAATGACAGTCGCAGAGAGACTCATCATTCCATATGATGGATTTTGGCACGTAACATCTCTCAGCAGAACAGTCTTTGTTACACATTGCAAAAACATCTTGCTCCAGAGCATGCAGAAGCAATGTCACAAGAACTGCCAATTTAACTTCTCTGTTTTCAGGTGCAAGACATTGCTGAATCTTCAAAGCAGAAATCACTAAAAGCATCTTCTATTCTATTAGCCAAGCGTATTGGCTTTTTGGGGATTAAACCAACAGTCAAAATAGCCTTCAGAGAATAATGTTCAGGATGTCTCATTCATATCATTGGGTAAATCAAGATGCCACAGTAACCCCATTGATTAGCCCAGACTCAAGTGTTCTTTACTCATTTAGATCTTCACTTGCATGAAACAGAAATGCAGTGCTATGCTTAGTCTGTGAAGTGTTACATTCATACATTTATCAAAAATTATTTTTATTACATCACCGCAAGTAGCAATTTTCACAACTAAGCTTTACATCTTTATTATAAGAGCTTTTTATTCATTGGCTTGTAGCTCTATCAAAATTTAAACATTTGGGCTGAAGTTTTCCCTGGTAGATCTTTCCTTCAGGCTGAATTTCTCTTTTAGGAAAACTTCAGCTAGAATAATTTGACTGTTTCTTATATTGGTTAGGGAAATTTTTGTGCAAGCTTCTTCCATTAGTGGCTCCCAAGACATGGTCAAGCAGCTTGCTATCAGTCAGCAACCCTACGGCTGCCAGCACAGCACTGGGATACAGTGTCTCCCTTCTGCTCTGTAGGCAGAGGTCACCACAGCCTCAGAACTGGTCCCACACCGGACCTCCAGGCATTCCCCCTGTCCCCCATCCCTCTTTTCCTGCCCATGAAACCTGTTCTGAATTCGACCTTATCATAAGCCTCCATTTCGACTGGACAACTACCACATTTAAACTGTCTTCTGTGCTGAGGTTGACCCTGATCTGAAAATCAGTAGGAATTGGTGAAAGTATTGGATTTAGGGGCTCACTATCAATTGTCTTTTGGACAGATAATTTACTTCCAGACAGCCTATTTTTGCATCTTTGACTAAATCTTAATGCTTTTTGTAGCTTATATCGCCCATCAACAATATTTCTTCTTTCCAGGAATGCACTTATCACTAGTGCCTAATTACAGTCATTTGGAAGCAGAAATATTTCTTCCGGTTCACTGAAGATCTGCTCCAAGAAACAACTTTCTATTCAAACATCCTTTCTTAATAACCATTCTGCTGATAACTGTGCTGAGTAGGAAAAATAATAATTTTGCTTTATCTGTCTAGCCACTTCAAGTGTTTAAAACAAATTCCCTCTATTATATCAAAATGAAAATCCTGCACTGTATAAATAGGAATGTATTCCAGCTATAATAAAAACTTTTAACTCATTTCTTTAAGACTATGTAAGTAAAAGACATAAGTAGCAAACAATTCAGACTACACTGAGAAAAATAAAGCAGTACACAGAAGGGAGTAATATTTCAGGAAAACAAACAACAGACTACTTTAATATTTAATCCCATTATTGACCACCAAGTCCACAGATTTAAAACAGACACACCAAAGTATTGAAGTGAATTCACAGCAGCTGAACATGCTTGTGGTCATCCTCTAAGCAACCAGAGGACTGCCCTTCTGATCTCAAGAAAGGCTAAGACATAGTTGGCAGGGAGGGAATGGAGAGAGGAAGACACATCTTAAGCGTACGACCCTTACTGCAGAAAGAGGTGGGATGCAAGATGTAACCATAGCCTTTAATCTAGCTTGTTCAGTCAGGTACAGAAAAACCTTAGGAAAGCACGAGCACAAGCTGAGAACAGGATAGGAAGTGAATGCTTAGAATCCATCTGCTGTACCTGTGGCTGTAGGAAGAAGTCACACAGTAAGAGACATTCCTTGCTCTGTCAGGGGTAGAATGAAACTACATGAGGATTTCTATGGTAGAAGGAGAAGGGAGACATGGATCAGAGATGGTAGGAAGTCACAAAAGAGAAAATTGTCATCCCTGTTTTCCTCAGCTAGCACTTGAATTTTACCCTCGCCAGTGCCTCAGCTCTCGACACAAGATAGCATTACAGAGGTTCCTGTCCTAGTTCCACAGTTCTAAGATTTATCATGGGTACTTCCTTCTTGCTGCCCCTCAACAGTTCTACCACTATTTTAAACAAATTTTAGTAGGCCTTCAATAGCATGCAAACTAATGAATTTCTGAGAGGTGTAACGATAATTTAAAAAAATAAAAATACAATGATTTAAGAATATACATAATGACAAAGTAGCAAAATACTCAAGAGACTTGGTGAGCAACTGCAAAAACACAATACCTTTTATAGTGTTCCTTTCTTCTAGTGGCTTTAAGATAGAAACTCTCCCTTGGTTCGATGATAACTCTGTCAGAGAAACAAAGAAACATAACAAAAAAAGACATTTTTATTCCATCTATGGGAAGTAGAAAGGGGATTATTTTAAAATAATTGATAACATACATAATACAGTGGAAATCTATTAGTTGTATTGGAACCAATACCTTGGTTCCCCTTCCCTTCCTGAGTCATGCTGGTGTACAAAAAAGTGCTACTTCTGACATCTGTTCCACCATCACCTGAAACCCCAAGAACATCCCACAGAACTGGAGTATAGAAAGTAAACTCTATAGGGGGAGCTCGTTTGACTAACTAGCTATTCCAATCCTCTTGATTTCTGTTCCAGTGCCATATATCTGTTTCTGTTCCCTATGTGCATATATCATACATTTCCAAACGTAGAATTTAATCCAATATATATTTAATTCCCCATTGATTCATAGATTTAAAAACCAAAAATGTTTCCTTCATAAGCATACACCATAGCATTTTCTGTCATCCAGGTCTAAATACCAGATACTGACTCAAATGTCAACTGTGGCTACATAAATACACCTCACCCCATTTGACATTTTTTCTTCTAGCAGCAGGAAATAAGAGAAATTAAGGCAGGAAGACATTCACCTTTGAAATTCACCAGAAAGAACATTTTTCAACATCTCATTTTTTGTTTGAGCTTCAGGTAGTATTCCCATTACAGCATTTCTTACCCTAGAAATTTCTCATACAGATAACAAGCAGGATCCTTTGTCTTGGATTCCCAGTCTCCTCTCTTTCTGAGACCAAGAACATTTCAAGTAGATGATTCCTGCAGATCATCCTTCCTTAGTTCCACTAAGGCTAAAGTTTACCCATAAAACAGACATGCCGCTCCTCTTCCACTTCCTGCCTGCAACAAAGCTTCATCATTAGGCCATTCCCCTCTGCTCCTCCTTTGGCTGGAAGGTACGGTAAGGCCAAATAAATATATCAGTGGTCAGTAAGGGAAAACACTTCAACCCTGCAGACTCATTGTAACCAAACAGGTGCTAAAACAAAATTATACATCTCTGATGTAAAATGGGGGCTTCTTTGAAGCCTGATTTCTTTTAGCTTTTGTCTCATAAAAGAATATGATTACCTCCTCTAAGTAGGCTAATATTATGTGGTTTATTACGATTTTCTCCATTTTTAAGCCAGAAGTAATTCATGATTTATGTTTAGTGTCACCTGCAGCAGTCAAAAACTACTGAAAAAAAATTTTGCTTGATTTTTCTTTCCTCCTTTTCCACCTGTGTTTTTTCTTTTAGTTAATTCAGAGTCAAGAAGACGAGCAGCCTAAGGCATTTGTCTTGACTTGGGACATCCTGGGTAAGGCCCAGATCCACTATAGCCTTCATGTATGACTGTGGGCTATTTAATGTTTTTTTATCATATAATCTGGGAAAAAAATGCATTTTCCTACTTCACAAGATCTTATAAAAATATATGTATAAAATATCATGAGGTATCAGGTACTTCAGAAAATAAACACCCACACTATCACTGGTTGTCTTCTAATGATAATCATATTTGTATAGTCTGAAATTTTATCAAGAAAAGATTAATTGCTAGGCTGAAATTTAGTGTTGATTATCAAGAAAAAATTACTTGCTTTTTCAATACAAATCTAATTGTTTCATTTTAATCTTTAAACAGTTTTTTTTGTTAAATCATTCAATACCTTGTGCAAGCAGAAAGGTTAGCAATAAGATAAGATAAGAATAGATGATCAAGACAAGTCTGGAGGAGGCTGCATTGCCAATACAACACATCCACGCTGTGGATAAAACGAAGAGATGGGTCAGCAGGAGTTGTGACAGTAATTCAAAACCACAGGGGCTACCTCCTCTTGCAAGAGGGCACTATTCTACCTTGTCTTGTGCGTGACAGTCCCTGATGTGCTGCCTGGGTTATGGCGAACAACTGGATCAGTTAATGCTGACAGACCGTGCCGTTCTCATCATATTCACATGGCTGCAGTCTAACTGACATTGGGAAACCAAGTGCTGGATTATATTGGCTGATGCCAGCTGAGAGCTTGAGCCCAAAATCCTGGAAATGCTGAGGCTCATGGCTATATTGCAAAGTCCCTTTTTCAGCCCTTGGTTGCTGTCCATTTGATAACATGACCTGTACTGCAGGGGAGAGGGAGGAGGGGAAAAAAAACCCAGCTTGGACCACATGACATTTAATAAAACACCTGTACTTCATTACAAAAATGCTGCTTCATTCCTGTGATAGACTTTTATCACTGATTTTAATCAAGTATCTTACAGCTCTCAAATGAGAAAGGTGGAGAAAAAAACCTGTAATGCCTTTTCAAATTGCTTGTTATCTCTCACTTGTAACTAATTACCCCAGTCACAGAGAGACTCTCTCTGTTAGAGACTCTGAGCAGTTTTATGTTCGCTCGCCAACAAACGACTAAAAAAATGAAATTAGACAATTAGTCTCCAGTGATAATAACTAATTAAGATAAACATTTTCAGAATAAGGAACTTAACAGAACATCAAGACATTGGCACTGCAAAATGCATGGGAAAGTAAAGCACCTATCAGCAAACAATTTCTTGCCATTCAGCGAGTTCCCCAATTGCATCCCAAACACCACTTTGTTCTTTTCTTACTCCAGTGAACATGATTAGTTATGAAAACGTCTTTCTAACGTGGTGAGAATGTGAGTGGCTTATTGGACTATAGGAAAGCTTAGGGACAAATTTTGATGCTGCACCATCGCAAGTGTATGCAGCAGTGACAGATCGGTATTTTTACACAAACAGCATGATGGAAAGTACTGCAGCAATCTGCCCTACCATTTGTTTTTCCTAACGTCTTATTGTGCATCATCCGCTAAGCCTGGACTGTGGTGGCAACCCACTCATCATACCTTCTTTGCCCCTTACTCAAAAAGCTTCTGAAGATGCACCCAGTTCTTGAAAATGATTACTGCACAGTCAGTTGTGTGAGAAGCAGTCTTCATATAGGTAAAGCATGGGTAAATCCACTGAATTCAGTGGACTTGTTTGGCCTTTGGTTCACACTGCGCTACCCTGGTCATTAGTTACATGGAGACAGCATTACACAAAACCACTAATGAAATGCATTCTGTGGCACTGAGCAGATTCCTCGGTTGTGCATAGAAATAGATGCAATTAAAACTGCCAAGTATGTGACAAGTAGTAAAGTCCAGAATAAGTGAGAAAGACAATAAAATGGTGTGGATAGACAAGCGGACTACTTTTCAATTCAGCTGCAATACTACTATAAGCACATATTGCAAAATCTTGCCCAGGGCATGAATGGAAAGCCTGTATCTTTGGCTCCTTCTGTCACTCATATGAGCTTCTCTGGCACTAAAATAACTAATAAAGAATTTGGATGATGTAATTTATTTGGTAACAGAAAAATTACCTGCAGATTCATACCTACAGCCCTCACCACACACTTAACAACCCAAAATCAGCCTTAAGGAACTAATGTTCCTCTCGCTTACAGCAGTGTATTGCAGACAGCACAACTTCAGTTAACCAGAGTTACACCAATAGAAAAGAGACCAGTGGAAAAGAGCTCACTTGGTCCCAAGTTAAATTTGTCTGTCCATGTTTTGTTTGTATTGATTGCAAGACGCTTATACCCTCCAATTGTATGTTTTCCTCGGCAGGGGCTTTGTCACAGATAAATCACCAGAAGTATAGACAGAGCTGAATAGTATTCTTTCCACTGTATTTTGCATCTGCTGTGATTTACTTTTTTAACTAAGAGACAAGGAGGTGAGGAGAAGGAGGATTTTTTTCCCTAAGCTCCTTCTTCCTTCACTTTATATCCTTATTTGCTAAACTGCTATTTTATTTCACAAAGAAATGTAGGATAGTCTGACTGACAAGATAGTTCTGCTTTTATATAAGATATCAGATGGCAAACATGAGGTATCTACATTATACAACTCAGTATGTGGGTATATACTCTGTCACAACTTGCCTCAAAACATATGAAACAGTCATGGGAAGTGAGGTCTTTCCACTTAAAGATGTGATACAAACACAGCTACCACACAACACACTTAACAACAGCAACACTGAACACTCATCATAAGGCTTTCCATCAAAAGAAAACTTTCCACCTCAAAAGAGGCAGACTACAAGCTGTTTGATATTCTAATATTTACACTCAATTATTTTTAGAAATTTATTTAAAACAGCATTATTTTTGTGTTACTTATGAGCTCTGAGGTCCCTTAAACTCCTGGTCATTCTTAATTATAATGTAAATCAGCATGTTAACATCAAGCAAGCAACCGTGAACTAAACCAGCTGACACAAACGCAGACAAAGTTTGGACAGAAGCAGTGGCACAACACCCAGAAAGTTCCAAAACCCCTCTGAACAGCTCAGTCAACATGGATAGATACACAGACCTTTCACAATAGATGCTCCGGGTTACAGCAGTTACTGCCAATAAATTTTATATAAATATTACAAAAGCGGTGAAGAGCCCATGCATCAGTACACAGACATGTCACAGATAAGAACTGTGGCTTTTTAAAATGTCAGGACTGAAAATGTACAACAGCTTATAAAATGTTGCTCACGTTATTACATGCTAACAGTGATGTAAATCATTTATTAAGGAAACTAGATTCACCTATTTCCTCGACTATGTTAGTGTGTTGATAAAGACATGGCATATTAAAAGAAAATTTATGAAAAATAAAACTACAAAAGCCAATGTGAGTGATTCACTTCAATGTGCTATGATACAAGCAAGCAAAATTAAAGCTAATCCTTTCTACTGAAAGAAATGTCACAGACTTTTGTGCATTTGGTAAATTAATATTTATAAGAATTCCAGACAGTTTAGTGTTTTTAATATAGGACTAGGATTTTCTCCTAAACATCAAACAGAGAAGTTGCATTAAAACTGCAGTTTCTTGATTGCCACAAACCTAAATGACAGTATTTCCAAGATTTGTTTTCCATCATGTCATACAGATTAGCAACTGTACACAACTGGGAGATTTGCAAAATCTACCAAATAGCCATGAATTATACATTCCTAACTCTTTAAAGCTAACACATAACAACCTTCCTATCAAGAGCCTGTTGACAGCTGTTAGTACTATTTTCCTAATATTTCTCATTAAAAACATAGACATCTAGGAACGGAAAACCAAGCAGGTATACACAGGATCTAACACCACACAGGTGCACATATATATTACACGTATATGTAATAAGTGAGACTTTGCCAACAACATTGTTTCAAGAATTTATGTAGCAATAAAATTGTAGCTGAACATCTTTTATTAAAAATGTAATTTAAAATTTTACAGCCTAATATGCATAAGAATTCATCACACCCAATTAAATTAAAACACAGCACTTGATGACCTTTTATGCAACTTTTGAAAACAAATTTTGTTATATTATATGCTAATATGGATTTTCATTTAATTCAGATGATGAATTACCTGATTTTGTTTTCCAGTATACTGAGGATATCCCAATCGAATGTGACAGCTTTTCATAGGGTAACAAAAGTCACCTTATATGTATTACAGAAACAGGATAAATGTATTCATTTTAAGTGGGAGGAAAAGGTGGTCTTCCAAAAATTTATAATGAAATTTAGTCTTGAAAAAAGAAGAAAAAAATTAAATCCTGGTTTTAGTGATAATACAACATTAGTGCCAGTAAAGTTCAGAACAATTGCGGGAAATTCTGGTTGCAGCTGGTTATATTCTCCAGGGCAAAAACTCCTCTCATAAGCAAGCCAGACCCAGTTCTGTAGTCGCTTCCACGACTGTTTAGCCTGGATAGAAATTGCACAGTTAGGCCTGTAACTGCTGCTTACAAACCCCACGACAACAGCACTGAAGTTACTTACTGACTGAACACCAAGAGCCTCTTAATACGCTTTTGTTTCTTGTTCTTAGAAGTTGTGTGTGTGTGAGTATATGATTACCCAAAAATCAAAGCTTTATCATCTTCATTTCAGAGCTCTGAAGGGCCACTGCAGGATTCAGTGGTTTCAGCTGAATGACTGGTAGGTTCATAGGCCTCAGCTCAATTCCTGCTAGGCAAGAATGAGAGATACTGGCCCACAACATGCTTATAGTGCGAGTAGGGCCTTCCAAGGGTCAAGCAAACCCAAGCAATAATGGACAACACGAGAAGAACAGCAAGTGCTGGTGACAGAGTTATGCTGAAGATAACACTTTAAATTGTTAATAAAATTCCAGATTATTTTTTTTAATCTAGGTTGAATCACTCACCATATACAAATTTCAGTAAGTAACAACTCCCAGACCAACATTTTTACTTTGCAAGGACTGGCAGTGAAAAATCATTCCTCTTTCAAATACATTTGCTGAAGAATATTGCACTTAATAAAGATTTTGACACAAAGAGTCAATCAGTAAGATTGATTTACCATTATGTAAGATCTGAGTGTAGGTTTAATTTCTTTTCTTACAGCTTACACTTTTTTTTCGCCCAACATTACGTTATACACCAACTTGTTCAACTCTAAATGTAAGCTTAACATTAAACTAATAAACTTGAATTTGTGTAAGAATTATTTTAGATTTGAAGAATGTGCTTTGCAGAAGAGCCATTTTCTAAATAAAACAACAGTTTCTAGTTACTAGTACTAGTATTCCTGTTAATTAATAACTACCTTATAGAGTGAATTTACATGATGAAATTTAACATTTCCAAGTGATACAAATACCATTAAAGTGGTTTTAAAAATATGAATGTTCAGTGCAGCCATCCCCAACCATGAAAATCATGAAAAGCCAAATGATCTTTGCTTATTGAAGACCTTTAACTTCAGCATTACATAGCTTCCTAACCAATCAAGAAGTCCAATTAACAGTCTAGAGGGTAAGAAATGGCTTCTAAGCTTAATTTCCTAATTCAATTCCCCCCTGCGCAGGGGACCAGCAGGCTCCAGCCTGAACAGAGTAGAAGGACAGAAGACACCAAAAGAGACCAGCAAAGAAAATAAGAAAGGAAGAATCTCAAAAGTAAGGGAGAGAAGAGGAAAGAAGCAAGTTGTTTAATTTGTGGGTGAATAGCCAAGTTCAACAGCTGTGAATTTAGCCACGGGTTTGTATTTGAATTTCTTGAGGTGACCTACTCAATTCACTGTCATATTTAATTGAAATAGCAGATGAAAAGAACTGAGAAATTAAGCTCTCCCATTTGGTCCCTATTTGAAAATGTTTTGATGAAGAGGAGAAAGGTCTTGCCTAAAAAAAACAGGGAAGTTTAATACATGTGTGTCATGGCTACTCTACTGGGTTTTAAACTCATTTACTGCACAGTCAAACTATAAAGTTAAGAGTGTCTTTAAATAACTCCTTCAGCACGGACTTCCCAAAGCAAGCTGGAATTTTTAGAAGTAAACTATAAAAAGAAAATCTTTGTTGACAATTTCAATGCAAAAAAGAAAACTGCAATTTACAATTAATATCTTCCTGTACTCATACAACATAGATTAGCTGCTATAAAACAGCACAATGCTGTAACAGTTTCATTATGATTACAATAACCAGAAGCACTCTGCAGTCAACACTGTCAGATGTTTCTGTGTTGATCTGACATCATTCTAGCATGTTAATTAAGCTGCGCTGACTGCCAGTGGCTAACTTCTACTGGCTTGGCAATTAAGCTGGCAACATCTCAATTCTGAACAAAAGGCAGCTACCAGATATTTTGTCAAGCTAGGAAATTTCTTACCTAAAATACGTACTTGAAAAATGTCCAGTTCTTTCTGAGCACACACTCTGTGCCCAAATGGAAGAAGAAAACCAGCCTGAAAGAAAGCTTAACAACTAGCAATATTTTGTGAATAAAATTACAGGGTAGCCTAGCTTAACTTAAGAACTATATTTTCTCCATAAATCTGCGTTCGTACTGAACAGTCTTACTAGTCTATGCTGACAACTAGAAAACTTAAAGTAGTCACTATTACAATGGTACCTAACCCCTGTAACTGGCATAAGACCTTCTACCATAGATACACAGATTACCATTGCATGCCACCAAAGTTAAAAGAAAGGAATGTAAAATACAGATAAGATTGGAGAAATCACACAGAGAATGACAGTTTGCTGAAAGTCAGAGCCAAGAGTGAGAAGCCAATCTCCTGAATCTCAGAACTAATCCTTAACACGAGTAATGCCTTCCTCTCGTCCTAGGAAAAACAGATGATTGAATGAGACCTTAGTCGCATCGCCAACTCTTACAGTTATTTACATGAAGCAGGATTTTTTTTTTTTTTTTTTTAAACAAGAACACATAAAACTACCTTGAAACAACTGGAAGTCTTGTAGCAAACGTGCAGAATCCATAGTACTCTTGTGGATGGTAGGAGATGCACACATCTTCCAGAAAACTGATCAAGTGGATGCATGTGTATGCAGCTAAACCTCATGAGCATTCCCAAACTAAACAAACTACATACAAATGGTTAGGAAATCCAGAGGTACAAGTGGTCAGATTATTTCAGATGTGCTGGCATTTTTTTAAATTTTATTTTATGTTCCACTAAGGTTACTAATGAGGTTTTGGCTAGTAGAAATTGCAAGGATGTAAAATCTGTCACCTGGGTGACAGTGAAATAGTGTAGCACATCTGTTTGACTTACACTAAAATTACGGATATTCTTTTTAATTGCGTAACAATGTTTCCATTTGTCTTTGTTGAAAAATAATTTAGTAAGTTCTATTTATTAATGATGACCTGAAGGGAGAAGTTCACATGAAAAGAAAAAGTAGGATCTCTACTCAGTCATGCACACAAAACAGTGTTACATTAGCACAGATTAAGATCACTAACATAAATTGCTTTGATAAAGCGAGGTGAAAATTAAAGGTGAAGTACTGTGGCAATCTAAAATGAAAAACAATTACCAGGGAAAGAGATAAATAGCGCCCAAACTCGTTGCTCTTTGAACGTAAAAGAGATGGCTAGGAAGAATATCCAAGGGTAGAAGAAATCAATCATTTGTAGTTATTACAGATCAGAGCCTAGTAACCTTTCTGGCAAACTGGGAATTCGCACACAAAGCAGGGACAGCTTAGTGAAGAAGGAAATACGGCGACTATTTGTATTCCAAGTCCCAGAACTCTTACAACTGTATGCTTCCTTTCTAATACACTCAGGCTACCAGGCAGTCATACTACTTAGGCTATTTATAGATACACCGACTTATTCAAATACTTGGTTATAGTTTTTTCAATTCCGAGGACAAACATAAGCAGCTAAAATGTGCAATATTAGCTTCCAGAAGTATGTGTTACCACATTAGCAAAAAGGTTATGTAAGTACTATAATCTTACGTTAATTGAAGCATGGTAAATACATATATTTATTAATGTAGCTTGTTTCCTAGTGCTTTCAGTTCCTAAGTTTAAGGACCATAGAATCATAACCATTTGTCGGGTTTAATCTGTTCTTTAGACACTAAAAAGGAGTTCAGCCTCTTCTTTTAAAAGGATTAAAATGTGAAAGCAGTAGGAATTTGGTTACCCAGGCACTTCTGAAGCAAAATTATTTGCTTTGCCATACTGTTTCCTTTTTTATGGTTACTGCTCTCATCTCTTTTTCATGTACTACTGTAGCTCTTCTGATATAGAAAAGTTATTACAATCCTACTGTAAAGAAGTTGAAACAATTTCTTAGACCCACATGGTTTTATATTTATCTTTAAGGCCAATGAAGGGAGATTAAATTAAATCATATTCCTAAAACTCTGACATCCTGCTAATTTCAAACAACTTCTTGTTGCTTTTTCTGAGAAATATTGGGGGGGGGATGCGCTAAAGAAAACCTAAACAAGTGTGTTAGGATTCAGAGAATACAACAAGCCAGTATTAAAAAAAAGAAGTAGATTTATTTCATTAGTTGCTTGTTTTTCAAAACCTACAGACTTGGATCACTAGAAATTTGGCAATTACAATAAACTGGCTAATCTAGTTCAGTGACAGCTTGACCTCAAAGAGTCGCAAAGACTGCATTTTGTTACTAGCGGAGACACAAACAAGAGACCAAAGATGTCTTTGAAAGGCCAAATTAAACAACTAAATACAGCAGTGGTAGTAATTGAAGAGTACAGCACATGCTAGAAAGCCCAGCAATGAAACATGCTGACATCAAAATAAATTTGTGAGTGGGAAGAACACAGAAACACTGGCAAGGAAAGGCGCTCAAGAGACCCACATTTCCACTGTAAACAGAAGCAGCAGTGCCAAGTGTGAACTGGCAATGGAAGCGTGTGCCAAAGTGCATTTGGAGCTAAAACCAGAGAATTGTCAGTATGCCTGAATCATTGAATTTATCCCTCTCAGTATATGCATTTCATGTAGCTGCTGTGATAACTTGCCTAGCTAAGTATTAGAAGGTATGAAGTAGCAATGGACTAATTAATATTAATTAATATTTTTGATACCTGATTTAGTGACTGCAGAGAACTTTCTTGGCGGCTAGACAGAGGAAAAACAAGGACAAAAAAATACACGCAAGCAGGGAAACAAGGAAAATAAGGTTAACAGTGAAGAAAGCACACACTGAGTCTGTCCTACAGAGCTATCACTTGGTCAGGAAAGGGAATAGGTAATTAACAGAAGAGAAATAAACAGGTAAACAATTCACATACATTTGCACTATGCTATATTTCCTGCCATTCATGTTGACAGTAGGATTAATACACATTCCTGGTAAGATTACTAAGTGTGGAACCGCATTGCTTTTAAAATTTATATATTTATCAGTACACATTTTGATATACCTGTTGAATCAGTTTTTAAGTACCACATAACCTTTCTCCTTTTGCTCCCACAACAAAGAGAAATAAAATGAGAACAAAAGAGGTCAGAGAAACTAACAGTGGCATAGCATTTGAAAGTGTGGATACACCGTGCTGCACTCTTGATCTCTCTGGTCTCAGATATAATTGAGATATCGTGCCTTACAGAACCTTCTTCTCAAAGCACACTGCTCATTACAGTTCAAGCTCACAGGAATGGAGCAGGCAGAACGGGGTGTAAGAAGACATGGGAAACCACAAAGCAGTAAAAAAGCTGGCAGATCTAATTTTAGTTCTGCCAGCCTGGACAGTGTCCTCTTAACAAGCACCAAGTGTGATAACACTGATGAACGAGCCCAACCATCAAAAATACAGAAGCAATAACCATCCCACAGTCTTATTTGCATCTTGAATATTTATAATCTTCAGATTTAAGAGACAGAATATGGCTGCACATCTGTTCTTTTAATCTGAACGCATGCCTTTTAATGTAAGCAGCTAAGCAACTGCAAATACTACAGTCACGACACTTCTGTGGGACTTTGCAAGCCAGCTTCCAGTCTGACTCCATCATTAGAAGGCTGTGGCAGACCATGAATGTTCAGATGCTAGTTTTCTCCTCTCTCATTATATTATTCCTCCTGAATGATTCAGTGATGTCTCTGGTTTCTGTGGCATTGAAAATGCAGCAAAAGATTGATGAAGCCAAAAATACTGGTCTCAAAAAACCTCAGCTTAACTAGTTATTTATTAGAAAAAGAAAATATATTTCATACAAGTACCTTGGAAACCAGCAAGATATTTTGATTTCCAGTCACAACAGTGTCACAGGCTGTAGGTGCTTCTCAGATCTCAAAACATACAGAAATGAAATGGATCCTGTGAATATAGTATCAGATATAGTGACACCATATCAGCCTTGCAAAATTGCACAAAAAATTGTCTGCAACTCGCTAGAATAATTGTAATGAATGAACAAATAATATTTTACTTGATGTCAAAAAAATGTAATCACCCTGAGTAGGCTGAAAAAAGATGTGCAAAGCTTCTATATATTAAGCTGCTTATATAATGCTAATACATCTCCACGATAAAATAAAACAAGCTGCTATTCCCTCTAGGCCTTATCTAAGTCTTACTTTTTTGGTCCCTTAGAAAGGGAGGTGGACTCTTCCGTGTGTATAGAGGCCACTCAGACAACAAAAAAAAGCACAGAAGCAAATATACTCTCCATTGAAACCCTGCTATTAACATACTTTGATTAATAGTACCAGAGTTTTAATAACATAAAATGAATTTGATGTTATTAAATAAAATTTAATTGTCCACAGAAATGTCCATAATTTTTTGTAAATTTTGGTAAAGCACATATTTTCTTAAAGTTGGTATATGTATAACCTTATTATTAAAAAACCTAATAGTCTCTCCAACTGTTAACCATGCACAGCTCTAGATGAAGGCAACAGGAAATTAGATTATCCAATAACTACATAATTTCACTCTAGATGTTAATTAAAAGAAATCACCAAACCCACAGAGGTTTAAATCAATAAGAGAATAAAAGTTCACATTTAGGTATGATCAAAATCTAAGGCTAAGGCCACAATAAATCTTAATATTACTCTGCTGTGTTCCCTGGTGTTGAGACCCACAAATAGTAATACCTTTTCTAGTGAAGTCACAATCTAACATTCTTTTCATGAAAAGTTGTTTAAGAATATGATTGAGCTTTCATTAGGTCTCTGGAATTTACAGTTTTGAAGGGCAGATTTTAATTGTATGTGTGTCAATCATAAACCCATCCAATTGTCATGGAAACACACAGTCATTCCAGTGAAGAGTCAAATGATTAACTTGGCTGCTGGAACAAAAGTTTTATTGCTGCAATTTACTGAAACTGACTGGTTTGCATATATTAAGCTGAATGGAATCACAGTAATGGCCATGCTGCTGGACACAGTGCTCTGCCAAGACTTTAAATGGATTTGATACTTAAATTCTTTGTAGAAAACATGCATTATTCTGATTGTATTTAAGCTAGCAGGATGTTACAGGGTGGACTTCAATTCTGTAAAACTCCCATGTTTTTGTCCACCCTCAAACATGACTAATTAGGTTAAGTGGGTCAATGAAGAATTTAAGGCATAAGCAAGGCATATCAGTCTTAATATACTGCTTTGACAAGTAAGTATTGTGATTCTTATAATAGCAATTAATGTGATATCCCTATATCTTTGACAGGCGATTTTCAAAGCACTCCAATAGTGAGGTCATAATTGCTTTTCCAAATCAAGAAACCCACTTACTTGGCTACCATTCCTCAAAAAACTGCCTTGTGATCTGTGGTTACGGCTGTCCTCACAACAGGATGCTGTTGCCTCTGAGGCGGTGCAGTGCTACTAGCATTGTTTTGCAGACTGGGAGATGAAACAAAGAGAAACTCAGACCCAAGTTCACCAAGTTCTTTAGGTACCTAAATCCCCACTGATTGGTGAGGAGTTAGGACTAACTTATCTAAAGTAAAACAGAAAACCAAGTAATGTAGAAAACTTACAGGAAGCCTATAAGCTTTCTTATAGGTCTTCCCAGATCTTCCTATATTCTTCCCTTTTTCTAGGTCGTTCAGTTCTTAAATTACTGCCCTGAATTCCAGCCATTCTTCCCCTTCTTACAAACCTATGTCTCTTGTTTTGCTATCCATGTTTTGACTGGATTATGCATTTTTTCATTAGTATTGTGAATAAATTACAGAAGGAGCATGTACTGTTTAAAAACTGATGAGCACATACCAGTCAGCAACTGAAATTAAAAAAGCCGTGTTCCTTATTTATACACATTCACCACACAGCACATACAAAAAAGCAGGCATGTTCCTCGCTGCACATGGATTGTACAGAGTATGTGTCTGCCAGCTGCCACATGAACCTTCAAATCCTGAACAAATGTTTTAGCCCCTGAAAAAGAGATCTGTAAAAGCAGTGGTCTGCTATCAAAAGCCCACCCTTTTAATAGGCTGCAGTTATTGACACTTTTCAAAGTAATTCAAAGCACAAATGTCAGGAGGATGCTTGGTCCTTAATATCTGTAATGACATGATCATGCAAATATTTAGACTAACTCAGACTGTTAGCCAACTCAGGAGCTGGCTGTTGTAATTAAATATATTAATTTATATGTGTATGTAATCCGGATACAATGAAGACACCACAAACACAGAATTCTAGCATTTCTTTTCACATCTTCATTTCTCAGCTGCACCTAAGTCCATACTTGTGAAAGACTAAGAGGAATTTGAAGAATGTGCAGTAATATTTATTCATACATGTCAAAAGGGTGGCATCCATCCCTCTCCCAAAATGTTAAGGAAAAGAAGAAAGAAAACTATATTATAAAGAAGACTGTATACAGTGGCAAACAGCATCTCCAGATTCCAGCGCTATTGAACTGAAAGCATGAAATATATTAACCCCTTTTAACCTCTTTCTGAAACCTATCAGTCAGTTATGCCAGAAGCAAAAAGACCAAGTAAAGCGATCTGACATCTTGCTACATTCCAAATTGACAATTTGGAAAGATAATTAATTTACAGAGATTTTTTGTCACAGTTCTCTTCACAACCTGCACAGGCTGCTGTCAGCAAAGTCAGCTCTAAAGTTTCAAATCCCTAAGAAAACTCAAAATGCTATCTGGTGTCAAAAAAACTAGCAAGCTGAATACACAAAAAGCAGAAGAAATTTTTATAATTCCATTCATCAGTAAGAATTGAATGAACTACCACCATTAACATTATAATGCACATATTTTACATTTATAGAGCTTTTTCAACTTGAGACTTCAATGCATTTTCCAAGGGAAGTAAAGTTATCACCAGTAATTGCTATTGGAGACACACCATAATGTATCCAAGGTAAAATGCACATCAAAACCTGGGATTAGAAATAATTTTTTACTTTCATATTCATATTCCTATTCTTTGATCACCATGCTGACTCCTAAGAATGGGATAGCTCAAAAGGGAACTGACAAAATGCCATTAAAATTCAAACCTGTAGATAACAGTACATATTTCCACATGCATTTATGATTTCCTGCACACACAAATTGGTGTGTTCAAACATCTTTGAAGTCATTTTCAGAGCCTTTGTGAAAATTTAGTAACTATAGTCCTCATTAACTGTAGTTTCAATGCATGTGAGTGCCAAGAGACTGAAGCGGTAACCAGGCCTGCTGCATGCACTGGCTGAGCAGTGAGACCGAATCCGAAGATTTTAACGTCTTCATTTTTAGCGTAACTATGGCAGATAAACATACAGGCTTACACACGTTAATGAGTATGCTTCAAATTATAATGGTACTGCTGAAATCTCATGTAATTTTAGAAGAGGAACAGGTTTTTTCATGCAGTTTCTACGTATCTTTAACTCAGCTATTTCACATCAATGTATACATTTTTAATTTATACACTAACTCCAATGATTTTTCATATCACGGAAATTAAAAAGATCACATCAGCTTATTCTGCTGTAAAATCAGACAACCTTAATTGGCTATAAAAGAATCAAGACCGCAGAAACTATCCAGGCTAAATCTGGAAAACTGGGAATAGAAGAAATGGATGAAGATTTTGTTTATTGGAACAATGTAACACAGCAGCATATAATTAGATCAAATACTTTATCCAGTACAGAAACAGGCTGTTTGAGTTGTGGGGGCTTGTTTATTGGGGTTTGTTTTGGGATGGGGAGCAGGAGGGCAGCGTTCCTTCAGGATTTTTTGGTCTGAGGTTTGACTGTTTTTTTAAAAAGTGACAGAGCAGTTTCATTCCTATCTTGAAAGCACACTGAAGCAATAATAAAACTCACCATAGAGTGAATGTATGAAGAATAATTTGATGTGTTGCTCCTCACAATTAAGTCAGCCACAGTATTTCCCCTTTTTTGATATACCACCAGTACTTCATGTTATAAAACTATTTTGCAGGAAGTGTCAATAAAAATTACCCTTTTTGTGTGTGTGTGTGTCCAGTGTACACATAAGGGTTTGATGGAAAGAACAGCAGTGACAAACAGCTACCCACGTACACAATCAAGACAGCTGTTACTAAAGGTAGGATCAGATACAGTCACTCTCTCAGTGACGGAAGTGGAAGAACATTGGAGTAAAACAAAGCAACCAAAACCGTCAAGCTGTATCTGAAACTGTGGGACTTTTTAAAATCACAGTTAAATGGAAATAATTAAAGTAATTTTAGGGGGTAGAGGAATACTTTTTCACAATATAATGAAAAATGTCTCCAAGTGAATATCTGATTGTTTTATGTTTCCATTTCATTAAAGAGGATGCAGCTACATCAAATGAGGTCAAACTGGGTACAGTGTTCATCTTGAATCATATCTAGTAATATAAGTTACCCAGTCAAAACCCTGAAATTTCATTCCCCTGCCATAGCTCTACTAAGTTTTTAGATCTACTGTAAAATTGTGTAACCTTCACATTATTCCTTCTCTATGTAAAACTTCTCTTCTGAGTCCAATGAGAAAGAAATCAGATCATTAAAAAAATCCTCTTTATCCAGAAACACATGAACAAAGTTAAAAATGTCATTTTAAGTGCTATGTTTTCCTTTCAGTTTATTATACCAATTTACTCAGAATCTCTTACCATCAGCACCCCTCGGACTTAAATTTCTCCACTCTCTATTAATACACATACTGCCCGGGATGATGGGTACTAGGGAAGATTCTCATTACACAGAGAACTGTACTTGAAATTTAGAAATAAATAAATGGACATGTTTTATTAAATAATGAGAAAAGAATGGATGCAGAATTGTGCCCTGTACCCACATCATCAGTCCTACTGGAGCTGGGAAAACAGGCCACATGAGTGCTACTGCCCTGAAGCCATGGTTTGGGGGGTGTGAAATTTCATGCTACTAGATCTAAAAATATGTAGAAGCTGGAACAAATTCAACATCAGTGCAAGTCTACTGAAGTATAAGACTGGCCTTAGATATTTCAGCTATTCCAGTACTCTGGAGTCCTACTCTCCAAGAGTGGCCAATAGCTGATGCCAAGGAAATTACAGACAAACTTACAGTAGTACTTTCTCAGGATAAAGTTACACACAGAAAGCATGTAGGCTGCTATCCTGGATAATGAATCTAGATGTTCTACTACAGCAGAAGCATCTATAGTATAGCCCAAATACTACAGAACTGCATAGGAACAGTTTTGTGAACTCCTTGCAACGTGGTGCAATACAGTGGTTTGCCAACAGATCCCTGAATGTGGAATCTTTCAGTCAAAAGATCTCTTTTGCAAGGAAAGGCAGGGAATTAGACAATCCACAATGGATTGCAAATTACAAATTTGGGGGATGCTTCTGAACACTTGAGTATGGAAGGTATTAGTTTTCTGCATATTTCCTCTCCTGCATTATAGTAGTTTTCTCATGGAGAAACTGGCAAAGTGACTTAGGCTTTATCCTTCCTCCATTCCACCACAACGTTGAGCCCAGAGCTCCCTCTTTTTTTCTTCTTAATCTTCTTCTCAGTATTGTGCCATAAGCTCCCATGACAACGTGAGAAGCAGAGTTTTCGAAGAGAAACTTGAGGCACATTTTGGAGTATACTGTATTTTTAGTAAGCTAAACAGAGCTAAGCCATATGGTCCTACATTTTAATGTGATGTAATCTAAAACTACTTTTTATTTTTATTTATTTTTTACAAGTTAAGACAGTCCTAGTCTTTACAGTATTTTGCACTTCAGATGGGTCTTCTAAAGCTGTCTGTTTTGCCTGCAACCAACTTTTGATAATTTGTTCTGGATGTTCTCCAGGACAAGAAAGAAATTGGTGCATTGCAATCTGAGGCATCACCTGGGACTTTCATAAGGCAATAGAAACAAAGTTCTAAACATATCCCTGACTGCTGCACACTTCACCATGGATGAAACCGATCTAAGGTGCTCCGCTGTAATATGTCTCTATATTGAACTGAGTCCTTCTGCTTCTATAAATACAGAAGAACCAAGTTTAATTAAGCTGACACAGAGAGATTAAGTTTGGATCTCAACTCCTAGCCTTCATGGTAACTTCAAAATATTAAACAGATGGTTATAAATCCCTGTCTCTAAGACCTAAATGCAATACTGGTCCATGACTAAGCATCAGAGGTGCTACAAAAAACCAAACAACAAAAAACTGCATAAAATTGACTTAGCACTTTTTGGGGCATTCAGTAACGATTTCAAATCTTCATACCTATTTTTAAAAACAAAATGAATGAAGGGAGATTTAAAAAAAAATCACGTGATTTTGTGTGCTAAATCACCTGTTTTTTCAATACATGCAATATATATCCATTTTAGGCANATGGTTTGGGGGGTGTGAAATTTCATGCTACTAGATCTAAAAATATGTAGAAGCTGGAACAAATTCAACATCAGTGCAAGTCTACTGAAGTATAAGACTGGCCTTAGATATTTCAGCTATTCCAGTACTCTGGAGTCCTACTCTCCAAGAGTGGCCAATAGCTGATGCCAAGGAAATTACAGACAAACTTACAGTAGTACTTTCTCAGGATAAAGTTACACACAGAAAGCATGTAGGCTGCTATCCTGGATAATGAATCTAGATGTTCTACTACAGCAGAAGCATCTATAGTACAGCCCAAATACTACAGAACTGCATAGGAACAGTTTTGTGAACTCCTTGCAACGTGGTGCAATACAGTGGTTTGCCAACAGATCCCTGAATGTGGAATCTTTCAGTCAAAAGATCTCTTTTGCAAGGAAAGGCAGGGAATTAGACAATCCACAATGGATTGCAAATTACAAATTTGGGGGATGCTTCTGAACACTTGAGTATGGAAGGTATTAGTTTTCTGCATATTTCCTCTCCTGCATTATAGTAGTTTTCTCATGGAGAAACTGGCAAAGTGACTTAGGCTTTATCCTTCCTCCATTCCACCACAACGTTGAGCCCAGAGCTCCCTCTTTTTTTCTTCTTAATCTTCTTCTCAGTATTGTGCCATAAGCTCCCATGACAACGTGAGAAGCAGAGTTTTCGAAGAGAAACTTGAGGCACATTTTGGAGTATACTGTATTTTTAGTAAGCTAAACAGAGCTAAGCCATATGGTCCTACATTTTAATGTGATGTAATCTAAAACTACTTTTTATTTTTATTTATTTTTTACAAGTTAAGACAGTCCTAGTCTTTACAGTATTTTGCACTTCAGATGGGTCTTCTAAAGCTGTCTGTTTTGCCTGCAACCAACTTTTGATAATTTGTTCTGGATGTTCTCCAGGACAAGAAAGAAATTGGTGCATTGCAATCTGAGGCATCACCTGGGACTTTCATAAGGCAATAGAAACAAAGTTCTAAACATATCCCTGACTGCTGCACACTTCACCATGGATGAAACCGATCTAAGGTGCTCCGCTGTAATATGTCTCTATATTGAACTGAGTCCTTCTGCTTCTATAAATACAGAAGAACCAAGTTTAATTAAGCTGACACAGAGAGATTAAGTTTGGATCTCAACTCCTAGCCTTCATGGTAACTTCAAAATATTAAACAGATGGTTATAAATCCCTGTCTCTAAGACCTAAATGCAATACTGGTCCATGACTAAGCATCAGAGGTGCTACAAAAAACCAAACAACAAAAAACTGCATAAAATTGACTTAGCACTTTTTGGGGCATTCAGTAACGATTTCAAATCTTCATACCTATTTTTAAAAACAAAATGAATGAAGGGAGATTTAAAAAAAAATCACATTGTGATTTTGTGTGCTAAATCACCTGTTTTTTCAATACATGCAATATATATCCATTTTAGGCAGCGTCCAAAATACAGTGGTCCAAGCAGGTAAATGTTTGAAAACTATGAACTTCTCTTCCATTTTTGCCTGTCATTTAAAACTTTGCTTGCTAACTGTTTATTCTGACTCTCTAACATTGGGATAATACAGAAATTTAATGCAACAGTCCTTCCGAAATCGTTTGATAGACAGTACTTTGAAGATACAAAAACCACCAAATACTATTTAACCACTAGTCTAGTAGTGAATAAGCTACTGCTATAGAAACAGGCAGCAAAGGCTAAAGCAGAATTTCACTTGTTTGGATTGTTTACCAGAGAGATTTAATTGACACACCAGCAGGTTATTTTGCAGATCTCACTGCCCATACGCTGGTTCTGCTCACAGATGAATCAATGATGTTCAAATCTTGTTACCTGCCTCTGTGGCTTCAAAACATCTGGCTGTGCAAATTATTATTTTATCCCTTTTCATTTGGTAGGCTAGCTGTGTTATGCACAATATTGTCATAAAGAGATATTATCTCCTCTTTTAGTAATTCAATACACCTTATAATTAAGAATTATTTATTAATATCCCTGTACCTGTCAAGCCATTAACCCCACACAACACAAATGAAATTAGGTCTGCCAGGAATCCTGTTCAGATAGAGTAGTATCAAGATTAAAACCTCTTGCAGCTAGTCTTAAGGCTTCTCCTTTATGGTGGTCACTTAACATCTTTTGGGCAAACTGCCATGAGGAATGTCAGCCCATAAGAGCAAGCCACCTACCTTAGAAACTGGAAAAGTGTCAAGTCTTTCTTTGGGCTAGTGCCTGAAATTGCTCCAGCTCTGGAGTTACCCAGCGGTGTATGGCAGTGGGCAGGACAGCAGTCGGAGACATTGCCTGCTCTGGATAACACATGCCCTCTCCTGGCATATCCAAACTGTATTCTAGGATGGCTGGTGCCTGCCTGGATAAAGAAAAACTAGTCCCTCTGCTAGTAATATCAATTAGAGGATCAAGATAGAGGAAAAACAACAGAATATAAAACCATGTCTTGGTTTTAATATTTCTAGTTAATGATGGGCATTATTCCATAGGGTATCCCCACCCCACTGAAGAAACAAAGTAACATTTTCTATTATTTAATTCAATATCCATTTAGCTCAACTGAAGGACTGTCTGCATAAAATTCGTATTACTCTCTTTCTCTGTAAAATTCTGCCACTCATGAGCAGACAGAAAAGCAAAAGCAGGTTAGGACAGAAGGGATAGGTTTAAACAGCATAGGTTTAATCGATTAGTGCCTTGACGTAGGTTCCACTGAGCAGCCCAGTAAATCTGGGTAGAGGTGCTTTGAAACTACCCTCCTTTGAGAAATGGACTTACAGAGTGTCAGCAGAACTTGTATTGTGCTTTTTAACCTCATAATTACAGCAGGTTTAGAGTAATTGCTTCAAAATATTTTATGTGATTCTTTATGCAATTTAATTGTTCTCAGTAGTTTTCATGCTATTTCCACCTCCTTAAGTATTCAGACAAATTTTCCAAGAGAATGTTTACAGAAATGCTAACACTGAGTAAAAATTAAAAATGTATTTGCAAAGGCAAGTTTTGAGTCATCCACAAAGCACATACGATGCATGAATCTTACAGCTCACATACCTCATCAAGTCCAGACCAGCTTGAATTCTGAATATTAAAAATAGGTTGTGATTACAGAATAGAAATAGACAGATGCTAAGAAAAGAGAAATTGATGCAGGTAAATAAGCGCTACCTGATATAAAAAGTAAATGTCCTGCCACTGCTAAGAAAAATCTAAGGCAAAGAGATCAAACTGGCTTGTGAAATATTGGACTTTGAGACAATAATATGAAGACACCTCCTAGAAGAAATAAAGGAATTAAAGTCCTCAGACAAAGGACAGACACATTTGTTTCTCCTTCTGATCATACTGCTGGACAAAATGCTTTTCAGTGCCAAAAATGGTGCAAGTCCACTCTAATCCGATAATAAAGTCTTAACACCCAGAACTGATAAACTTTGCTTGAGTCAAGAAGTAAGACATCGGCAGAACAACCAGTGTCTGGACTAACCAGGAAGGAGTGGCTTTGAGATTTCTAACGTTCCTCTGAAGATTAAAGCAAAGAGATCCAAGCAAAGATTTTTAAAGATCTGTACAAGTGGAAGTACAAGGGAAATGGGCAAAATATGAAATACACATTTTAAGTATAACAGAAACATTTATCTGTTTATTGGTTGAACCACTATGCAATATTTTAAGACTATGTTTTCTTCCTTCAGGTGCAGGAACTGTAAACAGGCCTGACTTCTACCTATCACGGTTTCTTAATGGATCTTACACAATCTCAAGCGTACTGGAGTCCCTCTTATTTCCCCTCTCCTGCATCCCTTCTGCGTTTTCCCAAGGACATTGCCCGTGTTTGCACATTTCCCCATATGGAATTACAGCAAGTAAACATAAATGGGAAATTAATCTGCTCCTGCAGAGGGACATGTTGCTCTCAGATCAGTAGGACAAGAACTGGTGGATGCTGTAACACTGTTCACTCGACACACTGCAAGTACCACTGTTAACACACAATAATGCTTCATTATGAGTTTTCGAAGTATTACTGCTTTTTCCAACCAGCACAATTTTTGTTCTGTGTCCCTTTTTTCCTCCCTTTACTTTCCATAAAGCACCAGAACTAACTCAGTAACATTTTGGTTAGAAGAGATTTCTTTTTCCAGACTGTTTTCAAGTTCTGTACCACCCATCGATTTCACCAAATCACTGAAGGCTTACAATCCTTTCCCCAGCTTGTTTTCCCCAAGGAAAAATGAAAATGACAAAATGTTTCTTGCCTCATCTGTTCCCCATTGGTGCAGAGCTCTACAGCTAAAATACTCATCAGAGCCAAAAGCTTGGGCATGATTGAACTTTAAACAAGCTAAACGTCAATTGTTTTGATTTATAGCCCCAGGAGACCAAGTCAATCACAAAAGACTAAAGTAAAACTAATTTGCCATTCAGAGCTGTCTATAAGACATGCCTAGTCTGAAAAATATAAAAAATTAGTATTAAGTAGATTGCATAATTGCTTCCGTTGGACAAAATGGCTTAAAATTCCATCTTCATAGTGGTCATATATCCAGAACATCCCTTGCTCCATCCAGGCATTAAATCTAGGATTTTTCCTCCCCCATGCCATGCCATTGAGTACTACTGACTTAGACAAACACTGAATATACAGCATCCCAAGTTGTACCAGATTTATGATACCTCTATAACTGGACTAACTGACTATCTCTGGAATCTGTTTGGGAGGCACAGCATAAGGCAAGTTCATCAGTTCAAACCTCACTTATAAATAGATGCTGCAGATGCATTTCAGAGTAGATATTGTATACTCTTTATTTTCCATTTGAGAACTTTGCATCTTTTAGGTAATGCACATACATAAATACAGAGCATTAACGTAACAGCTTAAGAGATGCAATTTGGTATATTTTAAGCTATACAAGAATTTGCAGTTTTATGATAGCATCAAAATGGTTGTTAGATTCAGCTGCAGGTTAACACACAGTGCCCGATATTCATTTCTATGATACGTCGGATGTTAAGTTCGTGTGGCATGTAGATCAAACGATAAACTGTGAAGAATGAGTAACCATTGTCAGACAACATGCAGTGCATCACAACTGGCAATCTTCCCATTAGCAAAGTTGCTTGAGAAGGGTTGTCTATCATTCATGCCATGGGTATCTAGCTTTCAGCCACTCAGACAGGTCCCTACATCACAAACAACAAATTCACTTCCCAAAACTAAATTGTCTCACAAATTCCAGTCATTCAATATTGTAATTGTGTTTCTGTGGCTTAGATTGTGGCAACAGGGAATGAAGCAAGCAGGAAGAGAAGGCTAATTGTAAAAGGTAAAGTCCTCTTTCATACTGAAATCTTTTTGTTATGAATAATGGACCCAGAAAGCAAGAACAACTATTGATGAATCAGTGACAGAACAAAAACTTAATCATTTGCTGAGGTCATTTAGTCTGTCAGTACTAAATTATTTGAAAGCTTCTAATTTAGTTCTTCACAAAAGAAGCTCTCTGCTGTTAACAACTTCACAATGAATTTTCAGCATTTAACTTCAATTCAAAATCAGTACTGTAGCTTAATACTTCTTTCTCAGGTCCTCAGTCAAACACAAAGCTCCAATTCTGGACAGAAAGCATCACCAGCTATTTACAGTTTAGGCAATTTCTTTGTACAGATAATAAATCAGAGTACATATCTCAATCCAGCAACTGAAGTCTGATTACAAAAATATCTTAAATATTAGTTTATGTACTTAGTGGAGTTCTGCTCCAAATAATGTCTACATCAATCTAAATCAAGTATCCAGTTTATAGATATTATTTTAGGTGCCTTTTGCTTCTGTTTTAATATGTGTAATGAGAACAGTGGTCACAATGATATTTAAAGAGAACAAAAATACAGCTAGGTTTCTGCAATGACAGAGAATGCAATCAATCTGCTAACACCTGACACCTGATAAGTTTACAGTGTCCATAAAATGTATTACTATGTGTATGTGTTAGAAACATCCATATTCTTGGCTCCTTACTCTCCTATAAAACAGGAGAGTGGAATCACTCTCCTGAGATTCATAAACAGATTTTGATTTCATCCAGGAAAACCTCCATCTTTGTCTTTGCAACAGAAAGTTCTCCCACCTCAACCTGTTCTTTGCAGCTTCAATGTAACAGTCTAATTTGTGGCTTTGTGGATAGTGCAGTAAGTTTGCATCCCTAAACACACAAAAAACCTCAAACCCACAGCAAATAAGATTTTCTGAGAGCTATTTACAGCTTGTAAGACAAAAGAAATTAAGATGCATTTATATTAAACAAGTGTATCTTTTCCTCCTTTCTTATGGGTTCCATAAAAGATACTTTATTTCACTTCATATATTCTATGCTTATGTATAATACCAGTTCCATAGGCCCTGACTCAGAAAGAATAACTTCTACTAGCCAAAGAAATCAGCCCTGCCTATGCTCTGGGAGATTTGCCAAAGAAAAACAAGCTCCGTGGTAAAGGTCATTAGGAATAAGAGACATTCTTTACACTGTGCTGAGTACAGAGACTAATCCACTTCTTTTGGTAGGAGGTATGCAGGTAGGGGACGAGCAAGCATTAGTTCCAGACTCCTCCACTCCCGCTTTTCTAAATATATTCAGAGAATGATCCATTTTGACCTGCTTTGCTTTCGTTTTTGATGTCATGTGCTACAAACCCCAGCATTATGCTTACTAGGACAAATCTGTTGTACTATGCTGGGGTTTGTCATGTGCTACAAACCCCAGCATTATGCTTACTAGGACAAATCTGTTGTACTATGCTGGAAATCCTCTCTAATAGTGTGGGGGATGCTAGCAGTAAGGGCAGTAAGTCAGTTGGCTGCTGTTATCATCAATCAAGCATGAAGGCTCTGCTATTCTGCAGCCCGAATTCTTTATCTAACTGATTAGTCATACAGGCCAACTGTATTGCAGTATTGCTTCCCAACTCCCATTACAGAACTCCTCCATTTGGAGTATTAAAAAACGCGGCTGATGAGCTCAATGTTGCATGAAACATGCTTTGGAGAGGAAGGAAAGGAAGCAAGGCAGCAGAGGACAGAGAAGAAGAGATACAGTCCCCTTATCCCCACAGATCTTCATGCAAAAAGGAAACGAGTGAAAGCTTGCAAATCAATTCAGAAGCAAATAAAGCAACAAGAGGCCACCAAGACAAACACCAGAAAGCCATTTTAAGGTTCAGAGTGAATTAAATATGCAAACAAATGAAGCATAGCAAGGAAACAATCTTACTGGCAGAATTAGCATTTCTTTTCCTGTTTGTTAGACAACTGAGAAAGGCGTTTCAGAAGAAGAGTATCAGTAACATAACTAGGTTGAATTTGCCTTTTGCTGAGCTCAGGGAGGTTTTCTATTTCAATAGCCCTCCTAAGAAAAAGAAACAGACCCCTTAAAAAACATTCCCCTGTTATTTTCTCTATCACGTTCTGTACTGTTCCCCATAGAGACCTTATAGCAAAGGTGGCCTCTTTTGACTGCATGGAAAAGTTACTACTCAGCTATTTCTCCCATCCAAGAAAAAGAAAAACACCTTGCTCAAGAATCCGATTTCTGGACTGTAATCTATTTCACTTTTTTCCCATACACCCCTACACATGCACGCATGCCTGCTTGCCAATAAAGCATTAATTCAGGGACTTGACAAGAAGCTATCATATTTTAGCCCAGAATCACCCTTCTTTCTGCTTCCTTGACCTACATAAACCTATTTGATATGCTCATGCAGTTTCTACTGCATTTTTCTTTTTCCACTGAAAGTCACACTTTGTTACAAAAACCTTTGAACATAACAAAGTCCGAGCGTATCACAGCCAACAACTTAATCTAAAAGGATGAGCATTTACCATAACGATCTCCACATTGTACAGCTGACAGGCACTAAAATAAGATGCTTTATCCATAAATGTCTACCTTTGGATAAATGTCTCTCATCTTACACCCTTGCCAAGCAAAATTTTTTGATTTAGAATTACATCTATCTTGTCTTAAAAGCAGAGTTACCAATCCAGAGATGTCTTTCAGTTTCCTTTTTTCCCAGCACCTAGCACCACTCTCCTGCTTTAGAGCTTTCGCATACCCTGAAGTCCTAGTCACCTCTCCATAAACGGTTGTACCCTAAGCAACTCTCAAAGAGCTTTTCTCTCCAGTGCAACATAGAGAGAGCCAGATATTACACACTATACCAAGTGCCTCTTCTGCTGTTTAAAATATTCCATTCTCACCATACCTGCTGGTTTCAATATTCAGAAGTTAAAGCACTGCTGAGCAGGCACCCAGTGGGATTTCAGAGCAGAATGTAAAGAGGAATTACTTAGAAAAAAAAGCCTGTAATGATGGAGTCCTGCAGTCAGAAAATGCTCCAGTTGCAAAGGCCTTTCCCACCAAATGCTGAGGATATGAGAGAAACAAGAAGAAACACAGACGGGCCTGCCCTTCCGTCCTGGTCAGATAAACCTACAAAATACACATCACAGAATTGATTGTAGTATGTGCCAGATAAATAAAAACAAATCCAAGTACAATCACTATCAATATGCAAGACAAATAAAACAAGTATGCTCTGTATGTTGATATTCTGTAGTAGATTGCTCTGCTGTCTT
The DNA here is from genome assembly GCA_013400755.1 of Pelecanoides urinatrix. Classification (NCBI taxonomy): domain Eukaryota; kingdom Metazoa; phylum Chordata; class Aves; order Procellariiformes; family Procellariidae; genus Pelecanoides; species Pelecanoides urinatrix. The sequence continues at coordinate 159,106 of VZTQ01000024.1, read as the reverse complement.
CTATCATACATTAATACAGATAAAGATAATTGCAAAACAGAAATAGGAATATTTTGTACTTTCTATCCTTTATAACAGGAGCTGACTTTTTTCAGTTTAATATGCATCCACAGAGACCTAACCACAACTGTCATCACAGCTAGATTTTTCTCTAGTGAGTTTCTTGGGAAAGGACTGACTTAATTTTCCTCATTTGTACTGTGCCAAGCACAGTATGGTCTTAGTCCCAACTGAGGCCTCCAGGCACTGTCACAATGTAGTCACCAGACAAGCAAGTTGATGTGCTCAATGCAAAATTCCTCAGTTTTAGTGGGCGGCTTGAAAGATGCGAGGATAAAGCACTGTAACGGTGGCAAACATGACTGGACTGTACTTTTAAAACAAAGCTGCTTACTCCTGCTTTTTACTGCTTACTCCTCCATTCTCTCTCCTGCTTCTGTTACTACCTCTATCTGGGGATATAGTTTACATTTATTATTTGTTCCAAAAGGTGCTTAGCTTACCCCAGGAATGGCATAAAATAAGAACTATGTACAGTGGGACAGACGGTTAAAATTACCCTTTTTCTTTTTTTTTTTTTTTTTTTTTTTTCCTCCCCCCTAGCATTGCTGAATAAAAAGGCTGAAACATTTATTTTTCAGCCAGTAATGACAGGGTAAGTGTCAGACGTAACCCAAAAAAGTTCCACTAGAGCTCTCTGCAGCTTAAATCCCTGTTAAATTTATTCATATTTGATTCCACCCTCAGAAAGCCAGTCCTCTTCTGCCTTTTATTGTTTATATTAGATATAGTGAGTCATGGAAATAAAGTGACATGAAACCACATTTACGCTAAAGAAATCATCCCACATCTTTTCAGATTCTCTTTCCTGCTATTTCCATAGCATGCCTCCTATTGAGTCTGAGAGATTGATTACCCAAGCAAGGGCTAAACGCTTATTCTTTACTCCAGTTATTTAGCTGCTCACATGCTCATCTTGGCACGCCAATTTAGAGGAAACAGATGCATTATCCATCAGTTACAGAATCTGAATAAGTGTATACAGGACAATCTATCTGACTTGTGCCTATAAACAACAAAGTGACAGTAACGCTAAGCAAAGATAATCATCTAAAAGCGTGATTAGTTCCCTTTTCTATGTTTGCATAAGTTATGAATACCCTAGAAGAGATGGCTATCTCTGCATATAAGAGGTCAAGGGCAATCAAATGCCTAACTTAAGCACCTCAGGCACTATGAATGCAGAGCAAAACATCTTCTGAAAACTGAAATTGCTGTGTTTAAGGTATCAGGTTGTCCATAAGCTATAAGAAGGAACGCCTCCTGTAAGAAGGAATGCATCTTGCTTTGCAGTTTTGTGATCACTACTTTTTTCAATCAAACACTATTTCTAATCTAGTCTCCCCACTATGGCGAAAGAGAAAGGTGCCTAATACTTTTGGTCACTAAATGAACGAATTGGGTGACTACGCAGTTGACAGAAGAAGTGATCTTTTGCAAGTAAGATCCTTCTGCAACACTCCAGATTTGGAAATCAGTATTAAGTATTCTATTTATATTCTTTTCTTCATTACAAAATGGTTCAACTACATGAGATGCAGACCCAAATATTCTATACATTTAAAAGAATGCCAGATTTAGCACAGCAACTTGCATGCAACAGCTTACATGCTTTCATTTGGCCACACAGTCAAAAACTCTGGCATGTGAAAACACATTAGAATCACAGAATCATTTAGATTGGAAAAGACCCTTAAGATCATCTAGTCCAACCATAAGCCTAACACTGCCAAGTCCACCACTAACCTTGTCCCTAAGCACCACATCTACACGTCTATTAAATACCTCCAGGAGTGGTGACTCAACCACTTCCCTGTGCAGCCTGTTCCAAAGCTTTATAACCCTTTCGGTGAAGAAATCTTTCCTAACATCCAATCTAAACCTCTCCTCATGCAACTTGAGGCCGTTTCCTCTCGTCCTACTGCTTGTTACCTGGGAGAAGAGACCAACACCCACCTCGCATCAACCTCCTTTCAGGTAGTTGTAGAGGGTGATAAGGTCTCCCCCCGCAGGCTCCTTTTCCCCAAATTAAACAACTCCAGTTCCCTCAGACGCTCCTCATAGGACTTGTGCTCTAGACCCTCCACCAGCTTCAGACTGACAGGCCTGTAGTTCCCTAGATCCTCCTTCCGGCCCTTCTTGTAGATGGGCGTCACATTTGCTAACCTCCAGTCATGTTAGATAAACCCTGACAAATGAGAAAAACAAGATAGGAATTACTCAGTGGAGGTGTGTTTAACCCATGAAGAGCTCAAATCAAGAAAATGTCTTTGCTAGCTAACACTGTATCAGCTAGTATTTGAAAGTTACACTGCAAGGCCAGTGAAAAATGCAGGTAAGTTCCCTTCCGTTGTTCGTCCAGCTGCCCCAAGTGGTATTAAAAAAACATATGGACCCCACCCTTGATATGCTTCAAACTATTTATAGCATTGATATCAAGCAAATATCAAGTCACAGCTGTCCAACATTTGCCATTCTTAATTTCACATAACCATAAGGTCACCATGGATTTACTGTATCTTCACCAACAAAAGATCAGAGTTGCCTCATAATGTTCTACACACTTAAACATTAAAATTTACAGCTTTCAGAAAACTTATGCCCAGCTAGTAAACTTCGTCTTTTTCTCCTATACAGCAGAAATTATTACTGTGCATATCTTCCATCAAACATATTAATGATGTGATTAGAAATAAAGAGACTTCAATTTTTGCAGTAGATACAACTGCAAACGCAGACAGGTGTTTCTGTATAAAGTAGATCTACAATAATCTTCCAAACTGCAAATTTCATCCTGCTCCATGCATTCTGCATGTATCAACTTTAATAGCACCTGATCTTAATTCTTTCTTTTAAATTTAACTAGCATCTCCATCTATCATTATTCAAATTAATTTTTACTTTATTTTTAGAGTGACTCCACTTCTCACACTTTTGTATTGTTTCTAATGACCCTAACATAAAGATTTTTAAATTAAGAGTAAAAAAAATGGCCTACTTAACAGGTTTAATACTTTTTTGCTATCATGCCATGAAAAAAATCCTACCAGTTTGCAATGATTTTACTTGCTATTTATCTCTGTGTGTGTGTGATCTGAAATCTTTCCACTGGAAATTCTGTTCCCAAAAGCCACAGCCCCCTGCCTGGTCAATCTGCAGTGGTAAGAATCATGACTTACATCCATAGTAACTATCATACCAACTATTACTGTTGTATTTCAAGACTAAACATATTTAAGTTAGCACTGTATGTTAGCCGTGGAGAGTGTGAGTGCTCAGTATTTGAAGGTGGGTTTTTTCTCACTGTTTAGCTCAAGCTAAAAGAGTTACAGTTTATGGTTTATGACTGAGTCAAATCTAACAAAGCTTCAAACTACTCACATATGCCCAGTCTTACAAGGATGTCATAAAAGGTTTAAAGACACTTCTTTGAGCAGGCTTTGGACCAGATGACCTCCAAAAGTCCCTTCCAACATAAATTATTCAGTGATTCTAAGACAAAACACACTCTGGTTTCCAAAGCCTTCAAAAAGGACCCATACCTTTAGGCTTTATTCCTCTGAATTTTCAGGAGGTCAAATGCTGACAGAAATCAGGCATTAGCAATTCCTTTGAAGTCAATGGAAATTAGAACCCCTCATCCCTTCAGTGGGTTTTGGCTTAGAGATTTTAGTTTGACTACTAACGTGAAGACTGACTTTAGTCAATTTAAAAATTCTGGTGTAACTTCTTTTACTCTCTCTCTCCCATCCCAGCATGCATTCACACATACAGTCTCTGTCACCAAACTAGACATGCTTTTTCACCTTATTGATCTGCCTTACAAACAATTCCTTTTACTACTAACCAGCAGAATCAGAGCACAGGAACATGACAAGCACTCTTAAAGGCTGACTGGCTTACCTCGACATCACCCCACATTCCTATCCACCTACAAAGCCAAGGGTTATTCATCACAGGATAATCTCAAAGCTATATACCTTCATGGAAAAGAGCTAGTACACCCTACTAATTACAGTTTTATCAGAAGACTGTAAGCATTTTCACTCAGAACTAGCACAAATACTGATCTCTTTAAATGTAAGAGACAGAAAGAGCTCCCCCTGCTTTTCATAATACAACATTTGCTGTTGGGAAGCTTTATTTTAGAGCCAGATATGTAGAAGCAAAATGAGATAACAAGCAGTTTCGGCATTGTTAATACCATGCCTAGGCTGCATAAAGTCCGAGCTGATTATTCCAAATTAACTTACCTTACTGCAACAGCAGCATATGATAGTTAATACAGCACATCAAGCAGGAGGAGTCCTTCCTGATACGTTTTAACTGTTATGCCAATGTGTATTAAACTTAAATGACATCTGTTTGCAAATCTCAATGCACAGTATATTTCCAAAGTATTTTTGCAATTACAGTGCACAAATAACACATTCTACTTCAATTTCCACTGCCATCCTTTTATCAGATTTCTGTATGGAAATTCCATCCAGAGTAAATACTGCTCCATGCTGGCCACAGCACAACACCCTCGCGGTTACTACTGCCTGTAGTTGCAAGGGATGGAGATCAAGACCAACAGAGAGATGGGCGATGTCTATTCAAAATAATTCTAGCATTAATAGAGGCAACAAAGGATCCTCTCTCTCTGGACTCACTAGGATCTACATCACTGAGACAAAGAGTGTGTTGCCAACTTCTCAGACAAATTGCTCCCATGAAAGACGTTGCTGCTTTGGAAACTCCACAGGAGAATGTAGTTAATTTCTGGCTCTCACTTAGGGGTTGTTTATTTGCTCAGAACAGGACTTAATGTGGGAAGTGTGAGCAAGCTTGCACTTTAGGAGGAGCTGGGAATTGTTAACAGGTTCCCTCTTATTTCTTTGAAACATTTTGTTCTTTATTTGTTACAAAACACCTAAGAGAACAACTTCCTTTATACAAAGAAATAAAATTTGAAAATTAATTGAGAAGTTCCATTCTGCTGCTGCTTCTGTAAGTACTCCAAGGCTACACAGAAAAAATATAGTGTAGCTTCTTGTAGATAAATTCCTCTGAATCACAGAAGGAGGATCAACTTTGTATCATGAGATGTGAGTTTTTATCACTGGCGCTGTTACTGATTGCCTTTATGATTTCATTTTTATTTCTGTACCCTAGTTCTCTTATTTATAAAATGAGAATACCACCCTTAGAGGTCTAGCTCAACTGTGTAAAAGTAGTTAGAAACCAAATTTACTTTGATTTCTACTGCAGCTAATTATTTTTTGAAATATGGTACTTTCCACTTTCCTGAAAGAATTAAGAGTACAGAAGCTAACAAGCCATGAATGGTGCTAAAGCTCTGTGTATGCACCAGACCCCAAACATAATTTGCTCCTGAGTGTAATACAAAATCAAATAGTCTTCTGACCATACTGTGAAATGGTAATGTTCTAACATCATGTTTGATTTACTTATTTAATAATAATGCAATCAATGGACAGACAAAATGTTACTGTTTGTGTTGTTTCCAGGAAAGGAAGCACAGGAAGTAATTGCCCGTGATCTCATTAGTCATGTTTAGTTACAGTCCTTCAGATATAGCACTAAACAATCTTCAGGGACAGTAAATGACCATTTTTTTGGTCATTATCTATGAGTGAGCAAAATCCTATACACCTAAAGCAAGTTCTGGAACAATTTTCAAGCCCTAGTTTTTGAATCAATAAAGGTAACACAAAAAAAAAAGCCCGAACAGTAAAACACCACAATATGGATCTGGGAAAAATGTCAAGTGTTTTCTTTGTATTTTCAGTGCATAATTAATAATATGCAGAACGTCCTCTGCAGCTGGGATACACTGTGACATCTCTGAAGGGGTAATCATGGGAATTGAGGTTTTTATTAAGTCTGTTTAAGAAGTATTGTAATGAAACAAGAACATTTAAAGGTTGAAGGACCTGAATATGAATTAAACATTAACCTTACCTCTGATGCTAAAGTATGTTTGTTCTTGCTGTTGATTTCACCTACTACCGCATGAAAGGTGAAGGCTGAACATATATCGCTTTTGTTTTTATTTGGCTTTAAGTCTTGGTGCAATAGATATACCTACCCAAATGTACAATATTCATTTATTAAGCTCCAGTATCAATTCACAGCACTTTCATGGGGACAGCTTATACTAAAGGATGGAGGAAACTGTTCTTACAGTACCTCACTGCAGAATGTCCCTGTGAATGCTTCTCTGTTTCACGATCTTCAAGCACCTTTGCTTTCAAATAAACAATTCTTTAATCCTCCCAAACACAACCACTTCCATTTCCGCTTGTCTATTTCAGACCTACACAAACAGGGGGAATTACAGCTTGTGACCTCCTGACCAGTAGATAATGCCACACGGTCCATGATTAGGGAATCTTGTGTGAGGCCAAGTGCCAGGTCCTGCACTTCGGCCACAATAACCCCAGGCAACGCTCCAGGCTTGGGGAAGAGTGGCTGGAAAGTGCCCAGAGGAAAAGGACCTGGGGGTGCTGGTTGACAGCGGCTGAACATGAGCCGGCAGCGTGCCCAGGTGGCCAAGAAGGCCAACGGCATCCTGGCCTGTGTCAGAACTAGTGTGGCCAGCAGAAGCAGGGAGGGGATCGTGCCCCTGTACTCAGCACTGGTGAGGCCTCGAATCCTGTGTTCAGTTTTGGGCCCCTCACCACAAGAAAGACATTGAGGGGCTGGAGCGTGTCCAGAGAAGGGCAACGGAGCTGGGGAAGGGCCTGGAGCACAAGTCTGATGAGGAGTGTCTGAGGGAACTGGAATTGTTTAATTTGGAGAAAAGGAGGCTGAGGGGAGACCTTATCACCCTCTACAACTACCTGAAAGGAGATTGATGCGAGGTGGATGTTGGTCTCTTCTCCCAAGTATCAAGCAATAGGATGAGAGGAAATGGCCTCAAGTTGTGCCAGGGGAGGTTTAGATTGGGCATTAGGAAGTATTTCTTCACCGAAAGGGTTATCAAGCATTGAAACAGGCTGCCCAGGGAAGTGGTGGAGTCACCATCCCTGGAGGTATTTGAAAGACGTGTGGATGTGGTACTTCGGGACATGGTTTAGTGGTGAACTTGGCAGTGTTAGGCTTATGGTTGGACTAGATGATCTTAAGGGTCTTTTCCAATCTAAATGATTCTATGATTCTAGGGTTTCTGTTACACCACAGTACAGATACAATTACCAGCACTAGCAATGTTGGTTATTCCACAGCATTTGTGTTTGAGTGTACATTAGCTACAGCATCTTTTTGTCTGATTTATTCTTTTACAGTTATATAATTTTCTGTTAAAATCAGATTTTCTTTCAGGCGTGAATAAAGTCATGTTCTCAGGTAGTTGGGCTCAACTGAGAGGCACCTCAAGCTTCAGATATACTAGGACTGGTGAAATAGCAGTACATCAAATGGAGCTGAAATTCCTTTTTAAACTACCCCAGAGGAAACCAATGAAGGCAAACAGAGATCCCATGAGATCTTAATGGTCAGTAGACCCAGTCAAAAAGATCAGTTCTACAACCTATGCGAGAGATCAATTAATGAAGAAAATGTGTGTTGTTCCTAAGCCAAGGCATCATGTTGGAGCCCTTACAAGCATTTGACTTTAAGACTGTAGAATCATGAAACTCATGAAGGAGGAAAGGCAAGGACACCTACAGAGTCTGTAAATGACAATAGAAGGAAGCAGCCAATTAGCGTATTGGTACAGTGATCTAAATTACAGCTAAGCCTGCAGAGGCTATAAAGGCTGCTATATCATAAGTCACTAATGACTTATGGCGATAGGAAGAAGATAGCCTGGTAAAAATCCTGAGAGGCAATAGCTAGGATGTACTGAGATGATAATGAAAAACACAAGACAAATTGCATCCACGTCTTGCTTCAATAGCCTGCTTCTCAGGAGAAGAGACTCCCTTTGCCCTTCCTTTCTCTCTCCTCGACACTTCTAAATGGCCTACAGCTCTGTAACCCCTTGGGAGCCCTGTGTTACACAGCTCCCTCTACCATCCCTAAGGCAGATACTCCCTTCATACATCCATCAAAACTATGCCTGCAGGGAAATGCTTCTGAGGGACAGGCAGCACTTTCCAGCTTTTTTTGGAGCTAGCAACTGGCTCTGCAGCAAGAATATGTTCTTTTGATTATGAGAAAAACTCTGGTATTGAGCTGACCAGGTTTTGATTTGTTCCTCTGGTGTATCATTATAGCTGGAGATAGGCAACTATTTCAAAGAGGCATAGAAACGATTATGTGCTTGGTATGCGAGTCCCAGAAGCATCTATTGCTATGATTTTCTTTGTCACACATCAGCTTTTACTGTAACGAGACCTTGAATTAGAGGAAGGAAAAAAAAAAAGAAAAAAAAAATCAATAAGAGTCATTGAAATCTGGTACTTCATCTGGCCATAGCAGAGTTTCACTGGCAGCAGCTGTCATACCAATTAAACAATAAAACACTACCTATTAAACCTAATCTGTAGTCAACTCAATGGTCACTGTTCTGCTTACACTTAATTCTATGAAATCACTCATTTTCATGTGTGACTTTCAGAATATATATTTTACCTGAAACACAGTGAAGGTGGCTGTGCACACAGGTAGGACTCTGCAATCAGTAGCAATGAATCACTAAGTACTTCAAGAGAGAGAATTATGGTCAAAAGTGGAAAATAAAGACCACAGATCAGTAGGGACTACTTTATTCTTGCTAAGCCCCGTCCATCTTTCAGTAGATCCACCTGAATTTCCCCTGAGTTCTAGATCTTCAATCCAGAAAAAAATCGCTGTGGAACCCCTACAGCTCTCCAGCGGATGATCCCTTCAAAGTATGATACTTATTGCCCAGTCACTAAATGCAACCATCCCATTCATACAAGCACTAGTACATGCAATTGCCATATGCATAAACCTCTCTCACCCATTATATTGTAACATTGAGGCACCAAGATAATATGAAGAATTTCAACTACATTTCTAGGGTACATTCAGTGACAATGAAAGCATTGGCATAATATTCCAATGATTCACAAGTAGGATCTAGCACTTTTGATGGTAAAGGCTGACAACTGTTGTTGGTATCGGGAAGAGCAAAGGAACTATAGGTTGATTCCAGAAATAAATAAGCAGGGATTTGTATTTCATTCCATTTCTAAAAAGACATTGGCAGGAAATTCTCAAAGGCTCCAAATTTTACCTTCTTGCAAACATTTTCTTCTCATAAAACCCATGTCTACATTTACCACTGAGAAATTAATAAAAAGCAATTCTAAAGAACATAGATACATATATATGAAGCCTCTGCATTCCCCCTGCACTCACATCAATACTGTTTTCTGGAGGGCTCAAACCCATGCTCAAGCCACACAGCTGTACAGCTGTAACTATGAATCCACACTAAAGCTTGGGTCCAGCTGCACTCGGGAAGTTCCATTAGCAAGGCTCAGTGCCATGCTAAACATATCTGCAAAGATTCCAGATAGGAACTGGTGCCACCCAGATGGCTTTGCCATAAAAACAACATCTAGGCTTGCCTTAAGAAGCCGGCGCAGCAAGCAGTATGCTACTAATGTTATAGATTATGAACATGCACAAAACAAGCTACAAATAAAAGCCATGTTAATGTTGAGTCCCATGCTTGTTTCAGTAGAACATCAGTATACGACCAATTTCAAGCTCTACTGGAAATGCAGGAAAATCACAAGCTCTGCTGACAATCAGAACAAAGCTGTGGCTTGGCCCTTCAAAGAGGTCTGAATATGCGTGTTTCAAGGGACTCTACAAGGAAATAAGGTGTCAACACATGGAGAATCCTTCTCAAAAATTACATCCAAAATGGTATGGAGGAAAAGTTTGAGAGTTAAAAAATAATGGGAAGTAAGATAACTTAAGTGAATGATAATGTTCTTACACTTATAAGATATTTTCATCCCAGAGGATCCAAATATAAACAACTTGAGATCTACAAAAAGCAAGAATGTAGGCACTGTCTTGTTAAAGTGATTGCAGCAAGCTAATACTTCAGGCAGCATTATCTGATCTGGAGATGAAGTAAAGCTATAGGTTTCCACTACTGATACCAGCTTCACTCTATGTAAAACCATCACCAACAGTATCAAGAAGACAACTGAATACGAGATTTCCCACCCCTGTAAAAAAATCAGGGTTACTGGCAGAGTAGTTCTGTGAGGATTATTTGCAGAATTCATGTCTGTCTCTCATTTCAATATTGTAATTCTAAAACCAGCTGTAAGTTTATGCATTTCTGCATAAAATATATACAGAGGAAGAGATCACATACTGGAAAGATAACAATGCTTTTTTTATTGAGGAACCGACTTTTTATTTCTGTTAGTACAGTAACAGAGGTTCATTATATACCATTTATCTACTTTCTAAACACAGTATTCACTTAAAAAAAAAAATGAGCAGGTAAGCCAGGTAAGCACAATTTTTAATATTCAAATAAGTATATTAACTGAGTGAAATCATTCTTATCTCCCTGTATGAAGAAGGTGAATAAGACCCAGAAATTTACCTTGTACTAGAAAAGTAACTCCTCATTCTGTGAAATAGCTTCTTCCAAATGCAAGTGAAGGATAAGGCAGTAATGAGCAATTCATCTGAAATGCTATCTATCTCGCAGTCAGTGATCCTACAGCAGATTTTGCAACAGAAGACGTATCAAGCCTAACGTCACAAACAAATCCCAACATAGATAACTGTATAGCAACTACGTCATACACTCAATGGTTGCCAACCCCCAATGACTGCCGGTGGGCACCAAACCTCAATCTTTAGCATCAAAGCAGCAACACTGGTTCACTTGAGTTAAATGACTAATTCTTTTCGCTGGAACTGGTAGCAGACTCTTCTTTGCTAGTCAGATCAGTCAAATGAGAAATCATAAGACAGGCCCAACCAGCATGTTACACCTCTAGTAGTTCCAACTGGAAAGTGCATCCTTGTTTCCTGCCCTAAGCTACAGAGCAGTCCTGCTGTTAAACAGCTTCTATGTTTCACCCAAAGGTGGTTGCACTTCAGTTGCAAATCAATGATTGCTTTGCATGTTTTATATATTACAGGGATTTAAAAAAAAAAAAAGGAAAGAAAAACAAGTAAAAATTACAGAAATTTTGCCAATAAAAAGTTGTGTTTCCCCATTTAATTCTGCTTACTATGAAACAACCAGTTTCCTGCAATGCTACTAATGTAACTTACCAGCAGCACTCCAGGAAATTCTACACCACCTGGATGGCTGGTTTTAAAGTAAGTTTTTAAACATTTCTGTATTTTATATGCTGATTAAACTCTAAAAACAATTATTTTTTACAGTAGTCATTAAAGGTTGGATTTTTATAAGCCAAGAATTCTCATGACATAGGTCACAGTAACTCAATAAATTATAGGATAAGCACCTTAAGTGATTATGCATACATGCAAATGTCCATATTATTTTTAAAGATATTGGTGCAATTAATCAGACTAATATAATTTGAATCCCTTTAAAATGTAGTGATTGAAATGCTTTAGATTTTGAGACAGGAATTTGTCTGTTTAACTGAATTTAATGTATGCATACATTTAGAGACAATATAGACACTACATATTTCTCATATTCATTAACAGTTCAGTGAGAGAAACTTAAATGATGGTAATTTTTACTAAATGATTGACAATCAGGTATTTACATGAAACCAAGATTAGGATATAAACCTTTAAAAATTTTGCCTGATTACTCATTTTAAATCAAATGCTGCAGTCAGAAATCAGACAGGTGACTGTTTACCAGAAAAAATATTTTCACAATTATAATTTATCAAATATCTCTTAGGTCACTAGGATTTGCACTTATTTGTTCATCTCCCACATCACATTCATAATTATTTCTTAGCTCTTTCCTAAAAAGTTATTTTAGATCATATGAGTAGAAGAAATGAAAACTACTCTGCAACAAAGAAGGAACTGTAGGAAAGCAACAACAAAAAACTGAAGGAAATATGCAGGTAATCCAAACCCTTAAGGGGATGATCACTGCTTACCTTAAGAGCTGCCTGCCAATGATAATGTCCTAACAGGTTACATCCATGTACCTGCGTGCGGAATTGGTGGGAGTTCCCTAAAAATGGAGTTGCTATTTCAGTAACAGAAATAGAGGGCACCAAAGTTATAAGTCATACATCCAGCTCAGCACTTTGCAGGCAGAGGTCTCAAGCCACCAGACCTATACCTCATCCACTTCACAGGTGACTGGTAACACCCTGGCCTCATGTAAATAAGAGACTATCTAAGAGGGAAGGGCTTTCATGATCAAGGGATCTTCCTAAAGTAAGGATTTTTCTTCACAACAGTGAGAGGATGGATTATGCTAAAAATGTAACACCAGTTTATGTATGTAACATATAGATCATTCTCTGAAAGTTATGAGCTCCAAATAAATTATTCTGTAACAGAATTAGCTATTGCAGCCTAAATAGGACACTAATCTTAATTGAATAAAACCTGTGTAACGAATAAATTTACACTGTCCCAAGTGGCTCAAAAGTACTGCACCCCAGACACTCAGGTTTGGCAAGTAGCCACTAAATCCACCACTGCTACTGAAAAATTTGTCAGGCATTCACAATGTAGAACAGTAATAAAGCATCTAAAGATACAAATACGCAGGTTCTGGAATTTACTAAAAGACCCAATACAGAGCTGCCCCCCATTCTCTAAGTCTATGAGCATCAGACTCCTAATTTACATCAGTGGCTTGAAAAATCTCATTGGATACCTACCTGTATCTCTTGATCCCTAAATATCCTTGCAAATCCAACTCATCCTTTTATATTCTGGCTTTCTTGTAATGGTGCTACTTTACAGGGTATTTTCCCTCCACCCCATATTACTGCTGCCTGACAAAAAGCCATTAACATCTAATATCCACTAACCTGCCCTCATTGTAATAGCTTTGTAGTAAGGCTTTCACTTCTGCAGATGGACTTCACCAATGTCCATACTCCAGGATGCCTTACAGCGTGTAGTTGCTCAGCCATCAACCCTGTCATAAGGATCATACAGGACTTTGGCCTCTAGTGGACTTTGGATGAAACAAAGAAAAAGCCCAAAATGACACCCACTCATGACAAATCCAATCCTACATTTTCAGTAGTAATGTTGCCTGATATTAGTACAGACAGTATAACAATCGGACCACAACGGTAGGGAACACAGAATTCATCAATTGCTGTAGGCAGGTTCAAGAACGGGTAGCAGCCTTTACAAATTAGAGGAGAAGCTAAATCTTGTCTAGAAGCGCTCTTTACACATGTTAAAAACCTGTACGTAACATCTGCAATATATTGTTAGCAGTAGTTCTTTTACTAGTGCATCTGTTTTAAATGTAGTATACCCAAAAGAAAAAATCATTTCCAAGAATGGAGTTCCAGCACATGGTTCGCAGAGTCGTCACGTTCAGCAGCACCTCATACTGCAGTACAGTGTACTGGAGACCAGAAGTCCACACCCAACCACAAGCTGAACAAGAGGAATACAAGAGCTTTCTGAAACAAATACTGGTTTAGAAAACCTGCACATTCATTTTTTCATTTGTCATCTCTACATATTTATACAAAAATGGTATAAACATGTTTCCATGTACCTGTTAGAATTAAATAAAGAAATCAAAGGGAAAAAAAGGAAAAAAAAATCTTCAGTGGAATTGACACCAGAATGTCACAGGCCTTATACCAGCCTTATTTAACAAATACATTTAGAAATTGATGAAAAAACCTCACCAGAGCCACAAGCTCAGTAGCTATAGCAACGTGCTTAGCTTCTCAGAAGAATCAAATAAGATAACCTGCCCTAAAATAGACGCAAAATAGCTGTCATTGCACATGTGTAGTTTCAGAGACAGAACATAACAAAAAAAAAAATTTTTTTTGAATTCACAATGCTCCCTTTTACAGAAGTCAAAAAGCTACCCTACAGGCAGTGGGTGAGAACTGAGTTTAATTCCTTCACTCTCAGTGTTTTAAAAGCCAAATCATTTATCTCAAAGCTTAAGTGTGCCTTTTAAAAAATTAAACTTCACTGGAAATCATTATCTGTTTTCCCACCTTCTTGTTACAATTCAAAGGCAGCATCTGCTAAAGAGCAAAAATGAACAATTTTACCATATTTACACAAAGAGTAAAAAGTCATCCCAAGTTCACATTACTTCAGAAGGTAATTTCTGTTCATCAGAATAATTTGGTATGTGTTCATTCCTTTGCATCCAGTTTTGCAGGCTAATTTCCTCAAATATTTAGACTTAATTTGGTTTGTAACCACTAACTATGATCACATTACAGAAATGGCATGTTTTTTAAGTTAGTATTCCACGTCACAAGTGCTAAAAATATTCTCTGGGTTGTATCTTTGTTATACTGTGTGATCATATATTCCTCATGAAGCATTACACCAAGAAAAACAAAACCCAGCAGTTCCCAGAACCCTTACGGGCCATTGATCTGGTCCCTATTCTGGACTCCAGCAGAAGCCATCTTGCTCAGGCATTCCCCTTCTGCAGGAGAAAAGAAGGTAGCTTGTCTCTGCCCTCCATCGCAGGGGTGTTTCAGAGCAGCAGCCGAAGCTCCATAGGAAGGCTACCAAGAGCGGCTGTATCCTAAATCTTTAAATGGGTGACAACTGGCCTAAGCTGCATCACTGGGCCTCCTTGCTGCAAATAGCTTGGCTTACGTCAACCGCTCTCTTTGTAACATGAAGAGCGACTACTTCAGAATTATTTAAGTACAACATACAGGGAGAAGAACAGCTACCGGTACATCATCTGAAACCAGCTCTGGAGCACAGCTGGTCTTTACGAACCAGAACAAAAGCTATCCTGCCTCTTCCAAAGGAGCCTCCTCTCCTTCTGCACACCGCTTAGCGTGCGCTTCACAGAACCCCGCTCTTGAAAGACTTTCTCCAGTAGCTTTCTGGGAACAACGCGGCTCCTGTTTGTTTCTCTGGATTTTTTTTTTTTTTTTTTAAACCTCCCTGTGCTACAATTAAGACTGCAAAAAAGAGATGGCACAAACATTAATTTTGCACTGCAAGGGACAAAGTCAAATCAATTAACAAGGAAGTATTAATACTGCAAGCCAGTGTTTAATTTGTGGCCTTATTCACAGAAGAAAAAAGAGTTATACAAAACAAGTCAACTAGCAACAAAAATGTCAGTGCTAACTGGGAATTTGAGCTTAACAAACAACCTCACGTAACAACAAAACAACGGATTTTAGAAGAACTAAAATGAACAGAAGCATTCTATTTTTTAAACAAAAAGTTTTCAAAGTGTAAACAGTGGCTTCCCTTACTCTGCTTATTCTTCTTCTGTTCATAGACGAGTAGAATACAGATTCTGCAGACGTAGCTTTCTCCTGAATTATAAGTATGATAATCCTTACCTACAACTACCTTTGTAAAAGCTTATAGATACTATAACTTAAGAAGAAAAACAATTAATAAGCGAGCATAGGTTACACAGAATGCGCTACCCGTTCTGGTAAGTGCATAGATTCATTTTTTGTTTTCAGAGTGGCACATCTCTCATTTTCTCTGACACAAAATAGAAGTTTATCTGAAAAAGAACATTTGTTTGTTTCTTTAAATCTGACTGTAGGTAAGAGCAGAGCAGACATCAATTCAAGCTCAAAATAAAAATTCTTTAACTGGAAATAGAGGGACAGTAATTATTTTTTTCTGAATAGCTTTTCCTTCAGCTATTGTTCCATTGCTGTAAAGTAATAGACTTACACATGTCAAGCAATAATTTACATTGGCATGATGAAGTCCAGAACAAGCATATCATGGAGCATGCTTACAGCATGACACTCAGAAATTTAAATCTGAAATTTCCATGCCTTTAATAGAAGCAATGTAGCTCACTCCACAAATTTAACTTATCACTCTGAATTTCAAGATTAGCAGTATTTAGTTTAAAAAACATAAATTTAAAAAGTTCTTAATTTATCTTCCATATGAACTTAGACTTGCTCAATCCTTGACGTTCAGGGTGCAATCCTATAATATGGAAATACAAAATAATGTAGCAAAGACTGTTTCATTCCTTTGGAAACAAAAAGCAGAGAACAGTCAAGCAAAGACTGGAAGTAAACAGCACTATAATAGGTTATTTCACTCCACTGGTAGGAATTTGGGCTTAATTACTCAGCAGTTTGGATTCCAGTGTGTAGTTTTCCTTTCAGTAAAGCAGCGTACATCATTACACTTCAATCCCTGGTAGCTAGAAAAGAAGGGACACTTCAGTCGCTGCTGCAATATAATCCACATACATACTTTGTAACTTACGTCCAAGAGTCCTCATCCCATCTCGGATTTGATTAAAAGTTTTCATTTGATTCATCCAGTTTAAAGAATCACATGAAAGTTTATTGTTCATTCGGACAGCTCATTTTATAATGTTAGACAAACACTAGGAGATGGATGCAAATCTGTTTATCAGCAAGGAGGAAACTATGTTCAATTACTTGCAATTACTGCTCTCCATGCCCAAATTTGTTTAACCCAACTATTCCAGTTAGGTCAGCTGGCTGTCAAAAGAAATGTTTAATAGTGCAGATTGGCAGTATTGCCACAGTAAAATTGGTGGTTAATGCTAACTATTAATTAGGCAAAGGCCCTTTTAAAGCCATTGATTTTTAATTACAAAATTAATTTATCTGGACTGAAGGTACCAACAAAGTTCCCATTGTTGGCAGTACAGCTGTGGAACTAGCCTGGTCTTAGTAGACAAATAGTCCCAACCCTTGCAGAATTCCAGTGGAAGCAAACAGGTTTAGATTTAATGTTGAATTATCTTCTGAGGATGTATCATTGCTATAATGTCTGCTAGCATCAGCCATGAAGATGGTCTCTTTTTTGACAGAAATCCAGTACTCTCAAAAGAGGCCTTTTCCTGCTTGGCTCTATTATGTCTTTAACAGAGAAATACATTGAAACTCTCGGGGAGTTGCTTGGCCCATGATTTGCCTAACAGAAGTAGGGGCCCATGCACTTTGAACAACACATACAGCAGATCTAACATTTCCATCAGCATCAGTGTCTGCTTATTTGCTGTACATACTGCTCATATCAATGCACATGTGGAAAATCCAGTGTGCCCTGACAAAATATCGGATATTGGGAAAAAAGATGAAGCACATATAAGAGCAGTAGGCATATTTAGGATTTCCAAATGTCAGGAAGTCCACAAATACAGATGCAAAATCCCCTTTAAGAAAGACTTACCACAATTTTAATTAGATATTTGTTGAAAGTGAATAATGCTGATAAATGCAGTATTTGAGCATTTTCATGCAACAGTCAGCAAAAACTGTCCTATTTTCATAATGCACAAAAAAAGAGTCAATTTTATTATCAAGGTTAATATGCACTTTCTGCTATATGCCACAATAACATTGACATCAAAAGACAAAAGGTGGGATATGATTAAAAAGATTTTTTTTTTTTCCCCAGGAGTTGGAGGTGGTACATATTATCCAAGATTTACATAAGCAGTCTCATGTGACTCCTTGGCTGTTGCAGAAAAACCCTGCAACCAAATCTGCTTTTGGATAACTTCAAACATTAGCACTATATTTAAAAGTTCTCGACTACACATCAAATACAACAGATTTAATTTCATCAGCACAGAGTGAACGCAGGAAGTAACTTCATTTCCCACTCACATTCCAAACCATATCTTTGAAGCTCCCTTCTCTTTAAAAGAAGCATTAGGTTTCAGTGACCTGTGCTTTGGGAAAATTGTGGGCAGGTTTCCAGTTAAAAACATGAATCATTTCAAAGCATTTACAAATTTACTTTCCACTTCAGTTTTCCCAGGGGGATGGGAAAAGGGGATTTTTAACACAAAGCGATGCATCCATAATACTAAATGGTTTCAGCATCTTAAACTGTAGTGATGTTTCAGCTGAATTAAGGATGCACAGCTATAAAGTTTTAAAGATCTTTAAAGACCTTTGGGTAGTCTTCAAAGACCTTTGCGTCCAGAAATCCTATGGACTTCAGCAAGTCATGATTTGTCTCTTCAGTTTTCTGTAAGCAGCTTTATAGGAAACAAATTATTTATATGAGTCTCAGGAGCATTGGTGAAAAAAGTATCAATCTTGATCAAGTATGTTTTTTCCATCCCTCACTTAACACCTCTCAATGTCAGCAGTATTGCAATTGATCTAATTTCGTGTCAGTCACTCCAACTATTATTCAAAGATTTTTCTCAGGCATACTTCCTCAAGTGGGAATCTGGGCAAGAAAGTCTTTGGAATATTTTTTTTTTGTCAAAAAACAAAGAATGACAAGAACTCACGGTCATGATCAATTTTAATACCCCTAATACACAGGTGAGAAAAAATATATACATCTATTCTTGACCCCCCTCCAATAGCTTTTTTTTCTTCCCTGGTATATTTGGTACACATAACATTTAAAAGGGAAATAGAATCAACTGTTTAAAAGAGAACAGAATAAACTATTAGAATGAAAAGAGACTATCATGTAGGCTATTAGCTTCCACTATTTCATGAACTGCTAAGCTCAGCTCCCAGCACTGGAGAAGATTTTATAAAAAAGGAAGGGGGAAGAAGCAGTGGGTGAGAACTCTAATCACACTCTTTTTCTAGGAGCACATTGAATTTGTCAGCTGAGGGAAACGGTTCTTTAACTGTAAACAAGTAAAACTAAACAAGTCTGATGAAAAGTAACAAAGCCAGGCTTAATAACTCAGAAGTTGCTCATCCTGTGTATTCGTCAGTATAAGTTTAAGCAAAAGACAAATTCAAACACTCTACAGACCCCTATCACTTATTCTCTCTCCAGTGCAAGATCCAATGAAGGCATCAAATGATATATGATCACTAGCAAATGCTAAGAAAATGAGACATAACAAATAAAGACAATTACATTAGCAGAACCGTAAACTGAATTTTTAAAATTAGTTATCACATGGGGACAGGCATGGACCCTGAGGAAGGCTCTATAGAAACTTATACCACACAGGACCCCTCTTTCAAGCAAGCTCTTTTGTTTATGGTATTTTGGAGGCAGTGAAACAAGGACTAGGAACGCAACAAACCTACTCAAGGTGTCAAAAATTTTTTTATGGCCTGTGTGAGGTCAAGTTCCAAAACATCAGGGAAACTGCACTGGATCAGGTCTGTGTAGGTAGAACTTCACAGGTTAGCATGACTCTAGTTACAGCACATTCACATTGTCTTTCCTCCTATTCTTTATTGCTCCATGAATCAGATACAGCACATCAAAAGGACACAGGCCTAGCTGGTGATCTCCATCAGCACACAAGGAATGGTCAGTAGACAGTTCCATTGCATCAGAAATGTGTAAGACACAGACCCAATTGCTGCAGTCATGAGGAGTGAGGAAACAAATTAATTGATCTCTTGTGTAACACTTAACAAGCCTGACTGTAGTTACTAAATCATGCTATAGTTTAAACTGTCATATCCAAAGGGCAAACAACATGCACTTGTTATTTTAATACTCACAAGAAGGTGTGTGGCTGGAATATCACTGCTGCAGTTGCCAATAGCAGAAGGATGAAGATGTGTATGATACAGTCATTCCCTTCTACTTAACTCGGCTGATTAACCTAACAGATGCCTCTTGAAGTAGAACTTCCCCACAAACCTCTTCTGCGTCAACTAACAGTTTTTGTCTTTTTCATTTTTTTCTAACCACAGATAGGTCTAACAATCTAGTGCAGCCCCTGCAATACAGCCCAGGTCACAGTGGCATAGGACAAAGACCAGGAACGAGCTTCATCTTCAAGGAAAACTTGATATACACCTGCTGCACTAAAAATCTGTTAAAAGAAACATTGAGATTGACTTAAATAAAGTGTCTTAACAGGAAAGCATAAGAATCTTCACTACTGAAGAACGCCCGTGGATTTCTTCCTCAAAACCACTTTTGGTAACCTCTGCACCTCACTGTTTAGCCCTTCTCTAAGCTACTGTTGGGATATATGTCAAAAACAGTATGCTAGATCAGCTGCCAAATGATACAGCATAGCTACATTAATCCGTTCTGGTTTGCCTAATTCAGTCTAGATGCAGTCTGAGGTCATGACACACTTTCAGCTGGGAGAAAAAACAAGGCCAACCTGGAATTCCAGAAAGACTGATTAACCTTCCAGAGAGTCTGGCCCCAACTAAGTATAAATCAATAGAGGTTTAAAAAAGAAATATGAACCTGTAAAATGAAATCAATGGGTCTTTAGAAGAGTACTGTTGAAAGAAAGTTTAAATTTTCTAAGTAAATGTACTGTTCCCTCGGATCTGATAATGTTGAATTTCCCGTTTCCTTTACAGTTAACAGGTTTATCACAAAAACCTCAATTACATGAGCAAAAACGTAGCTTCTTTTGCAGATCTAGCATATATATTCATAAAGATACTAATGACAGCCATACAGGAATGACTGGCTGTCCATACATAGGTACATTTGACATGATATAATTTTTACAAGTTAGGAAAAATTTAAGACAATTCTTCCTAAATATAAAGCACAGACAACCAGGTACAAGGACAGTTAATTTTTAATGTATTTTTCATATAGAGTACTCAGTCTGATTGAAATCAATTAAACGAGTAGGCTATTTTCTGTGAAACTTAATCTGTTTATCAGTTAAATATGATCCTTCTTCATAGAAACTTGACAGATAACTAGGCCCTGTAATTTTACAATCTTTACTGACATATTCTACAGCAAGTTAAAGATATGTTATCTTATGCTTCATGTTAAAAATAGATTTGTATGATATTAATCTTTCAGTTGTGCTATACCACAGATCTCACTGCTGGCCTTGCCATTATTACAATAACATGTCCGTCCTCTGACTTTCTCCCTGCTGAGAGTCCAACTGTGTAAACTGTTTTGTTCAAACATATTGCTGAGAGGAAATCAATTAAACTTTCCCTCCACAAGCTAATAGGCAAATGCACTCCAGAGCAGTTACTCAAATGTCTAAACAGTATTTCTTCTAGGGACACATCATACAGAATTAAATTTTCAGCAAATTAACATCAGGCATTGGTTGTACCTTCAACAATTCCTACATAGTTTTTATCCTCACAGCAGGTAAGGACTTGGCATAGTCTTCTCTTCCTGTTCAATACAGCCCTCTCTCTTAGCCAAGCAGATGCATCTTCATAATAAATCAGTTTATGTTGTTAAACATATCAGTTTCGTTTTAATCAGACTACAATTTTTTTCCACCAAAATGAATAGTGTAATCTTAAAATGTAGATCAAAAGACCAACTGCAAATCCTCCAGTCTCTTGCAGAATACCGTCTGTCTTCGTAAAACTTTTTATTTAAAATGCTATTGAAAGCATTTTAAAATGATTTCACAGTTCGTTTACCTTGGTTTCATAGACAAGGAGCAAGCAGTTTGCAAGATTCTGTCCAGGAACCAATGCTCTCAGATCAGTGCCCATCAAAATTTGAAAGTTTAAGAAACTAGTTTTTCAAGAAAATGATTCCAGGGTCCGCTAAAACTAAACAGGGCTGATTTTGGTCTAGATATAATGTGAAATCTTCTTTTATAGATTTTAAAAGCCTATGTATGATCTAGCTTAATCAAGTCCTCTCCTTAATAATATGAAAACACACAAAAAAGGTGTTTACACCTAACACATAGTGCTTTCTTGTTTGAGTTGCTTAGACGAAGGAATAATACATGATTTTTATGACTCTACAGGTTTCTTAAGAGAAGTATGAGCTTGTATTTTCAATTAATTTATTGAATATGCACTGTTACTATGTAAAAGTAATTCTTCTCTGTAATGACCGACCAAATAAATCTTAACAGCTGAATTTGCAAATCAGTTTCTTTATGTCAACAGCTTTATCATGTCAATAAATATAGCACTAAGCTAGGAGCAAGGATTATCAACCATCTTCTGCTGTCACTTACCCGAGTATAGCTACATAACTTGCCTGAAACCATCAGGCAAGATTTACACTCAGCAGTCAAGAACAAAAAGGACCTAATATATCATAGCTGTCATCAGGCAAATGAGAAGAATTTAACATGTATTGAAGAAAAGAAGAAAAAAAAAAAGAAAAATTCCCTTTTGAATCACAGGAATATAAACTGTAATCTTAAAAGTTTACAGTAAAGTAGCCAGCAAACCTTGAGAAAGTAACTTTGAATTCTGAATTAGTGAGGTGATTTCATCAAAGCTTACTACCCTTCTGCAAATTGACATAGTTAAACATAATTGCTGGCTCTCAGCTGTGCTTAAATGGATGGGTAAATGGATGGGTTCCAACAGAGTGCTGTCATCCTACCAGTGAAATTAAAGCATCTCGCCTCTGGCAATGTAGACCATTGTGATATTCATGACAAGATGTGAACTGTTTCCTCAACATCATGTAAACAGGTTTTAGCAGGGATGTATCAAAGTCTCACATTGAAACTTAGCATCAGAAAAAACTTCTGTATTTCAGTCTCCTGTGGCAAATTAGGCGTTAATGCTATTCTGGAAAAAAGCCAAAAAATTGAAAAATACTCCATTTAAAATAACCTTAATCTGTCAGTAGTAGACAAAGTCAAAATTCATTTTCATCTAAAAATGTCTTTCAGATTCTGTAAGTACCATACTATGTACATAAGCTATCATACCTGTCATATCAAGAGCTGGTATTTTAATATTAATGTGATTCCTTACTTTTACGTTCCAATGGTATTGCCTTGAAGGCAGATGAAGTAAAACACATAGGTATCGTGAACAAAACCTTCTCCACAGGCAGAAGGTAGTACCATTACTTAATATGTGGTGCTAAAGCAACATGCTATGTCCTACAGAGAAGATAAAGATGTTGAGCCAATACTGTAGATCTCATGGTTTATGGGTACAAAGAAAAGCTCAGCACAGTGCTTACTACTGTGAGTAGTTCTTTTGAATTCAATTAAATCCTTTGGAAGAGTAAGCAGTGCACTCACTGTAAGTACAGAGCATTACTTTAGACACCTGATATAATGAAACATTGAAATGGAAAGATGAAAAGAAGAGAGGCATACATAGCATGCTAGGAAACAAGTTGTTTTTCCAAGTTGCATATTATAAATATAAGTGTATTTCCAAAGTTATATAATCATAGTTATAATTCTTTAATAAATGCATCCTTACAAGGACTTGCAAGAGGGGTGCAAATCAATGTAAGTACTTAAAGGCTTTGGGCATTTGTATCTGAAACTGAAGAAAAGGAAAGAAGTATCCCAAGCTTATTCCCTTTTTAGTACAGCAAACCAACAGCTGTAATAAAGCAAATTTAACGTAAATTTTTTTAACCATTGTAAAGCTATACTTCAGATAGGGAACCTTCAAGCAGAGTTACACAGAAGAAACAACAACAAGCTGTAAAGTATGTCTGCTAAGGAATGGAAAATGTTTTTGAAAAAACCAACTGGAGTTTCTGGGTTCTGTCTCAGATAATTCACTTTCAGAGTAATGAGTGTGCCAAAAAAGATGGGAGCTGCAGCAAGACACCTAAGGGACTCTTCCAGGATACAATCAAATTTAGACTGGCTTATGAATACACAGAGAGTAAGCTTATCATATCTACAACCCACACGCATTACTGAAGAATTCTAATAATTTTATGCTTGTGTAGCCCTCTCCAGAATCCTAGTTTTGAGTGTTAAGGAGAAAAAGCCCTAACTTTGACTTCCAGGTGGATATGACATGCCTCACTAGTACCCTGGGTGCTTCTGACAAGTTGCCTGTACTCTCTACCTGCTTCTTAACAACTATGTTCTTGAAGTCAAATGCAACCAGGTATTTAAGATCAGCTCTCTATTTCAAAAAAGATAACTGTCCATCTGCTCAAGCAGTTGAGTAACTTGACTGCGTTTTACCTGCTACATATACTGTTTTATTGTTAAAATATCAAAGAAAGAAAGAGAGAGGTATCAAATGATATTTTTTAGTGCTAGTCAAACAATGCATCTGAGCAATGATGTTTACTTTCAGAATAATATTTTGAGACTGGAGAATCAGTGTCCTACTGATATCAGGAAAACTTAAACATAATGTTCTTTAAAAAAAAAAAAGAGAGGCTAAATACTTAATTTGTCGTAAAAGAAGTTAATTTTATTTGCAACCTTTATTTTTGGTCAAAAGTGATTATCAGTTCAGAAGATCTGAAATGTAAATTAAGTTTATTCAACATGCTAAAGCATTGCTTGAAAGAAAAGCAGCACTGCTATTATTACCCTGTGGCTGACCACCCACAAATCCACGCAACTTGCAGCAATCCCATATTGAATTTTGCTATCAGATCACTGTGTGGCCAATTTACTTTTCTAGGATCAGAAGACACAGATAAGTGAACAGTTTTTAACACAGGGGACCAGAGCTCCTTATCACACTTACTTACACTTGCTCCCGCTATACAAATCAAAATGAAGCCATGTCAGTACAACGCTGATATACATTGTTCATCATCAGCATTGTTTAATGATTCCACTTCAATGTTGGCTGTCAGCCATCAAGCCAAAATGGAAAACATGCTAAACACTTTTATTCTAGTAATACTATTGTGTATTTTTCTCTTCCTGGTGCACAAACATCTAACGAATTATGGTTATAGTACACAACAACAATGAAAGACAATTTACAGAGTTGTTTTATTTACCCTTGAATTCCTCAGTTTATTTGGAAAGGAAATTGGAATTGATATCTTCAGTTACATTTTCAAAAAATAGTACATTGTATCAAGTATGTTCTGTATATTAAATAAAAACGTGTTCAATTTATTTTAAATTAATTCACTGTTCAGTGTCTGAAGGCCTCCTTCCAGAAAGTAGAATTGTATACATAAAATGCACAACAGAAAGATTATTCTATTTATTAAGGTAAAGGTTGGGGTAACTTTTGAACAGTTATTATAAAAAAGTATGTACCTTATAGCTGTTTTCCACTATGCACTAGCAAAGTCAAGTACTTTGGTAAAATCAGAAATCTTTGTTTTCCGATCACCTATCCTACAAAAAACATAATTTAAAATAAATACTTCACATCCTGCCTTTTTTCGAGCTAAAAAGAATAGAAGTAGTGCCAAAAATTTAGTTCCATGTAACATTAAAGTATTTTATGATGTAATAATACATACTAAATAACAGCAATGTGCAGTTTTAGACTGAGAAATTAGGTGATCTGGTGCAGTTTCAGTGGGATACTTAATTGTGTACCTAAATCCCATCTAGTGTTAGTAAAACTAGAGTACATGCCTGAAGTTAGACACATACTTTAACTGAAAAAGTGTATGCAAACACAAGAATGTCAAACCCGAAATATTTACCTATACCCTATATATACCCTCCTGTGATAGGGTCTCTTCCAGTATCTGTATTGAGTAAATTGGCATAGAATTATAAAATGACACCTGAAATTTTTCATACAATCTTGTGCTTACACAAGCACAAATCTGAAAGCAGAACTTGGTTGTTAGATCTTACCAAGTCATGAAAACTATTCACCAAAGACTTCTTGTAGCATGTGGTTAGACGACTCCTCTGGCAAAACATCTTCATGCCGCTACTGTAATTTCCAGCAGAGATTTCATTCCCTTGACCAGGACACACAACCAAGCCACTGTCCTTCCTGCTCATTCAATAAAACAATCCCTTTGCATAGCTGACTAGTCCTTACCACATTAACCGTAACCAATCGTGCTGGTGTTGGCTGGGATAGAGTTAATTTTCTTCACAGAAGCTAGTATGGGGCTATGTTTTGGATTTGTGCTGAAAACAGTGTTGGTAACACAGGGATGTTTTAGCTCCTGCTGAGCAGTGCTGACACAGAGTCAAGGCCTTTTCTGCTCCTCACCCCCCCCACCAGCGGGGAGGCTGGGGGGCACAAGGAGTTGGGAGGGGACACGGCTGGGACAGCTGACCCCAACTGACCACAGGGATAGTCCATACCATGTGACGTCATGCTCAGCATATAAAGCTGGGGGAAGAAGGAGGAAGGGGGAGACGTTCAGAGTGATGGCGTTTGTCTTCCCAAGTAACTGTTACACCTGATGGAGCCCTGCTTTCCTGGAGGTGGCTGAACACCTGCCTGCCGATGGGAAGGAGTGAATGAATTCCTTGTTTTGCTTTGCTTGCACACGCAGCTTTTGCTTTACCTATTAAACTGTCTTTATCTCAACCTATGAGTTTTCTCACTTTCATTGTTCTGATTCTCTCCCCCATCCCAGTGGGGGGAGTGAGCAAGTGGCCGGGTGGGTCTTACTTGCCAGCTGGGGTTAAACCACGACACCAGTAATTGTAGAGTTGGGGTCACAGCAGTAGCATGAAGAACTACGCAAACACTAAGTGCAAACGCAGGTATCTGTGCATTGCACAGCTGGCCCCAGCCTTAAACCAGCAAGCATACCACCCAGCTTCTGTTGCCCAGTTAGGACAGAGACAGGCACATGTCAGTTAGGAGACCAAATAATTTCTCTCTAATTGCTACCTCCCAACACATCATCACTGAACTTTAAACTGGAAGAGAAGATAGGAGGAAAGATTGACCAGTCACTGTTCTCGACTGGCAAGCACCAGCATAGACTCCCAGCAACACCATGGCCCAGGTCAGTGTTCCTTCCCAGCTCTCTAGGTCCTGGAGAATAACTGCTTGACCTTCTGCAAGTACGGAGCAGAAACATAGCATCACAGAGGCACGGACACACAGCTACCAACTAGAACACAGGAAGGACACGCTCCCGTAAAGACTGGCTCTTCCAACATCTTGCTCCCATAAAACCTCCCAGCACAGTCAGAATGGATGGTAAAGAAGTGCTGTCAATGTGAAATTATTTGCATGGCTTGGTTCGTGTTGAGAGGGGAGAGAGGGCCTAATTGCTGGTGCAAACATACCCTAAGGCTTTGTTCCTATCACCTTGCCGTGAGCAAGAGCAAGTCCTGTCTTGCAAGTAATTAATACCCTAAGGGAAACTGCAGTGGACTCCATCACAGTTCTGCACTGTATTTCCCTCATTAATACCAACTTCCACTGACTTTCAGGGAGTAGGTAAGTAGTTCCAATATTCCCATATTTGTTTGAGACAAAGAACCAATAGAAAATTCTCACTTATGCCTGCCTAGACATAATTAAGGATTGCCCAGATTAACCAAGACTCAGATCACCTAGCCAAGATAAGATGCTTTTGGATTCCAGCATTATGAAACTTTCTGCCTTAAATAGTTACAGAAAAGGCAAATGGGATTTATTTTATTTCAACTAAGTTTCACAGAAAACAACTCAAACACTCATATCTGCATTGCATTACAGCTGCTTCAAAAACTGAGGAACAGTTTGACATATGCAATTGTATCAAATCACTAACAATTAATTTGGACACTGTGCAGGGTGGGAGTGTTAAAAAAGGCCAAACCTGATCTTCACTGGCTCAAGAAATTTTCTGAGAATCCTAAAGCCCATTAAGATGAGAGCAACCCAAGACCTAGCTTTACATCTTCAACATAATACGTAAAATAAGATTAGCCCTAGACCTTAACTTGCTCCATTGAGACAACAAATACAACAGTGTTAATTAGACAGTTTACGTACATGTGGGTTGACACAGGCGTTCTTGGGTTAGGTCTGGTCCAGTGACAGCAGACAAAGGATTAAATCATACACAGATAACAGACTCATACTAAAGGCAAACCACGTTCAGTGGCTTTCTGAACAACTTCTCCTTATAACCTGCTCCTTCAGTCTAAGCATAATATGTAGTTATATAACTACAGACTAAACTGTAAATTAAATTTATTTGCCATAAAATCATATATGGATATTTCTAACCTAAGTAAGTTGTAAACTGAAATACGTGAAGTTAGTCTTTATAAGAAGTTTTATACTACTCAGCTTCCTTGCTAGTTAGCAATTTTGTTTGGGAAAGATCAACACACACAAAAAACAAGCCTGCAATGTGTCTTATTTAAAGATGTCGCTTCCATTGCAAGTGTGAGCACATCCACAGCATTTATTACATAACAAAACCCTGAGTTCTCTTACATAACAAAACCCTGAATCCCAATCACATTACCTACATACCACGCATATTTTTTCCACATAACTGCACACCTGACGTTTGCAAAATGTGGCTGAACATTTTTCATCTCATATCCCTATTTAAAAATACATACAGCTTTTCAATATTCACATTATCATTAATTTTTAAAAATATACTTGTTTCCTCACCCCCTATTTTTTTTATGTCTGATTTAAATTAGTTTCTAAATCTGCTGTGTAGATCATCTAATTTATGACATTCATATATACATGCTCACACGTATATGTGATTAATGCATTCTAGAGAAAATTAAAAAAAAATCTGAGCATAAAATTACTTACGAATCTCCTGATTTATTTTTACATATATATATTTGTATGTATGTACACACACACTTTCACCATGGCGAAGATATCGTTATGAATGAACAGCACAACGAAACCCATCCTTTTATGCTGTTCACCTAAAACATATTGCTGTCTGCCAAATACTTGGTCATTAAACACCAATTAATTTAATGTCACTGAATTTGACTGCAGGTTGGGCAGACTGCAAGTAAGCACATGTTCATAAAAACATCACATTTACAAATAAGGAAGTTCCAGAAAATATATACATATATATTAATTATACACCAGATTTGCTGAGTACCCTGGTTTCAGCTGGGATAGAGTTAATTTTCGTCCTAGTAGCTGGTATAGTGCTGTGTTTTGGATTCAGTTGAGAATAACGTTGATAACACCCTGATGTTTTAGTTGTTGCTAAGTAGTGTTTATGCTAGTCACGGACTTTAGAGTTTCCCGTGCTCTGCCAGGTGCACAAGAAGCTGGGAGGGAGCACAGGCAGGTCAGCTGACCCAAACTGGCCAACGAGGTATTCCATACCATATGATGTCATGCTCAGCATATAAACTGGGGGAGTTGGCCGGGGGGCTACGGTCGCTGCTCGGGAACTGGCTGCACATCAGTTGGCAGGTGGTGAGCACTTGCATCACTTGCTTTGTATATTCTACTATCATTATTATCATTATTATTAGTACTATTTTACCTTATTTCAATTATTAAACTGTTCTTATCTCAACCCACGAGTTCTACTTTTACTCTCCTGATTCTCTCCCCCAGCCCACCAGAGGTGGGGGGAGTAAGGGAGCAGCTGCGTGGTGTTTAGTTGCTGGCTAAACCATGACACTGAGGAAAATGGTTTGGGGTTTATATTTAAGTTGCATAGCCATAGCTTCTAGAACAGGAAAGAATTGCCAAACTGCCCTCATTCATTTCACCTCTAACTCTTCCTCATATGCATATCTGTCACACATACTAAACAAGGCAAGATGCAAAGTCTTTTTTGGTGGCATTTTCACTGCATTACATGATCACATACTATCATACGTATCGCGGGTAGCAACACAATTCTCAGCTTTATAGCAAGTATGCACTCTTTAAGCTTTCACAGTTCACAACATAAGTCTAAACTGAAAAAAAAGTTGCACATAATTCTTGTGCATTTTTTTTCCAAAAGAGAAGTGCTAAATGAATATTAAGAGCAACTATAACAACAGACACATCATGAACAGTAGAGTTGTACCATGACGCTTCATTAGAACTCTGCAGCAATGAGCCACACAAACTAGATACTCAGAGAATCATTTAAGTTGGAAAAGATCTTTAAGATCATTGAGTCCAACCATTAACCTAATACTGCCAAGTCCACCACTAAACCATGTCCCTAAGTGCAACACCTATACATCTTTTGAATACTTCCAGGGATGTATAAATCTATTTCCTAGACAGGAAAGAGATTTGCATATCATCCAGAGCAGGACAACATGTGGTCATTTTCCTCTGGCAACATCTGTTTTAAGACAGTCCAGTTGTTTTGTTCCCCTCCCTCCTACCTTTAAGGTGGGCCTGTACTTTAATTCATATTACATGTAGTGGCAGAGAACTACAAAACAGAAGTGAAATTGGTCTTTAGTCCAAAAGGTATACAGAATAAAGACAGACGGATGTACAACAGAGCCATACAATTAACCAAATTCAAGAATAATAATTCCTACTAATAATCTGGCATTCTTACCACACTTCTCAGCAAAGATTTAATGATTGAGCTGTAGAAACATCTCATATTATGAAGACTTCATTACTTTTATAGTATATCACAGCATAAAAGAAGAATCATAAATAATTAAAATTAAATTACATTTGTGAAAATAAATAGACCATAGAATATTTTGTGATGGCATGTTCTTGATCATTTATGGTGTTAGTTCACTTACTTTCCGGGAGTCTTACTAGTATGAAACATCCATGTATCAAAACCTTGTGCAATTTATCCAACAAGGGGTTTGTACTCCACATGAGCTAGCAGTATCATTTTGCATCTTATCACTTCTCTTTTCAGAATTTAATACTCTGACCCCAAAACGTAAACTGTAATGTCAATTTAAGGGCAAAACTATATCCTCAATATCAGCTGGGATAAGAATATACATTGGCAATATTTTAAGAGGAAGAAAAATTGGTTTTGGAAATAATGTCATAACACAAAGTCATAATCATATCACCAGCTTCAATAACATCACAGGCAGTACAAAATTGGATCTCATGAATCACACTGTAGCTCACTGCATAATCATATCGTCACGCATCAAAATCATGTAATATAAACTTAGGCCATAACTTAAGTACTGCAGCAGGTCCTCTCTACCAGCAGACAGTATGATCTTCGCAACAGGGTTAGAAAATGACCAGCCAGACACACAAAACAATTTTTGAAGCAGGTGACTATGAACAGAACATTGTAAGTCTAGATAGTAAGTTACGCACAAACACTTTATCTTTAAAACATCATTAGGTTGACATTTTTTATTCAATAGGAGAAATTAATGTTTTGATTTGCTTTTCTTCCCTGTGAAATGTAATAAGCACACACAAACATTCTTAAAGAAAATTATAAAGCAGGTAGGGGAAAAAGCAACATGTTGATAGACTCTATTATTTACACACAATTACAAAATTCCAGAAATTAAGCTGAGCATTGCTATATGAAAGAGTCAAACCTGTTCTCAAACAAAGTTATGTTCCATGTACTGTTACAGTAATGGCTATAGTCTTGATAGCAGAAGCTTACATCTCTCCGTTGTTGACACTGTGATATATATAAACATCCACCTTTTCAAAGCAGCTACCAGATATGGAGTGTTCAAATGAGAAAGCTACTGAGCACCTATTTGAAGTCAGTAAAAATTCTTCATTAGCAATGTTCTATAGCTTATTGTATCATGCCTGAGCATTCAAAGACTGGTTCTTTGCTTCTCTTCCCTTATCCCCACCTAAGAAATACAGCATGTTCGACTGAGGCATAAAATAAAGCTGAAAATGACTGCAATTCACTGAAGGAGTAGAAATAGCACAATTTGGCTGCTGCCCGACTCACGAAAAAAAGACATGCTTGACTTAAAATACCCAATTCAAACTCTGTTAAACTTCAGAAAGTTTCAGTCCTATCACAACTTTAATATAGTCAGTGGCCATATGATTTAATTCGAAGATCTGCTTAACTGCAGACAGCTTCACAGTAGTGGAAAATCAGTAATTTAATACTACTTAGGAAAAGAAAAAAAAAAGATAGACAAGTCTTCTCGGGCAAAAGACTTTTAAGTCATTGCGTAATACAGCATTCAAAAAAGGAAGAGGAAGACCATGCTTCTGTTACATAATTAAAACAATACTATAGGCAAATTTCTCTGCAATTTTAATGAGACAATAGTAAAGGACCTAAGGAGCAGATGTTCAGGAACATGACATTCCTAGCATAGTCCCTTCTCAAGGCCTTCAGAGTTTATTTTTATGTAAATTTGCAAAGAAAACTAAGCTCTAGAGTACACATGGGAAAAAAAGGCAAAGACTAAACTAAATCTGGAAAATTTAGAATGCATATAATAGAGAATTGATTACAAGTTTTAGTCGGTAGTGAGTACAACAAGCAAAATAATAAAGCAATTCGATGTTAATCTTAAATTTGCACTGATTATAGGAGGTGTACTTTTCTAAATACCTCAGAGGAAGATTGGTACACTGCAAGATAATTTTAACACGATCCTGTAGCTAAATTTGTCTCTTATACATAAGTGTAAATCACAAGCTCTTTGAAGCAAATGGACAGCACAGTACAGAAAAAAGTGGCCTTCCAAACAAATGCTAACAGAAAGCAGTTTAAACTACCTAAGGCAAAAACATTATATACATTTATATATTATACGTTATTACCAAGAAAAAAACCCCACCAATTTAAATTGATAGCACAAGGTACTAAATTTAAGAATATACATCCACTTTTGAGAAGCAGCCTTTCAGACCTAGTTATAAAGGAAGACAGGCATACAATTGCTGCTAAACAATAGTAAAAAGGAACTATAGCTTTAGGACAGAATACAGAGACTATATTTTGAATTCAAACTCAGAAAATGTAAGCTGCAGTTTGAACCTGGTCAGTCTCAACAGACTAAACACCACTGTTGTATCAAGGTCCAAGAGAGAATTATAATAAAAATATATTTATCATATACCACTTCCACAGACAAGGATTGCCAATATTCTACAACCTTAAATACATAAAATCTTTTAAATGTGATTAAAGGAGCCATTTAGCCATCACTGCCATCCCTCTTCATATTTTTCTCCTGTTTAAAAAAAGTGTCATTAAAGGCTCATACAGCATAAATGAAATGTGTAATGCCGCAGCAAATCAATAGAAGAACTAGGGACAGAATATAGACCTCCTGGCTCTAAATCATTTCTCTCACTCACTAGACCATGTCTCAGATTTCAGCAAGTTACATTGTATAATCCTAGCTAGTCACTAAGCTTTAAACAAAAATCCCAAACATTTGTAAATTCCTTGGGCAGTCAGGCTCCTCCGAGGCTGCCAGGAGCAGTCTGACAAGCGCACTCTAGGAACAGAAGTTTAACAGGGTGGATGCACAATGTAGGAGTTAAAAAGGTGGACTGAACACAGGAAAACTCAAGAACTCAAAATGCCTGGATAGCAGCTCAATCATGGCAAGTGAATGCACATCCGTATAATGCAGCCAGACACGCCCCCTCCCTCACCACCAGAGATCCAGGCTAATATTTACAAAGATATCAAGCCAGTCTTATCCAGCCCAGCCCCCATTTCCTAAATATACCATCTCAAACCTTCCCACTCACCTCTCTCTGTCTCCGGGAGCTCCCCATACCAACAGGCCCAGCAGTTTCTGGGGCATAAGATTCTTAGTCAGAGTCTGCAATTGTTCTCAGTCACTGCTAAGTCCTATGCTAGGCTCTAGCCACAAGCTACCAACCCTTCACAAAGCTAAGCAGTCTGTAACAAGCTGGTTAAGAAGGCATGTTCCAAAGACTTTAGCTTGCTCCTCAATAAAAACTCCACCTTTGCAAAGTCTTTAGTTATCACCAGTGCAAAGAAAGCATTTAAATGCTCTTAAATCAGACTTTCATGAGAGGCATTTAATGCAATAGTTGCAGTAATTCCTCCTGAATCGCTTCTTCATTGAGAAAGACAAATTAAAGTTTATCTAGTTCTAGAAGTTCTTCTGTTAACTTTGGTGGCTTACAAGTGCCTGAGGTTCTACATTTTAATTGGGTAACCATTGGACATCATCCAGAAGACTCAGTTTAAAACACCTTGAACATATAGCATTAAGTGGACATTACAAGGAAGCTGGACTAGCAGCTGCTCCTCTCCTCCCTAGTTTACTACAGGTGGAGGTACAAGGCCTGAGTTACACACTACCATTATAAGATCTAAATGTCTGCTCCAATAAAGCCTCTTCCATAAGAGGATTTTAGCTACCCACATAAGGTGGCAAAAAAATTGTAGGAGGCATAGCTTTCCTTGCTTGAAACCAGATTAAACTCTCCCATGCTTCAAACCAGTTTACACTAATGTAAGCTGGAATCTCAAGGTAATTGCGGCTTGATTATATCTTCAAACAATTTAAATTAACAAATTCTGTATCTTATCCCATCTCGTGCATTTGTGATAATCTTGTAGATTCAGCTTTCCTATTAGGTACCATTTACACATACCAAAGGTTGTTTACAATGAATCTTCAATACAAAGTGTCTGCTCAATTACTTCTGGCTTCTCTTCTTGATAACATGAGAGAAAGCCTGGGACCAAACATTAGAGTACTGGTGAGACTTTTTTTGTTTGGTTTTTGTTTGTTTCTTTCTTTTGTAAAAGTCAATTTAAGAACATGTAAAAGATGAATGATGCATGCTCATCAGTATTTTGCTTTTCCATGTGCTTAACCCTGTTTATCTTTCTTTGGGTAATAGATTGCATTACCTACAAAAATCATGACCTTGAAACTCAAGATAGACATTGTATTACTGTCACTTCTCCAGAAAAATCTATGCTAGCATCAGAAAAGGGCTACTGTTTCCTGAGATGGGGGAAAAGAAGAAAAGCAAGAGGAGGATTGATCAAACAGCAAAAAGCATTCAAGCACAATAACATTCCCTGAGAAAAATTAAGTACAAACACGCTCGGTATCATATTGGGTTGGGAGAAGGATATTGCTGTGGTTGAAAACTAAAGAATTTCCTCAAGTTTTAGAGAACGAAAGACTGATTATTCCCTGAAATTCGAGGATTATTCTCCCTAAGAAACTGTCAATTAGCATAACTTTGATCCCAGCAAAACTGTTTCTGACTACCAGATGTAACTATGGCAACAAGATCCAGGAACCTACAATAAATATGATACAGTGTCAATAACCCAGTCTTTTTCATGCAAATAGATAAAGCACAAGGAAGACAGAAGACCATTTCCAGTGTTTTAAATTCAATTTTTAGATCTCTTCAATGCTAGGAATGTTAGCACATTCCAATGACTAATAAAATAAAGAGTAAGAGAAAATCAAAGGGAAAGAAAACAACACATCTCTCATGGAAAAACTATTTAGGATTTAAGAAAGAATAAGACCATATTTGTGGGCTTTTTCCATTAAACCTGTGAAATTCTATAAACAGATATAATCTCTATTAAGTTCTGTAAATAGGTGTGAAATTGTTTCAGAACACCTACTCAGTTTAATGAATAATTGAGATCTTTCTAGTGGAATTTCTAAGTCAATCCCAAAAATAAAATAAACAGAACAGAAAGCTTTCTAATTCTCTTATTTGGCTACATCTCCCAGTTGCATCTGTAAAGGAATAGTATTTTCATATATGGGAATGTTAAGTCAGAGCTTTACACAAAAGCATTTACAGTCGTGAATCATTGCCTAAACATAAAATTAAGTTCCCTTCCCCATTCAGCATAGTGTGGGAACTTCATGGAAAAGCATAACACTCTTCCTTCCCCACAACTTAGAAATGGCTGATAGATGGCACAACAAATGCATCATCATCTAGAAAGTATTTGGATCTTGGAAAATTTAAAAAGCAATGGATTCCTATCACCTAAAGCCTCCCTTCTCTGAAAACTAAAGTAACACAATACAGCAAAAAAACTTTGTCCTCTGACTAGGAATATAATGCACATGTAAGAGCACAAGGCATGCAAAGTGTTGTCAAAAAGTTAAGCCCTAGACCAAAAAACATAGAATGATGCCGTGGGATTGAACATAGGGATAAGCATAAAGCTAGAAACTAATGAGGAAGCTGGAGTGAAACAGGCAGGGAAAAGATTCTTAGAGAAAAGTAAAAATGGAACACAAAAATTCAGGAAGAAAAGGGACTGATGATGGAATGATAAATCCTAGACAAGATGCAGAAATGACACCAGGGAAATGAAGGTTCATTACAAACAAGAGTGTTCTGAGCTGAAAAGCTATAAAGTCACTGCCTACCAAAAGGATCCAAATCCAAATGCAATTTCTGCCTCCCTATATCTCCCTCCAGTTGTGCCCAGCTATGAATAGCTGACTCCCTCCTATCCTAATATAAATAGCTTGAAGCCACAGTACTAAATCGCAGCAAGAGCTTGAGACACATGCTGGCCTGGGGTAACCGAATGAAGACAATAAAGACGATTCCGTCTCTATATATATGGGTCTTCAGGTCGACAGACAGACACTTGTCACCCTCTTGCTGATTGCAAAGATTTGCTACAGCATCTTTGCATCCACTAACACCCTAAAAGGGACCATCATAGTTGTGTATTGCCTCCAATTAATTGCTGCACTATTTTTCCCTTAGGTCAAATATTCCTTTAGGGTATGGATTGCCTGATGCAAGTCAAAGCATGCAGAATATACTGTCTTAATATTAACCACCCATTCATGATGCATATTTTCAGAGACAGTATAAAATGGATAGGAGCTAAAAAAAAAATTTAAAACTTTACAGCATTCCATCAAAAGCGCCTAAGATTAGATCTGAAAAAAGCCTCATTTGTTGAAATATATAGTTTAACATTTTTACATTTCTTGCTATTCAATGACCTATTTTCTTATAGTGAAACAGATTATCAATAACTGAAGCACATTTGTACTTATGTTCTGCTCATGTGCGTCGGCTCTGCAGCCACTACATCCTGGAACATGACCTCATCAGAACTGAGTCTAAGTGGTTTCAGCTTCACACCATATTTGGACAGACGTGAAATAAGTTGCCTTGAGAATTCAGGTGTCTTTCTCCCCATCTAGTCAATAGCAGCTATCCATCCTAGACAGTGTATTCTCCATACATTCTAATTGACAAAGGTCCCACTTCACAAGCAACAAACAAACAAAAAACCCCACCCAAAACAACAACACACAACAAAAACAAAAAATGCCACCAACATGCAACATCCCCCTTCCCCCACCAATGTCTAAGCTCAAGTATCCTGCTCAAAACTACTGAGAGAAAAGTTAACTGGAGATAATAATACTATTTCATGTTATGTCCTAACTCGGGCTGTGTGAATAATTGATTTCTCGGTTCAGCAGATCAAACTGAATTTGAAATAGCTCCTTGCTCAAACCATCTCAAAATTTCATTTTGACATGACATGTTCCATTTCAGTCTTGTAACAAAAGCTGTGAAATGAAGGCCAGATTCACAAAATGGAGAGGACAAAGAGGAGTTCCCTTTTACAGAAAAGCTCAGTGTGCCTCCACCTTCCCTTGTCCCTGCGACTCTACAAGATAGCTAAGCCAATGCAACAGCTACCTAGTGGTGAAAGAAGCCATCTTGACCTCCCTTCTGTGCTCCCACTGCAATACGCAAGTAGCAGTGAAGGATGTGGGAGAGACCTTTTTGGCAGCACTATCTATTAGGTTAGCTTAGATCTATCTAAAGGCCCACTAAATCATGTCCCTAAGCGCCTCATCTACACGTCTTTTAAATACCTCCAGGGATGGTGACTCCACCACTTCCCTGGGCAGCCTGTTCCAAGGCCTGACCACTCTTTCAGTAAAGAAATTTCTCCTGATGTCCAATCTAAACCTCCCTTGGCGCAACTTGAGGCCATTTCCTCTCATCCTATCACTTGTTACTTGGGAGAAGAGACCAACACCCACCTCACTACAACCCTTTTCCAGTTAGTTGTAGAGCGCGATGAGGTCTCCCATCAGCCTCGTCTTCTCCAGACTGAACACTCCCAGTCCCCTCAGCCGCTCTTCATCAGACTTGTGCTCCAGGCCCTTCACCAGCTTCATTGCCCTTCTCTGGACACGCTCCAGCACCTCAATGTCCTTCTTGTAGTGAGGGGCCCAAAAGTGAACACAGGATTCAAGGTGCGGCCTCACCAGTGCCCAGTACAGGGGCACGATCCCCTCCCTGCTCCTGCTGGCCACACTAGTTCTGATATAGGCTAGGATGCCGTTGGCCTTCTTGGCCACCTGGGCACACTGCCAGCTCATGTTCAGCCGGCTGTCAACCAGCACCCCCAGGTCCTTTTCCTCTGGGCAGCTTTCCAGCCACTCTTCCCCAAGCCTGTAGCATTGCCTGGGGTTGTTGTGGCCGAAGTGCAGGACCTGGCACTTGGCCTTGTTGAACCTCATGCAGTTGGCCTCGGCCCATCGATCCAGCCTGTCCAGGTCCCTCTGCAGAGCCTTCCTACCCTCCAGCAGATCAACACTCCCGCCCAGCTTGGTGTCATCTGCAAACTTACTGAGGGAGCACTCGATCCCCTCATCCAGATCGTTGATAAAGATATTGAACAACACTGGCCCCAAAACTGAGCCCTGGGGAACACCGCTCGTGACCGGCCGCCAACTGGATTTAGCTCCATTGACTACAACTCTCTGGGCTCGGCCGTCCAGCCAGTTTCTTATCCAGCGAAGAGTGTACCTGTCTAGGCCGTGAGCCGCCAGTTTCTCCAGGAGAATGCCGTGGGAGACAGTGTCAAAGGCTTTACTGAAGTCCAGGTACACCACATCCACAGCCTTTCCCTCATCAACTAGGCGGGTCACCTGATCATAGAAGGAGATCAGGTTGGTCAAGCAGGACCTGCCTTCCATGAACCCGTGCTGGCTGGGCCTGATCCCCTGGTTGTCCCGGACGTGGCTCGTGAGCGCCCTCAAGATGAACCTTTCCATAATCTTCCCCGGCACCGAGGTCAGGCTGACCGGCCTGTAGTTCCCCGGATCCTCCTTCCGGCCCTTCTTGTAGATGGGCGTCACATTGGCAAGCCTCCAGTTGTCCAGGACCTCCCCAGTTAACCAGGACTGCTGATACATGATGGAGAGTGGCTTGGCAAGCTCCTCCGTCAGCTCCCTCAGTAGCTTCGGGTGGATCCCATCTGGCCCCCATAGACTTGTGAGCATCCAGGTGGCATAGCAGGTCGTTAACTGCTTCCTCTTGGATTATTTTTGTCATTAAATGAATAAAAATATTAAAAGGAAGAAAGAGAAAGCACATTTCATGAAAGGATTGCTAAATACCTTATGAATGGAACACCCACTGGACTCTGTAAAAATACTTAAATCCTCATATACCTCATACTCCTGAACTGACTTGTTAAATTTAAAAAAAAAAAAAAAAATTGTGTTCCTAACTTTCTGAGGTAATAACTTCATTACTCAAATAATATCTCTGTTCCTTGTAAGACCAAGTGATTCATCCAAGGTCACAAACAGTCTATGTCTCTTGACATCAGATTATACTTTAATAGTGACAGCACATCTAAATTTAAAGGTGAACCATGCCAGTAGAAACTCAGAACTAGGCATTGTAGCATTACCAAGAGACAACATACAGATTGTAGCTCACTGATGGTCTCTGGCTCTAGGAGTCAGAAGCATTTTACACATCTTTCTCTCAAGGTGCCATGAGTACCATATCCCAGCCCTGCCACATTTCATTCAAAATCTGCCTGCCCATCATGAGATCTAACCTCTATAGTATATTATATGTCCATTAAAGACAATTAAGTTATGAAGAATTTGCAATTAATACAGATCCTTTTTTCCAATACAGCATATGGAAACAAACAGGCTACTTCTGATGAGCAATAACAACTACAAAGTTAAAACTAAAAATTGTTCCACACTTGTTTCAGGTTTTTATTTATAATGCTCAAGTTGATTATCTACACGTAACAGCAGTGTTCAGGACAACAAAGAATGCAGTGTTCCTTTATAAATTGCCAGTTCTGCTTAATTTTTAAAGAAACTTTTTCAGCAGCCTACTATGTAGCTTATGAACAGTTAAGGCAAGTACTATGAGGTTTTGCCAAATTAGATATTGAACGTATTAATAATTTACTGTAACTTTTAGTACCATGGTTAAAAATAGCTCTCCCGTGAGCATTTAGTCCATATCAGATACTGTGGTAATTATCCTCAGAATCTAAAACATCACAATAAAAACAAAATAACCAGACTGAGCAGAACCAAAGCCAAATTTTAATCTTGAGTAACATTTCTCACTTTCATGCAAATCCCTGCACATATATTGAAGGCCATTGAAACAGAGCTGGTTAATTAGAAATGCTAGTAAAATTAAGAAAAGTATCCATGCAAAAAGTGAGGAAAAAGAGCCATCTCTAAGCCTGTCTTTCCACATGAAGGATTTTAAATCACTTCCCTTGCTTTCTTTATAATCCCTCCTGGTTTTTTTTTCTCTCTACACTGTCCCTACCTGCATACAATCACTACGGAAAATGAACTCATAGTGCAGCATGGGTAAGCACTGCAGTCAGAAATGAGTCAATTGATCCAAAGCTTCATATTAGTGGCTGCCATTTGCATCACAAGGAAAGTGTGATGGCATCCCCTGTACACAGTAACCTACACTGAGAAGAGATCCAGATTTGTCTTGATGAGTTTATGCTACCAGAACAAATGTTGTTTTTCCCCCCCATCTTACAGGTCATCTTGCCAGGATTCCCTGCTACGGACATGTTAATCTCAATTACTATGGTTAATATTATACTAGATTCTTTTATTTCTACATTAAAGCTAGTTTCATGAGGAGTGTGGTTAAGGACTTTATAATCATAGAGTCAAACTCATCAATATCTATACACCTGTCTTCTCTCCAGGAAGTGTTAGCACATTTACCCCCTATTTAAGTTTTTTTAGCTTTGTCTGTATAGACATAACTGACAAGCAGCCTCTTTGCATTTCTTCATATTTAATTTTGTCGAAGAATCTGGACATGACTCAGCTGAAGTCAATAGAAGGACACAATTAATATGATTTTGTCTCAAGTTTGTCATAGGAGATTTATGTTGCCATAACAGATTTATGCAGCAATAAAATTATACTATTATTAAACTTTCTACAGCATATCAGTAACAGGGATTACACAAATCATCTCATATGGGGCAAAAGCAAAAACCACTCTACAAACATTTCTAGATGGTATTTTAATAAAATTTGTAGTTCTTTTAAATAAACAAAGCCTATCTCATTTATTGTGTTTCCAAGCAGCATTCTGTGTAAATCGAGAAAAATCTGGACCTTCACTTCTTAAGATGCGATAAATACATTCAATTTGTTATGTAACAAGTATCTGGAAAGAGGGAAAAAATATTTATCTACGAGTGGCACAAAAAATTAACGTGAATAATTTCTATCTATTAAAATTACTTTTTTGTAGCCTTTAAAAAGCTCTGACAGATATTTTGTGTTTATACTTATATCCCAAAGAATTCCAAAGAGTTTCACAAATTATGTTTTCAGTACATCTTTGCAGATCTCCTCCCATTTAAAATATATGCTATTTCAGACCTTGGCAAAATCAAATGATAGAAATATAAGGAGAAGGTGTCAGACCATTAAAAAAAAAAAAAGCCTTTAAGGTAAGTTTAACAGGCATCTTTAGTGCTCTTAAAAATCACCCCTGTATTTAGCCTCATCTCACAATAAACTCATGTAATTCATTGGACTTGTGTCCAACAAAATCCAGCCCAAAGTTATAAAAGCTCACATTTGACCAAAATTTGTCTGAGGCATATTCTATTCCCAACAACATGATTATATGGAAAGTTTACTTGTTCGTCCTCTTCCTCACTTACGCTGCTGTTATAGCAGAAAACCAACAGTCTTGCCTCATAACTAACCTTAACTTATCAGACTGTACAAACAAAAGAGAAACACATACTTTAGTAAGGAAACAGATCATGATATCTTTCTTTCATAAATTTGTTGCAGAGATACAGAAAAAAATTCAAATTATTGCCTCGAGCATCCTCTGATCCCAAGTTTAGACAGTGATTTTTGTGACAGGGTTAACCATTATGATCAAAGCATATTTTGCAATCTAGCATACCTGCTATCTAGAATTAGCAAAAAGGAGACTGCAATCCAGAAAGAGACAAATGTAAGGGGAAAGGGAGATCATATTTAAAATTCCTTCTATTCCACTGGAATGGTTACCCAGCCTTTAGAAATTCTTGAGTCTCTGGAAGATAGTTCAAACCAAGATTCCCAAAGGGGTTAAGAGAAATAGGAGCAGAGCCAGTACACTGAAGACATGTTTTACGTACCAAACATTCTCTTCAATAATTCACAAGGCATGAAATTGCCTCACATATTATTTGGCTTTGCTCCAAAGCAAGTCTAATTTGCCAATTCCAGATAAAAGCAAGTCAATGTATACAGAAGAGACACATGTAATGCATATATTTCATAGACTTCAGGATTAAAATACGTAATTACCTTCTTAGGAAAACATGTTAAGCACCATGTTAGTGAGCCTTTTATTTTCAGCAAGGTACGTAATTTGCTTCCTTCCCAGAGCCCTATATAAGACTATACTATCCTTCTCACTTCATGTTTCAAGTCACATGCACAATCCTGCGTGTCCTCTAATTTCCATAAAAATTCCATA
Organism: Pelecanoides urinatrix; assembly: GCA_013400755.1. NCBI lineage: Eukaryota > Metazoa > Chordata > Aves > Procellariiformes > Procellariidae > Pelecanoides > Pelecanoides urinatrix. Next base: position 116,678 of record VZTQ01000024.1, on the reverse strand, counting down.
TACAGAAAGCACAAAGTAACAGACACTAAAGGAATAAAGTATCTTCATTGCAATGATTTTGGCCGATCATAGTGCAGCACCACTACTATAGTACATCAATTCAACTAATGTATAAACCAACACCAGTATTTAGACTAAACTTCTTCCCTGTGCATGCTTAGCTTCTCAACATGAGTACTCTACTTTTAGGGATTGATTCAACCATATCAGGGAGGAAATAACATCAGGGAAAGCACTGAAGAGAAAATATGCTACTTAGTGAAAGCACTGAAAAGAAGATATGCTACTTGGTGAGTCAACTGTGATATATGGAAACAAGCAATGCCATCTTTGTAGCATTTCCCAAAGATGCTGTTATTAACTATTCTAAACACAGTCCTATTCCATGTTAAAATGGTTTCCTACTCTGAAAAGTGTCTAAAAACTGCATGGGGTTTCATATTTACTGCTTCAAATTGCCAAAGCAAATTTTGCTTATTTTGCAAATCAAAAGATTGGTTCTTACAGCTAGCTTAACAAATTCCATCTAGAGTTATGGCAAAGCCATTTCTGATTCACATACTATCATAATAATTTTTTCATACATCTATGTTATCTATATCCATAAAATATCCATATAAAATAAACATCTAGCGAAAATATGCTTCCTTAAAAGAAACATCATTGACAGTTTAGAAGACAAGTATCAAGTTATTACTACTGGAAAAAAAATCTGACAGTTCTTATCTTTTTAAGATATTTTTATCCTTAACTTAAAAGTTAAGATCTTGAATCATTCACAAAACAATCATCATGCTCCCCTTGCATTTTGCTTAGTGTGCAGGCTGTGCTTGCAATTATTTGCAGAACAGACATTCATGTTATTCCAAGCATAAGGTATTATTATCAATGCAAACAGACTTTAATATCCCCTCAAATTACATTCGCTATAGCATAAAAATCAAAATAGTCACTGTACGGTGAAGATCATTAGTTCAACCAGTGAGGACAGATGCACCACACAAGTCTGCAACATTTTGGCTAAACAGGTAAAATTAGCAGACTAAGATATACGCTATATTGCTGGATAGCTGCAAGGACAAAGGTAGGACTGAGAAAAGCATTTTATACAGCGTAGCTAGTTTTCCTAGTATACCAGTCAGCATGCGAAGCAATTCCAGAGAACACGAGTGTCTAAGTGGTCTGCTAGCAGCATGCAGTCTATTGAATAATTACTGTGAATCTAAGGCTCTCCCACTCACCGATTCCTAACCTAAGGGCTCATCAGATGTATACTGCAAGCTTGAGTAGCAACACGTCGTCCCCTGAAAAATATGCTACTGTAAAAGACGTTAGTGAAAAGAATAAATCCACTTTCAACCCACTTCCTTCATGCTCTGAGGCCTTCAGCAACACTGGTGGCCAAAAGCAGGATGAAATCTGGCCAGCAAATACATACTGTTGGTCTGCAACACACAAATTAGACCAAAAGCAATACTGCAGTCACAAATATTTCATTTATAAAGAATCACAACCAAGGATCATCTACTTTTTCTTTTTTATTTAATACTGCTTGTCTTTTTTTTTTTTTTTTTTAAATCAAGTTACAGTATTGCAAGGTTAGAATATCAAGGGTATGTCAAGACACAAGGGCTTGCAAAAGTGAATCTCTTGTGATTGCTGCATGAAAAAAGTGCTGCCGTTTCCCCAAACATAAAAGTCCTTTATACTATCTATTTAAGAAAATACCCCACAAGGTACCAGAAGAAAGCTAAAGGCCATTGCTATTGTAAAACTAATCAGGATGTATTTCCTCATTTGCTACCAGGTAAGGGAATTCTTCTCTTTGTAATGATTATCTTGAGTGCCTCTAATTTCCTTTTCAAAGTTTTTTGGCAGAAATCCTTACAGATGCAAGACACAGAGAACACATAAAAGACAGAAAAACATGCATGTCAAAGCACAAGCACGTATCTTTAAATAATCTATCTGCCAATTTTAAATTAAATACATGAAAACTGTACAACACATTTATGAAAGGAATAAAAATAAGTGGAAATCAGATTTCATTCATTGGTCCAAAACTGTTCTATTCTAATCTTGTTTCAACTTGTCTTACTCTGTAGTATTTGAAGATATAAAATACACCTGCATGTTGAACATATCCTGTGACAATACTATGAAGAATAATCGCAACCTACTGACCTTAACTTGACTCATCTGTTTGGAATTAAGTTGCCTTAATGGCATTCTGCTGAGGAATATCTGCATGACCAATAGAATTAAAAGGCAGTTTAATGAGTTATCAGTCTCTAACAGTCTTTTGAGCAGTGACAACCAACTGAACAGATTCATGAACTTTTAGCTAGGCCCCAGATTTTGGATTGCTTGATCACATTCTCTCCACAGTGTAATCGGGGTGAAGGGAGATGTTGTCAAAACAAAGGGAAAAAAAGAAATCAAATCTCTTCTTACCTGTTGCTTAAAATCTAAGGGAATAAATTACTGAGATTTAGGAGGATTAGGGCTGTGGCACTGGAAGCGGTTGGTGACAGTGCTGCAATTGGAGCTTGGAGAAAGACTAAAAATATTCATGAAAATGTAGTGAAGTGAAAATAAAAAGTTACTACCTGGAGTTGTAACTGTCAGAAAGAAGTGTGACAATGTGGCTTGATAATTCCCAGATTACTGGATTCTTTATCTCCTGGGTTCTGTATCTTTCTCCTTCAACTGCCAGCCCTTCCCAGCAGTTCTTCTTCTTGACTTCATAATCCATGAATAAAACACAATTTCAGTCTTGCACCCTGTCATCCATTCATCACTCTGCTAAGTCCCTTTGCTGGCTCTGTTTCCCAATTTACGCATTGTAAAATTCTGTACACGTGTAACAGAGCAGCAATTTATAAATAGCTTTTCTTACACAAGGCAGGCTCGATGCTCAAACAGGAGGTCAGAGATGCTGGCACTTAATTCTTAAACTTTTCCATTCTGCTGTTCCTCCCAACTTCTCACAACTAGGTATCCTCAAAGAAGAATGTTAATGTTGATTTGTAATTAACTTTTATCTTTGATGAGCCCACTTCTTTAACAGTGGGCAATATCTCCTTTTCATATGTAAAGTATTAGAAAAATGAAGAGACCAAGCAGTTATTCCCACACTGAATCATAAACCAGCCACAGTTCTACTACTTAGTCCAAGGCACAGATTCCCACAGCAACATATGGATCCTCTGTTACACTATCATTTTGCTCAGATATATTATGGAGATGGAAGAACCAACTGTAAACAACAAAGCAAATATGCCTCGGTGGTAGACTGAACTGAAGCAGGGCCACTGAAATAGCAGGTGAAGCAAAGGATCTGGGTATGGATTTCACATCTAGAAACCACTAGTCTGTACTAGTAGATGACAGCCTTCTTCCATCCATCTATTATGCCTTCTTGCCAAAGTCAATTTAAGCCTACCACATTCTGCACACCTGAGAGGAATGAAGAAAATGCTTAAAGAGCTATGGAGCTGTCATTGAGGAGAATGGCGAACACTGCAGTATGCTGGAACTGATGGCTCCAGAAGAGGTGAAGTGTACGTACTTGTATGGGAAGAGAGGCTGCACAGCCTCAAGGAGCTACAGGGGAGTGTCCACAAGCTAGTAATTCCCTTTCCCTTGATTAGTGTTAAGCATTGATGCAATACCCTAAAATAGCTGAATAACAGTGGAAACAAAGAGACCTCAGGGGGAGAGAAGTTGTATGCTAAAAAGATCTTCCCAAGGAGAAACATTAACAGTCCTTAACAATAACAAACTCTTCCTCTCCTGGCTTGGTTCCTTCTCTGGCTTACCAGTTCTTTGTGCAGGTATTCTTATACTAGATACAAGTTTTCCCCCCAGCACAAGAACCTGTCACTATGCTATATAAAATTATTCCAGAACTGAGGTTCTATAGTGAAATTATCATATAAGTAAATTGTAGGGAAAGTTGATGAAGAAATATAAGAACTCAAAAAACTTGCTACTTAATTACCACTTTCAATGCCACCTAAAATATTAAAGAAAAGTATTATTGCTGAGCCCTTTGAGACCAGTTTGTTAAGACACCCACTGATACAAATACTTGACCCTGCACTTAAGTATTTAAATCTTTTTAAGGTTCATAGCCCACCCATCCCCCCCTGAGGTATAATCTGACACAAAGCCAAAAGGAAAGGCTGTTCAGAGCTCTAATAGCACAGAAACCCAGTTGCAATTGCTCTTTTCATTTGTCCTCTACAAATCAGTCAAGGATGCAAGCTCTTGAAGAAATACTGCTAAATTGGACTCTGGTATTACTACAATTGCTCAGTAGCAAGGCTGCAGATGGGAATAATTCCCAAGGACTATGAAACTTCAGAGCACCCCAGTAAAAAGACTGATAAAGGGACGAGGAGAAAAATGTGAAGAGAGCCTCAAAGTGGTTTGTGCTCAGCATGTGCTGAGTCTATCTCCTCCCTGGACCACCTAGTGAGGAGAGCTGGTAAAGCTCCACAAACATCTTGGGTCCCATCCTCTGTTGCACTGCCTTTGATTTGCACATTCTTCTCTTCAGTGTGTGCAGCAAGAATGTCCCTGCAGAGCAAAGCAGAGGGCACCAGAGATGGCTCACCTGCATCAAAGGAGTGTTCTCAACCCTGCAGGCCATATGGGGAAGTAGCAAGAGAGAAGGCTATTGTGAGCAAGTTCTCCCAAAAATCAGTTTCTCTTCTTCAACAGAGACTAGGAAAAGAGAAAGATGGCAGGGACAACAAGGTCAAGCATCATCAGGTTCCATAAGAGTTCTCACTAATGTTCTTATTTAACAGTCATTAGTCTATTGCTTTGAAAAGAGGAGCTATTTGTGCTATTAGTTTTAGTAGAAATCAGGATGATTCTACCCATCAGAGGAACAACATCCTGAAAGCATCTCCAAATCAAATAAAGAGGGACAAAACACAAACACTGATTATTTTTTAGGAGGAAGCTTGATACATTTAAATATATAAAACATCATGGTTGTGACAGAAAAGGACTGGGCTTAGCAACTCTTTTCTAATCAATTCCAAATTGAGGATATCTACTTTAGAGTGCAGATGTGCAACTCTTTCCCATCGAGAGGTCACACATTCAAAAAAGGCACACAGACTAATACTGTTATACAGTCCTACATAACTTCAAAGCTTCATTCCAATTTCAGTGTGATTGGCAGTACACAGTGAACATGCTAATGCATCTGTAGTTTACTGCACTTATCAGGCTTTTGAAAATGCTTCGTAAGGTCTTCATCTACCAGGAGCACAAGTCTCAAACACTCCAATTTCTTCTGTGAGAGTTTTAATTCTTTTAGGACATGTTAAAGATGCATGCATTTATTACTGGTCTGTTCTACTCACTGATATTGCATGCAGTAGAAGAAATATTTGTAACTACCCAGCAACACCTTCTGTAAAGCAAAGCATCTCAAACACTTGACAAGTATCAATTAAGTCTTGTTATGTAGAGCTAGTATTTATCTTATTTTGTAGATCACGCCATTTAATTTCTTAAAGAGGTGGAATAATTTAGGAGAATTTGTCTACAACAGGATTAACATAGAGATGTTGCTGTTGCTGTATCCAGAAATCTCTGTGCATCTGATAAGGGTAAGCCTCATAACCACATACATGGTTCTTGTTTATTATTTTGTAAATGTCTTTCCATTTTAGAGTAATACTCTACACATACGAGACAGCCTCATTAGAAACATTACACTATAACTGATAAAACCCAAAGAAGAAGGGTCCAAAATGTAGGTTCCAGTAGGCAAGAAAAGCAATAGCTGAGATTAATTCCTTATTTAAGTCCCACAACTTGAAGAGAATGCCAAGTGCAGCAATTATATTCAAATACAATGAATGCCATAATTACAACTTCAGAGATAAGTGGAAATATTTTGAGAAGCAGTAGTTCAACTAAAGCCATATTTAAAACAGGAAGTGCTAGACTTTACCTACTATAAAACAATCTTAAAGGATTAACAATACTTGTATTTTTAATTGTTTATGACTAACGTATGCTGTTTTGGATTTAAAGAAATAAAAACTCCTGTCTAATACAATATCATTAATAACTACAACTATAAAGACATGAAACTCTTCTCTCTGAATCAAGGATGAACTAGTGCCATTGTTTTAAGGGACAGTTCATTTTTCCCCAAAGACCTGTAAAGCTGAGGTCTTCAACACTTGCAGTGAATATGAGGGTGGTGAGGCACTGGAACAGGTTACCCAGAGAAGTTGTGGATGCCCCATCCCTGGAAGTGTTCAAGGCCAGCCTGGATGGGGCTTTGAGCAACCTGGTCTACTGAAAGGTGTCCCTGACCATGGCAGGAGGTTTGGAACAAGATGATCTTTAAGGTCCCTTTCAACCCAAACCATTTTATGATTCTATGAATATCAGTGATTAATACTGACTTTAAAAATAACAAAGGACAAGCAATGAATCCTTTCCAGGTAATAAAATTTCCTCTGCGGCTATTGGAAGAAGGAATTTAAACATTTATTCCACAAGTTTAAAAACAATCAGGAAAAAAGAAATGCAGTTATTACAGACAAAGTTTGATGGGAAGACTGGTCATCTATAAATGAAAGGCCTTCCTTATACAATTTTCTTAAGAAAACAATGGCAGAAGAATGATACTTTATCTTCACAAGTTACAAGTGCAGAAAATCACAAAAGGTCAAAGTGATTTTCAGCTAATGTGGTATTTCTGAATGTGAGAGTAACAACAGGTATTTCTGATTTAGTTTGCTTTGTTTTAAAATCACTTCACTGCATGCTAATACAGAACTTCATGACAGCCATAATTCTAAGGCTGTTCACAAGTACTATGTTCATAATCAATATAATCTGCCACTTTGAGCAGGGAGGACAGTATCCTTCAGCAAGCTTTACCAAGCATTTCTACCAAAAAAAAGAAAGATAAGAAACCTCATTCCAAAAAGTTTAGGATCTAGTAGCCAGCTTGCAATTCTATGTGTTTGGAACTGGCAGAGATTGTAATTCTTCTGTTTAAGCCAAAGCAAAAACTAATCACATATACCTTTCCGCCAGTATGCAGACTTTGATTTCAAATGATGCCCTATAAAGAGTATACTGAAATTTGTGACACAGAACAAAGTTTAGAAGACGGACTGGAAGATGGAATGAATGTGAAGACAGAAAACGGATGCACAGATTTGTTGTACAGCTCTTTGAAGGAGAGAATAAAACAGAAGTTTGAGAGAAACACTGTCAGCAGTTGGACAAGAAAATCATTAAAATAAAGAAAAAACATTATGTTGGATAGAACAAGCAAAGAAATGGCAAGGACTTTACAAGAGATCAGGGAGAGAAAGGTATGAAGTATAGGCACAACAAATTATGCTTCTGCAATCGAGAGGACAGTTTGCATTACAGAAATAAAAATGAAGCACTATCAGAAAGCAAAGAGCACCTGGGTGTTAGAAGAAAAGACAAAAGCACAATGTTATGCAACTACAGCAACAAAAAAACCCAAACGTATAAGCCCACACAAAACCCCAAGGATCCTAATTAGAGAGAACAGGGCTGACCCATTGTCCTATCTTCTTTCATATATTCACCAACAAAATGCAGAGAATTCCAGCAGTTAGAATTGACAGTGACATTTTAAGTCAATGAGAATCTATTTTACTCTTCCTCCCACAACACAAATGAATAGTAGTGCTAATGAAATTCCACTCCTATTATAAACTGACAAACACAATTCTGCATTTATCCCTTCCAGCAAAATTTGCCTTTTAACAAACTCAAACTATTCTGAAATATCCTGTGGTCACAATAGAACAAAACAAAATGCCACTCTCTCCTGCACTGCCCTTCTTCCAATTAATTGGACGTCAGTGGGCCAAGATAAAAATTTTTCTACTGTATTTTACACCTACAGTTTTAGACTGTATATTGCAGTCCAAAATTTACAATTTTAGTCACAGACTTTAATACAGTATTGTTATTTATGTCACATTTCATCAAATGTTTCTGACTGAGGATGGGCTTCTGATTCATTACACCAAAATAACTTGCTTTTTTTTAAAAAAAAAAAAAAATCAAATCCACGTGCCCTGGTTTCCAGTGCTAGCTTCTCCAAAATGCCAAGGAATTACATTATATGCGGAAATTAGGAAAAGTTTACAGAGTAAAAGGAATTGATTGGATTTTGGACCAAGATGCAAAATGTAATCTGTGCATATTATCATTCTTCAGAAAAATGAGAGAAAATATTCTTATTCCTTTTAAAATGAGTTTCCTCAGAAAGGCTAAATAGCCCTTCCCTATTTAATTGTGGTATACTAGGAAAGAAGCCCAAATGTATCTCTAGATCAGAAGTGTACAAAGAAATAATTCTGTGTTTCTTTCAGGCAAAAAAGGAATAGCTATAGAATTTACAAAGCAGGAAAGGAAAGAGAGAGGGAAAAAAAAAAAAAAAGAGAATAGTGTTATACTGTGAGCTGTCTGTTCTCACAAGTTAAGCAGGGTATGATCGGCTCTCGACATAACACACCAAATGCACCAGGTGATGCAGTAGTGCCCTCCTCTCCTCTAGTTGTGATATACAGACAAAAGGAAGGCAAGAACTTTCATGTTTAAGCTGAGCTGTAAGGCAGTCGATTAGCCATTAGCAAGTGCGAACAATTCCATGGCACATGTGTGTCTGCTTGACAAATTCCATTGTGAGCAAAGACTTTTTTCCCCCCCAGTCTCTAGTTTGTACATAACTCTTTCCTTCCACCCCTGAAAAAATTATGCACCCCATTGAACAGAGTCAGGAAATTGGGCAAAAACACCAGGAGGCCTGCATGGATGAACACGGAGCTCCTGGACACGCTCAAACACAAAAAGGAAGCCTACAGAGGGTGGAAGCAAGGACAGGTAGCCTGGGAGGCACACAAAGAAATTTTCAGAGCAGCCAGGGATCAGGTTAGGAAAGCTGATAGAATTAAATCTGGCCAGGGACATCAAGGGCAACAAGAAAAGCTTCCAGGAAGACTAGGGAAAACGTGGGCCCCCTCCGGAACGAAACGGGAGACTTGGTTACCTGGGATATGGAAAAGGCGGTGGTACTCAACCATTTTTTTGCCTCGGTCTTCACCAGCAACTGTTCAAGCCTTACTGCCCAAGCCACAGAAGGAAAAGGCAGGGATTGCGAGAATGAAGAACCACCTACTGTAGGAGAAGATCAGGTTCGAGACCATCTAAGGAACCTGAAGGTGCACGAGTCCATGGGAGCTGATGAGATGCATCTGCAGGTCCTGAAGGAACTGGCGGATGAAGTTGCTAAGCCACTATCCATCATATTTGAGAAGTCATGGCAGTCTGAAGTTCCTACTGACTGAAAAAGGGGGAACATAATCCCCATTTTTAAAAAGGGAAAAAAGGAAGACCCAGGGAACTACTGGGCAGTCAGTCTCACCTCTATGCCCAGCAAGAGCATGGAACAGATCCTCCTAGAAATTATGCTAAGGCACATGGAAAACAAGGAGGAGATTGGTGACAGCCAACATGGCTTCACTAAGGGCAAATCATGCCTGACAAATTTGGTGGCCTTCTATGACAGGGTTACAGCGTTGGTGGGTAAGGGAAGAGAACTGATGTCATCTACCTGGACTTGTGCAAAGCATTTGACACTGTCCCGCATGACATCCTTGTCTCTAAATTGGAAAGACATGGATTTGACGGATGGACCACTTGGTGGATAAGGAATTTGCTAGACAGTTGCACTCAAAGACTTGAGGTCAATGGCTTGATGTCCAAGTGGAGACCAGTGACGAGTGGCGTTCCTCAGGGGTCCGTATCGGGGCCAGCGCTGTTTATCATCTTTGTTGGCAACATAGACAGTGGGATTGAGTGCATCCTCAGCAAGTTTGCCGACAACACCAAGCTGTGTGGTGCGGTCGACACACTGGAGGGAAGAATGCCATCCAGAGGGACCTTGACAGGTTTGAGAGGTGGGCCTGTGCAAACCTCATGAAGTTCAACAGGGCCAAGTGCAAGGTCCTGCATCGGGGCAATCCCAAGCACAAATACAGGCTGGAAAATTGATTGAGAGCAGCCCTGACGAGAAGGACTTGGGGGTGTTGGCTGATGAGAAGCTCAACATGACCCGGCTATGTGCACTTGCAGCCCAGAAAGCCAACCGTATCCTGCGCTGCATCAAAAGAAGCATGGCCAGCAGATGGAGGGAGGTGATTCTCCCCCTCTACTCCACTCTCGTGAGACTCCATCTGGAGTACTGCATTCAGCTCTGGGGCCCCCAACATAAGAAGGACATGAACCTGTTGGAGAGAGTCCAGAGGAAGGCCACGAAGATGATCAGAGGGCAGGAGCACCTCTCCTATGAAGAAAGGCTGAGAGAGTTGGGGTTTTTCAGCCCGGAGAAGAGAAGGCTCCCGGACGACCTTATAGCAACCTTCCAGTACCGGAAGGGGGCCTACAAGGAAGCTGGAGGGGACTTTTTACAAGGACATGTAGTGATAGGCCGATGGGAAAGAGAGTAGATTTTCTCTACTGAAAGAGAGTAGATTTAGATTAGATATAAGGAAGAAATTCTTCACTATGAGGGTGGTGAGGCACTGGAACAGGTTGCCCAAAGAAGTTGTGGATGCCCCATCCCTGGAAGTTTTCAAGGCCAGCTTGCAGGGGGCTTTCAGTAACCTGGTCTAGTGGAAGGTATCCCTGACCACGGCAGGGGGTTTGGAACAAGATGATCTTTAAGGTTCCTTCCAACCCAAACTATTCTATGATTCTATGAATTATTGCTTTTTATTTAATACATGACTGTGTAAGAAAATTTGGTGATAATGCTACAGCACAGAGATGGAACACCTGACAGGTCCAAGAGCAGTTAGGCATCCATAAAAGAGTTGAACTCGCAAATTTTGGCACAGCAAGATCCATTATGTTGCAAATCTTAAATAGAATTTTCACAAACCTTCAGCTTCAGTGATTGGGAGAGAGACATTAGCCAGCCAAAGACAGAAATAAGTTGATGGATGAGTTGTATATATATTTCCACCTGCTGGCAGAAAGTGTTTACACAGCAGTAGTATGGTTTTACAGTGGTTTAAGTCTGGAATAAATCCAACAAATCAGTGGAGTTTTTCTTGGTTAAAAAATGAACACAAAGCAGCATTTATCCTACAATAATGTGTGTCACCGGCACACAAAGATTATTATAGAAAGTCTGCTTTTGAGGCTGTATACCTCCAGATCTGGGGCCCTAGTATTAGTCTAACTGATGTATAATTTTTTTTTTTTCATTAACAACTGAGTGCCACCAACACACATGGCAGTTTCCCAAAACTGTAAGTAATGAGCTTAAATTACTAAACACAGAAATATGTTATGATGGTGTTAATCAGGTCCAATGCTCAGCAAAATAAGTATTTTTCAGTAGATGTTTATTTGAAATTAAAAGGTGTTCTAAGCCAGGACTCAAAGGAATGAGCTGGTATTCACCACATACCACTGAATTGCTCTAATGTGAAACCAACTGTTAGCATTTCTTCAGAACTGATTGTAGCAAAGCATGATTAAGTCAATACCACAGCTGGAAGAGGCCCTTTCCAAAGCACTACATCTATGTCAAAAAAGCCTCCATTGTCTATAAACAGAGAGTGTGAATTAACCTGTGTCCTCCATTACATCAACAAGTAGAATATTTCCAAGTACAGACACCACACTCTGAACCTCACTTGGGGATCTTTCTGCACTGTGCCCTCCAGGCTTTCATCTGATACCACTTTTAACACTTCAGATTCATAATCCATCACCAGTGGGTTTTATGAAGTATATTCCCTGTGAGTTCAATGTTCAAGTCCCAAACAGCAATGTGAGCTAAACATTTCATGGAACAGGAGAAATTGAGTCATCTCTACTGCAGGACTGTTCAAGATGCATGAAGAGACTAGTTTACTAGTTAGCAAACACTAGAATTCTACATTCCTTTCACAAAACCTTAGCTGAAATGTTGAAGTGTCTGCTTTCTCTCCCTTCTGACCTTGATGACATGTGTGACAAGGCTGTTTTCAAACATATTTCCAAACTCAGTTCCATAAAAAAAAAACTTCTTGAAAGATATACTATTGCATTAACACATGCTGGAAAGCTGCCCCTGTATCTATAAATACCCAGAGAGCAACGTGCAACTACCAAACTCAATCCAAACTTCCTCCAAGAATGCTGAAAATTTTATCTTTGTCACCAAATGAAGTGTTACATCTTTGTGCCAAAATAACATCCCATACGTGTATGCAGTAAAACTTGAAAAAAATACCAGCAGATATTTTCACAAATACCCAGTGCCAAGAGATTCTCAAAACAAGAACGGCTATGATCACACACTATGAATTCAATCTTCTGTCACGCAGCTCATTGAGGTAACTATCAATTCTGATTCTCTACAGCTATCTTAAGGAGAAGAAACACTTCAGGAAAACAAAAGAATTACCATACAATAGGCTACAATTTAATTAGAAGAAGGAACATGCTGAAGATAATGTCAATGGAAGAATATGCTAATGATCATTTTAATGAGACAAATATGCCCTCATATCCGCAATCAAAAATGCCTGAGATCCATCTTTGCAATGGTAGGCAGCAGTTGCAAGAAAGAAAAGTTTCCCTTTCTACTGACGTGGGTGATGCTAAAGCTGCAACAATTACTGGAATTCCAGTCAGGAAGGAGAGGAGGAACAAGCGATGCTTTTAGCTTCCGAGACACATCAGGGCATACTTCCCTTCTGTTTCTGAATGCACTGTTTCAGGGAAACAATCCCTGCCAGAATTTATGTATTTTAAGAGCCTATTTCAAAATTTAACAAAGTCATCAGGTTTTTAACAGGAAGACCCTTAATTTAAGTTGTACAAGGCAAAAAAGGTCCAGCAAAATTCTTACTGATGATTTTCAACAAGTTTCTACGGCAAAGATGGCAAGTCAGACTTGTTCCATGAACATCCGTGTTGAAGCCAACAGCACCAATTTATAAACCATATACAGCTTTAAGGAAGGGGAAAAAAAAAAAACAAAACCAACAATGTTTAATCAATGCTCACCATAAAGCTTTTTCTAAAGCATAATTTGAAAGTTTACAATGGAAGAATAATACTGGAATTACAAGAAATCAAGAAAGTAGCAAAAGCCAAATAAATTGCCTGTCCTCTTTTATCAAGTATACTTTCTAATACTTGAAAAAAGAAACAACAATTAAAAACAGTCACCATGGCAGGGTGCAGCAGCTGAAAATGGCTGCATTTCAGTTGCACCTGTATCAGTTCTGCAATTTAAAGTTAACTGAAGAGGATATGTTTCAGAGGGGGGCATACTAAGGAGCAGGTATTGTAAGGTATTTCTAAGATAATGCTTGTATTTATTGTTATTCCTTTCATCATCTAAGTTTCCTTTATCTGCTTGGAAGGGGCTTTAATGAATCTAAATAAAAGGAGAAAATTTGTCTAACATTTATGCCTTGCCAATTCTATTAGATGTTGCTGTGAGAAATGTAAATCAAGAGATTGGGTCTTAAAGTTTTATTCAGTGTAGTTTTAACAGACCATGCCAATATTTCTCCATTATTGCCAGAGATGTCTCCAAGAACACTGAATGAATACTAAGAAGGCCTACCATGACTCTTGCTATGGAAGTACAGATTAAATCCTAAACTTTTATTGTCCCAATTGGATCCACATGGGGAAATTCAGTATGGCTTCAGGCAATATGACAGCAAAGATATCACAGAGGAGTTACACTGTATGTTTAACCAGAATGGAAACATTCACAGTTAGATCTTAAGGATCAGAAGTTACATGTTTGTTTTCAATACTAATGTGTGCAAAAGATGTACGACTCTTTTTGATAGATGTATGTTAGCATGTTTCCACATGCACATACTGTCTACAGATTATCAGTCTTCTGGGTCTTTTTTTACAGAAAAGCATACAAATTTTGAGCACTAATGTATTTTAGATAAAACAAGTTTTCTCTGAGCCATGAAATAGAAAGCAAGAAGGCACATAATGAAGTATCATATAGGCTTCAGCTACATGAAAGTCCACTTTTAAGGCCAACCTTATCCACGCAATTCAATGGAATTCTACTTTAGACATATAAGTACTTTTGCAAGACCTTTTGCTAATAAGCAGGTTATATGTGCCACGTCAAGAAATCAATTAACTACACCCTACTAAAAAAAGCCTGCCTGTTCTGACAATAAATATTCCAGTAGTTCTGATGCTCCCTAAAGCGAATTCTAATTTATTAAACCCTACCTGATCAAACCATGAAATATTATTTGTAGTAATACAACCTACCTTCTGTTAGCTGCACAAACAGTGAACTGGAGGAACCAAATAGCCACAGCCTGCTGCGCCACTGCTGCAGAGTACCAGGCTTGCTCTTGCTACTGTCATCATTGTTAGGAGGAGACCTAAGCACGTAGGGCAGCAAGTTCCAATGTCACAGTGGCTTGCAACCCAGGCCTCAAACAGGTGAACAGAAGGAGTTCAACTCTTCAGCTGCCTGGGCCACATGATCATCAATAAACCATGCCAGGTCATAAGCAGCACCAAGGCAAATTCTGCATGCTTTCAAACGAGTAACCATTTTTAATTAGGAATTACAAAGTGATTCCAACTGAAACTATCAGAAATAGAAGAAATTAAATCCATGCATATTGTACGTAAGAATCCAACATTCCTTTTTAAATCTATTCAACAACACCAAAGGCACCAGAATTGTGGTGATAATAATGAAGGCAAAATTAGGACTCATCAGCAATTCTGGAAGGCTTGTATGATCTTTAACTAAACATAATCATGTAGAGGTAAATTCTCAGGCACACAACACAGAGTTTGTAAACTAAGGTCATGCAGAGGCAATAGTAAAAGCTCAAATTCAAGATAAATAAACTTGGTGCCAGATAAACCAGATCAAAATAATTTCCAAGAGCTACATATGAAAAAATCACTAATTAACGTCTACATGTAATATACACTACATGGAGGGGAAATTCCTTTCTAAAATTACTTAGCTCAGACTTGTTTATGCTGCAAATGTTTATAAACCAAATGCTATCTTTGGGTCATTTGAGTACTTGGGTCCTATCTTGCACTTCACGGGTGTGACAAAGAATCTGACATGCCCAAGACTTAANGGAAGATGACAGATGTTAATGAAAGTTATTGCATAGTGAATACAGTATCTCACTTTTTGAAATGTTCACCTTTGAAAAAAATAGTTAATTCTTTCCTTAAATGACATCGATGAAAATGCCACTAATAATATTAAGCTTTTATTAAGAGTTGAGAACTCATACACAGTTTTGAAAACTTAACATCTATTCACAAAACTGCATGCTTTCTCTCTAGTCTGGATTTCCTGTTCAGATGACCAGTAATATCTGTGATTGTAGAAATTAGGCCATGTCTATCATTACTCCAAAAAGTATTCATCCTGCAATTCTCCTTCTTGCCTCATGTGAAGGCACTCTGTCTGTTTAGACCTACTCCTGCATACAATATAGTAAAACACACTGGATGATACAAGCAAAATAATTTTAGATAACCAATTTTTATAGTACAATGATTTTCAGAGCTATAGGTATTAAAAAAAAAACAAACAAAAAACCAATATGTTGACATAACAGAAATGGTTAANTCCAACTGAAACTATCAGAAATAGAAGAAATTAAATCCATGCATATTGTACGTAAGAATCCAACATTCCTTTTTAAATCTATTCAACAACACCAAAGGCACCAGAATTGTGGTGATAATAATGAAGGCAAAATTAGGACTCATCAGCAATTCTGGAAGGCTTGTATGATCTTTAACTAAACATAATCATGTAGAGGTAAATTCTCAGGCACACAACACAGAGTTTGTAAACTAAGGTCATGCAGAGGCAATAGTAAAAGCTCAAATTCAAGATAAATAAACTTGGTGCCAGATAAACCAGATCAAAATAATTTCCAAGAGCTACATATGAAAAAATCACTAATTAACGTCTACATATAATATACACTACATGGAGGGGAAATTCCTTTCTAAAATTACTTAGCTCAGTCTTGTTTATGCTGCAAATGTTTATAAACCAAATGCTATCTTTGGGTCATTTGAGTACTTGGGTCCTATCTTGCACTTCACGGGTGTGACAAAGAATCTGACATGCCCAAGACTTAATTTTATTATAAACTTAACTACAGACAATTTTTAAAAAAACAGCTTACTCACAAGAAATATCAAGCACATTAAGTAGGAGTTTGATTAATCTATAGCAATCCATCATTCTTGATTGTTCCAGAAAAGATGGTAGAAACCCAAAATATGTAGGCATTAATCTACGAGCAATGAATTAGGGAAAAAAATTAATTACAAGGGAAAAAATGTTTGTAACAGATAAAAAACATGTTCTGGATGGCTCTGGTCTGAAACCTGGCAGCCTGGAATATGTTTCAAATCAAGTCAACTCTGTCTTGCACATTACAATCAAAACTGACCATATAAATCACACAACCACAGTTCTGGAAATATCCATTTATATTAATTTCTGAAAAGGCAGTTATTTTTTATGTTTCTCAAATAATTTCTGGGCAACCATTGGCTAGAAGCTTTTATGCCAAATTCACTAGCATCCTCCTAGAGGGGGTAGNAAACAAACAAAAAACCAATATGTTGACATAACAGAAATGGTTAAAACTTCTTTCTCCTACTTAGGAAATACCTTTTTTTCATAATCAAGTAGTACAATAGTTACTCAGTTTTCAAGTAACCCTAGCTATAGCAGACTATTATGAGCGTTTTTTGAAAGGAGAGGAAAAGTCTTCACATTCAGAGAGTATAACATTACTCCCACTGAAAGCCACAGAAATTCTACTGCTGACCTCGGTGGGAGTAAGAGCAGTTCCAAATGGCTCCAACTTTTCAGATTTTCCATGAAGATGTCTATTGCAAAAGAATGCAATTCTATTTTATCATTAAAAGCCACAAACCAATAACCAATCAAAATAAACCTAAAATTGTTTTATAAGTGAACAGTCTCAGCCAATGAATTGCACTTGTAAAGGAACTAACCAGCATTCTTCAAGGCTGACAAGCAATAAATTGAAAGCACCATCCTTCTGAAAATGTATGGCACTCCTGATTAAGGGTGACATACTCTTTAAAATGAGTACAAAGCATACCTCGCTTCTGAAACAAGCAAATCAGTCTTAGTCATGAACTCTGTAAAAAATATCTTTGGTAATGATAGCACAATTACTACTGTTTCTTCAGTGTAGAAGGAGGAGGAACATTTTCAAAGTTGTACATTCCGTTACTTCACAAAAAGCTGCAGAATAATAACAGGTTGCTCATATATCCACAAACAGCATCTCATTTCATTGCCTGCTACTTTTTTCCTAATTTTGAACAAGTTGGTAAGAGAGAACTCTTAGTTCCTGTCATTTTATTCCCTTCCACCCCTACAATTATTTTCCTTTGCTCTAAATACAACATATTTCACCTCTAGGATAACTGCTACAGTGAAAAAATCTAAGAAATCTCCCACCACTTCTATGTAGTTTAGGATATTAAGAAGCAGTAACTTTCGGTTTTGCTTGTACTATGTAAACTGTATTCCTACCCTTCACACAAAATTCTACTTTCCCAAATCAAAGTTAGAAAGAGACTATTAAAAGAAATTAAATTAGAAAATTAAGGCTTTTAAAAGTTTGAATCATTGAATCAATTTTATTCATTTAGCAAGTACAGCTGTCTCTGGTTTTAGTCATTTAAGAGACCAACTTTTTAAAATTATGTTCCTTTGTCCCAATGTAGATGGATGGCTTTTCCTTGTGTAAAAAAACTTCTGTCTGGCTAGTTATCTTCTATCTGACTAGTTCCCAAGTCATCGCAAGTCATACAAATTAGTAAATTGTTTCATCTTTGACTATGCTGACTATACTGTTCTGACAAGGGCCCTTCACTTAAAACCAGTAAGTTAGCAAAGGGTCAAATGCTGCAGAAAGCCATACATGCCATCACACAAGTAGATAACCACCAAATTTATACCTGTGTTAAATTCATGTGCCGCAGATTCCTGCACAGAGAGTTCAGAGAACAACCTCAAATGAAGTCTGATAGTACAACTGAACACAAAACTGAGAGTCGCTGAGAGCAGGCAGTTAGGAGGTGGGAAGCCAGTTCACCTCTTGTGTAAAAGCAGGACAGCAGAAGAACAAAACATTTTGAAAAGGTTGATTTACAAAGTTTTGGAAGCTTTATTATTAGTTACATTATATGCAGTTAATTATTCTACATTTTGATTACACAGACATTTGTTTTTACATGGCGGTTTGCTATTCCAAGCAGACTAATTCAAACTCTTGCATATTTTAGCCATACTCAGTTCAACAGTCCTACTGTTAGAGAAAAAGGCCACTAAAGACTATTACTATAAAATTAATTTAGCCTTTTATCACTTTATTGTTGGCTAAAGAATGACAATTGTGACACTGTCTGGAACAGTAAATAGCAAGAAGGATTAAATTAGTAACAATTTTGCCTTCTAGATTTCATGAACATGAACATGTGTAGTTAATAAAAGAAATAAAAATATATGTAAGGAAATTTTGACAACTCTTACCACCCTTTCAGGCAAGTTGTTAGGCCCCTTTGCTTGTTCATAAAGCACAATTCAAAGTTATGGATATCCCTGAAAAACATAAGAGACAGATCAAACTCTGAATAGAAACTCTAATTAATGTTACTAATAGCTTGTTGACCTGAGTAATGACACAACTCTATATACTGCTTCACAGCCCAAACACTTGCCAAAACTGCACTGCTATCCCTAGTTCAAAACACCTAAGTCAAGACTTTCATCAGCCTCTAGAGTTCTACTTGCTAAAATCAAAGTTCATGGTAGAAATTTCTTAGCTGGTTTGAATGCTGTAGTATGCGGACAAGTTTCTCCTGAAATCTCTGGATCACAAAATCCAAAAATGATTTGTTTTAAGTGTACAGTAACAAGATGCAAAACAGCCAAGATGTTTCTCCTTACCATCTCTTCACTTAGATACATCTTTTCTGGATCATACGCTTGATTTCAATGACCTAACACTTGTTACATACCTACAAGAATATTTTCCACAGAAAACATACATGAAGTTACAAGAAACTGGAAAATTTTTCAAGTCAAGTTAACAATAACACAAAGTGTTAATTCCCAGGGAACACAAACACTGTTTTGGGCTACACTTTGCCAGGTCTTGATCAACTGTTCTTTCTGTTTGTTTACTTTAACTCCAAAAATCATAAATTTCCAACTCTTTTACCTGCCTTGGTACTGACTCCATACATACACTGCAAGTTGGAAGTCGCACCTTCATGTAATGTAGAACACTAAGAGCTAGCAGCATTGGAGTTACAAGAGAGGAGGAGAAATTCTACTCTGACCTTAAAATCTAAAAAACTTTAGATCCCCAATTCTAAAGTTAAAAAAAAGGAAGCAAGGTACTTGAATGGTAGTACCAGAGAATTCTTGATTATCACTACATATGGGGCAAGAGACAGAGGAATATACGTATGCCCAAGCATAGCTATACTACTACAATGCCAAAGCACCACTGGCCATTGGTCCTTCTACTGCTGGCTAGACCGGATTTGTAGGACAGTCATACTGACATATAGGGTATCCCCTAACAGCAGTGATTTAAGTAATCAATATCACAGATAACTAGGGTTTGGTGTTTCTTTTTGTGTGTTTTTTTTGTTCTGGTTTGGTTTTTTTTCCCCTTACAGTCCTCAATGAAGAGTGTTCACACACAAGGCCCAATCTGAACCCACTAATACCAGTAAAAAATTACTAACACCCAGACCCAAAACAGAGGTATGTGCACTCAACAGGAAAAATAGCTTTTTATATCAGAGAAATAGATTTTTTTTTTTTTAAGAGATCTAAAAAAATATGAACAAAGCTATCTGCAGTCTGCTTTTATGAAGGAAGACTTTGGGGTTTTTCCCCCCATTCTTGTAAGCCAGTCAGCATTTGGCTGCCTTAAAAAACAAACACATATATTCTCCCTGTGTGCCTTCACCTTCCACGGTAAATTTTATGCTTCATTGCATAATTTACAAGTTATAAGGGAACACCATGTCTTAATACAGTAATTCCAGTGACTTTAGGATGACACTTGATGAAAACTTATCTAATTAGTAAACAGGATGCTTTATTTATCTTCAACTCTGATAAGTAAATGCTTTTAAGTACTGCAGAACAAAGGAGAAACCTCATCACAAACATGAAACATACTAGCCACTAGAGCACGTACACGGAAATTCAGTTTGTCACAAAGTAAAATTTTCATTACGAGGATCGTGTTGTTCCAGAAGCAGCACTGAGGGAGATGGTAGAATCATAAGAAATGTGTTGAACGAGTACAGATCCAACCTCAGGCAAGAATTTTCCTCAGAAGTTTCATTTTTATTAGCAATTCAGACTTCACCTGCTCAGCAATTCAATCCAGAGGTCAGAAGCAAAATCTTGCCATTGCTTGCCCTTAAAAAATTTTTTTCCAAAAAATAAAATGAAAACACAATTTCCCCTAACCAAAAAGAAATGCAAACAGTGATAACAAGCAGAAATAATATTAAACAGACATCAGTGGGGTAATATTACAAATTTTAAAATACCACTAGTAGCTTGATTATGTTTTAAAACATTGCAACAAATCCTAAACTGACCCTTCTAAAATTATTTTAAACTAAGTATGGCAATTCTCTGTGAGCCATTTTAAAAGCTTCTACTCTTTTAAAAAAGTGGAAAATTATGGCCTATTTTAAAAAAAATAAGGCAGCATTAAGAATCTCACTGATTAAGAAAAACAAAAGCTGAATGGCAAGCCATTTGAATTCATGTTTTCAATACAAATCAAGATGTCACTTGAGTTACAAACCTGGGTACTCTGCTACCTATACATGCCTGTAGCACCTAGAAAGATTTCAGGAGGAAATTATAATTATCTCTAACTTACATTTATGTATGTTATAACTTTTTCTCTTTTTTTGAGAAACATAGCTCAAAAAGTATGTTCCACATTCTGGTAATTTTCACTTGATTAAAAACTAATCACTATTCAGCATCTGAAGATGCTCATAGGAAGAGAAATTCACGTGTATGATACATGCACTGTAAAAGGATCAAACTAGTGCAAATCTAGATGAGAACAGTCACCTCTTATTAAAACATATCCCTAACTTTTTGCAATAACGTACTCTTAAAATTGCAAGGGGCATGGATGTCATGTGATTTTGGGTATTCTTGTACAGTACAGCTGAGCAAAACACTAGGTAGCTCAAGCAGCAAAGCAAGAGAACAATATTTCCAGTCTTCACTTATAACCTCGTATAAAAAGTTTAGTCTGCCAAACTCCAGGTCCCAGAAGGTCTGAATTTCTCAGGAACCAAGCCCACATTGAAACTACAGAAGTAGTACAAGTGGAGTTGAATTTTGAACTTGCCAAATAAGTATCACGGCTTACCACACTACACTAAGGAAAGAAGAACTGATGGAAAAAGAGCACTTAATCTAGAGGTCTATCATGAGCTTGAACAAACTTCTTTCTGCCAGACCAGTTACTGAGAACTAATGAGTATATACTCCGAATAAATGCAATAAGGACTATCTTAATAAGCCTCTTTTGAATATTCAAAAGACCCACCCTATTAGCAGTTCCAAACATAGTAAAGGGTGAAGGTCTCTTAAAGAGCAGCTCTAAGCATAATGCAGCCAATTCTGACTGGAACCTTATGTTGAACCAATGCTGGCTGACAAGGGCATGACCTTCTATTGATGCTGAAAATGATGACTTGGTTCAAAAATTGTTTCTTTTTGCTGCCACAGATTTAACAGCTCAGGCTTTGTCCCCATGAGATGAGTAAAACATGCTCATTAGGTAACCTAGTTCCACAGAGACAGGATTTTAACCAAAGGCTAAGCACCTTTATTTTAATATTACAAGTGTGTCCTCCAGGTACTTTAATGCAGACCAGTTGTAGAGGTGAAAACCAAGCACAGATCTCCCGTCCCACAACTGTGCCACAGTATCACATTCTCAACAGGAGGATTGCACTGACAAAACTTACAGGAAACATTAAATATGTCAACAAAAAGCAGTGAGCACTGAGCAGAAATACAACTCAATATAGCATCACAGCAATTCTGAGGCTCTTCAAAAATGTGCATAAATAAAAGGAAATTATTTTCGCTTTGTTTATCCAGTCTAACAGGCAAGACAATTATGAATTATTTTAGCAACTTCTTTCAGCTTGTCCAAAATATTTACTGCCCATTGTTTTCATCTTCCTAGTTACAGACACACCAATGTCAGACAATATCTGTTACAATCAACTTGGATTTACTATTCCTAACATCCATCTTAAGTCTAACCAATAAAGTAATACTGAACAAGAAAAGGGGATGAGAGGAAGAAGGGAATCAGAATACCACAAAGATAAGCACGCACTTATTTCTTACTCTGAATGCAAGAAAAAGAACTGTAGAGGCCAGAATGTTCCAGCTGAGCTAACTATGGCTTCCTGCTGCTGTTACTAACATGGTATTGTAGAAAAGTAATTGCAAATATTCCTCACAAAGTACAAAATGCCAAACAGAAACAAACAAGATAATGGAAGAAACATGTATCTACTGGCAAAGCCAAAACTCATTAGAAGATTATATTCAATATGCTTTGAAGCCAGCTGTATAAAGTGACAGCGGAAGCCTTTAAATTTAAATAAACCTTTTAAAATTCTTTATTTCACTAAAGGCAGAAGTTTGACCGTAAGTGTTAATTTAAATGGATACAACTAAGTTTGTTAAAAAAACCAAACAAACTGGAGTTTCATGAATGCAGCTGCTAATGGTACCCTCAGACCTGCAGCCACATCCCAGTCTGACCCATAGCTCTGTCCATCCAGCTCTCCCTTCACACCCCTTGCCTATGCTGGGAGATTCATGATGGGTTATACTCACTGGTGAGAAACATAAAAGGGAGATTGTCTTGCATCCCTGAAACTCCTTTCTGAACTTTCTGCCCTTTGCACCATCAGGATCCTTGCAACTTTGCTTCTTCTTGTAGAAGAGAGAATAATTTGAAGGATACTCAATTATTAACCATCTTATTTTCACAGAATCACAGAATGGTTGAGGTTGGAAAGGACTGCTAGAGATCATCTGGCGCAATTCCCCTGCTCAAAGCAGAGTCAATTATGAGCAAGTTGCTCAGGATCGTTTCCAGGCAGGTTTTGAAAGTCTCCAGGAATTTAGTCTCCACAGCCTCTCTGGGCAACTTGCTCCAGTGTTCAGTTCACCCTTACAGTAAATTTTTTTCCCCTCTGTTTTTGATCAAAATAAGGCTTCTCCACTTCATACCTATCAGAATATTAGGCTGTGCTGCCTTTTGTAGTATTCTTGATCAGTGGCAGCTGCTTAAATCAATGAGCTCTGAAAATGACAATGAGATGTATCACCATGAAATTTATTGAACATGCCTGCATGCATTAGTAATGACACAGTATGGCCTCTGGGTCCAACAGTGCAGAGAGCTGGATTCCTTCATCTTCCAATGACTGCTCTAAATTCCCTAGTCACACAGGACATACAGAACAGGCATATATTTTTTACTCCAGTATATTACACCTATTTTAAACCAGTTGGGTTTTGTCTTGTGGTTGTACCTGCCTGATAAGTTTCTTTCAATTTCACAGTGTCAAAGATATTTTAAATAATTAGTTTCTCAGAAGAATCTACTATTAACATTCCTTGCCTCCAAAAATACATGCAAGCAGTTATTCTGAGGTGGAACTGGGAAAAACCTGTATAAATTCAATGCTCTTGAGATTTCCATCAGAAATCAGTCACTTGATTTCATGTGAAATGACAGGGATGCACAAGCGTTTTTTTTTGTTATTACAAATGTCTTAAGTGACGTTTGCTGTAAGAAAGACAATGTTAACAGGCAATGAAATGTCAAAGGTTTCCCAAGAAGAAGTCAATTCTGTTCATGATTCTTTTCTTAAAACACATAAGTAATTCAGGTGTATTCTGTCAAACTACACCTGTGTGAAGATGAGAGAAACGAATATCAGGCAGTTAATCACTAATACTAAAACTGTGTAATTGTTATATTTGTGCATAATACCTTTCTCATTTTATATTCTCTAGAAGAAAATGCCTTGAGATTTCTTTTCCCCGTTAGAATTCTCCAACTTGCTGTAAATATTTTATATCTGTGCAGCTACTATAGTTACTAAATTATCACTCTTGTACTCTAAAATAAGTCAGCCTATTTCAGGGTCTTCCCTCCTGCTCCTTCTTCATTACAGCTATTTTCATTCTGGACTCTCCACACACTGTGTGCACCTATAATCTGTATCTACGTTGTACTTTTTTAATAAAGTAAAACACAGCGCTTTCAAAATGCAGCAGTATTTATTCATTATCGCACAGGTAGCAAGCCTACAGCACAAAAGATAAAACCAATAAAAAGCCAATATATAGTCTTATTTATGCTTAAAATGTCTATTGCCAATTGTTGCAGTTCTCTCAGTCCAACTAATGCCCATCTCCTGATGGAGAAAACAATCTCAGTCTCTCTGTTCCCTGGCATTCTCTAACACTCCCTGCATAGTCTCTTAATTCACATAAATCCCTCCTCCTTTTCTAGACATAGGGTCCTGAAATGCTTAGTATTACTAGAATCCCCTCTCAAACTGACCACAGTAAAAGACAAATGCCACAGTACTGAGAAAAGGAGCAGAGCAGTATACTCCCCCTTAGATAAAGCTTAGCTATTTTATTTGAGTGTAAGTTGGCATATTCCCTATTTATCTAAGCTATTGTTTAATCTCTAGTGCCTGGTTCTTTATACAAGCCCCTTCATCAAGTCTGATGGAAAAAGAAACAAAACACACTATATTAGATAATATCCAAGAACCAAAAATAGCTCTTTAGTAAGATGCATACATTTTCAGTAAGCTTAGAAACGGTAGACCTAGCCTGGATTTCTTCAGGAGAGAAGGAAAAAAAAAGTAGAGTCAACTACATAAGAACTTGGAGAGCTGTATGTGAGAAAGGACAATGTAACACTAAGATCTAACAGTGAACTGCTTTCAGTAGAAGGCAGGAATTGCTAATACCAGTGTATGTGACAACCTAAGAACTGCATCTGGAATTCAGTACGATGTTCCAGAGATCCACATTAGAGAAAGATTGACTCAGCATAAATACGGACTACTGAAACTACTTGGGAATGGATAAGCCATTTTATGAGCAGAGAGTAAGAGTTTAGATTATTTAGCCCAGCAAAACAAAGGCTGAAAGGAGGTAGAACTGTCCTCACTAAACATGCAATTCTCAAAGACAGAAAAACAGAAAGAGAGGAGCCATTGAAGCACAAAACCAAACCAGTACAAACTGGCTAAAAAAAACCTCAAATAAATAAGCCGAAGTAATGAGAATTTTTTATCCAACAGAATGATCAGTTCTTGGGAAGCTGACATTATATAGAAGATGCTTAAAAGGCAGAAGAACAGCAGAGCTGTCCAGGCTCAAAGCAAAGCCCACACAGGTTAAACTTCAGTGGAAGTTCCAATGTGAAATCATTTGCTTACTCTACCGCTCAGGTTTCTGTGATGACAAAGGAATGATATAACACTCCAGCAGCTCAGAGAATATTCTTTTAGATGTAACTATTATACATTACTTTATTATCCTAAAATATCAAAGCCAGGCACTTAGCTATAGGAATGCAGATGAAGGTTATGGTATCTATACAAATTCATATTCGAAAGAAAAGGAAATAGTATTTTCCTTAAGTATAAGAAAGGGAAGGAAATGCTGAACTCAGACTACTGTCGCAGATCTACAAGGTTCAGAGGTGCAGCTGACACAGGAAACATGATATATTCTATAGTAAGTATTTTATTACCAAAATTACTATTATACAGTTTATTATAATCTGATGTCCCAGAAGCAGTATCTCTGCCCTTAAACACTGAAATCTTGGGAAATAGGGTACTTGGAAGTAAAACCAGCAAAAAGGCCAGTGAAATAACTTACTCTAAATTTAGCAGAAGGGGAACTGGAGGAAGTCTCCTCCCTGAATTTCTATACAAGGTTACAGTTTGAAGCAAAGATTTTGTATGCTGTATGGATAAATCTTGCAAGAGATGGACCATATGATCCTACAGGTCTTTATGATTTAAATTGCTTTGACTTGTTTTCTGTCCTCAAGTTCCAAAGCTTTTCCACTCAGTGGTCTATTTCTTTAAGATACATCGCTTTTGCATCTTATTTTGACATTTCCTGAACAATGTGGCGAGTTCAACAACTAAAGATTATTCTCTATAAAATAATGTCAAACAACTTGTTTCCTGATGAAAACAATGAAGGAGAGAAATTAGTTTAATGAAAACCTCTGTCTAGTCTAGTTCTGGCCTCAAGTGGATGGGAGTTTGGAATACTTTTCTTTCTCGATTAAAAAAAGGGGGGGTGGGGTGGGGTGGGGGTGTGTGGAGGAAGACAATTCAAACGTTACTCTCCAAATCTAACAGTTACAAGGTCTCCCTACTGAAACACAACACCTCCATAGAGCAAGTATGAGAATAAACAGTTGTTCCTGCTTTCTTAAGTTCAAGTTATTAATTTATTTATCATGCAGATTATACTGTGAATCAGACTGCATCTTTCAAGCCTGCCAGCCACAGCATCAACTTTAACACATATCTGGACAATATGGAAGTTTAAGAAAGGAAAATGCAAATACCACTTAAGAAAACTAGACAAACCGTGAATTCAGTANCAGTGTATGTGACAACCTAAGAACTGCATCTGGAATTCAGTACGATGTTCCAGAGATCCACATTAGAGAAAGATTGTCTCAGCATAAATACGGACTACTGAAACTACTTGGGAATGGATAAGCCATTTTATGAGCAGAGAGTAAGAGTTTAGATTATTTAGCCCAGCAAAACAAAGGCTGAAAGGAGGTAGAACTGTCCTCACTAAACATGCAATTCTCAAAGACAGAAAAACAGAAAGAGAGGAGCCATTGAAGCACAAAACCAAACCAGTACAAACTGGCTAAAAAAAACCTCAAATAAATAAGCCGAAGTAATGAGAATTTTTTATCCAACAGAATGATCAGTTCTTGGGAAGCTGACATTATATAGAAGATGCTTAAAAGGCAGAAGAACAGCAGAGCTGTCCAGGCTCAAAGCAAAGCCCACACAGGTTAAACTTCAGTGGAAGTTCCAATGTGAAATCATTTGCTTACTCTACCGCTCAGGTTTCTGTGATGACAAAGGAATGATATAACACTCCAGCAGCTCAGAGAATATTCTTTTAGATGTAACTATTATACATTACTTTATTATCCTAAAATATCAAAGCCAGGCACTTAGCTATAGGAATGCAGATGAAGGTTATGGTATCTATACAAATTCATATTCGAAAGAAAAGGAAATAGTATTTTCCTTAAGTATAAGAAAGGGAAGGAAATGCTGAACTCAGACTACTGTCGCAGATCTACAAGGTTCAGAGGTGCAGCTGACACAGGAAACATGATATATTCTATAGTAAGTATTTTATTACCAAAATTACTATTATACAGTTTATTATAATCTGATGTCCCAGAAGCAGTATCTCTGCCCTTAAACACTGAAATCTTGGGAAATAGGGTACTTGGAAGTAAAACCAGCAAAAAGGCCAGTGAAATAACTTACTCTAAATTTAGCAGAAGGGGAACTGGAGGAAGTCTCCTCCCTGAATTTCTATACAAGGTTACAGTTTGAAGCAAAGATTTTGTATGCTGTATGGATAAATCTTGCAAGAGATGGACCATATGATCCTACAGGTCTTTATGATTTAAATTGCTTTGACTTGTTTTCTGTCCTCAAGTTCCAAAGCTTTTCCACTCAGTGCTCTATTTCTTTAAGATACATTGCTTTTGCATCTTATTTTGACATTTCCTGAACAATGTGGCGAGTTCAACAACTAAAGATTATTCTCTATAAAATAATGTCAAACAACTTGTTTCCTGATGAAAACAATGAAGGAGAGAAATTAGTTTAATGAAAACCTCTGTCTAGTCTAGTTCTGGCCTCAAGTGGATGGGAGTTTGGAATACTTTTCTTTNCTGCATCTTTCAAGCCTGCCAGCCACAGCATCAACTTTAACACATATCTGGACAATATGGAAGTTTAAGAAAGGAAAATGCAAATACCACTTAAGAAAACTAGACAAACCGTGAATTCAGTATTTTCTAAAGGGAACGTTACATAGAAAGCTGCTGCATTTTAACAAGAGGCGTTGTAGTCCTTCAAATATCAATACACAAAATGAGGTAAAAAGTTACAGAATCTATAGCTTTGGTTTCCATAAAAAGGAGACATCTTTGTATCGCCCCCCTGACTTAAGTTATATCTTTGATAAATTTCAGAACATTTAACTTGTTTTCAAGTTATTTTTCAAGAAATTTTCAAGTTCTTCCTATTCCTTTGCTTTTACTTATTTCTTGCTTTTACTTATTTCTATATTCAGATGGAGACTATGAAGCAAATTTCTCATTTAGGACACAAAAAGACTTAATTCAAAAGAAAGGGAGAGAATACAAGGTCAAAATAATATGGGAAAGGAAAACATCTTGTAGGACAGGACTTAAGACACAGTTCTGTTGGCCAATATTAAGGTTACCAACATCGGTACCCTCCTACAGAGAGGGAAATGAGAAGAATTTGCTAAATATAGATAGAACTGTTTGGAAGGATGCCTATCCTTATTTGTGCATTCATCTGTTTAATTGTGGGCAATATAGTCCACTAGACAGCCCGAGGCAAGCGTGGATGTTCAATATTCTCTGAATTACACAATCTCAACTGGAGACTGGACTTAATTACACAGTTTACGATAGTATAAATGGAAACTTTGTATTTTGAAACTCTTCACAATTGTGAGTAAGTACCTCTGAGATTTTTTTACTCAGGTTGGGGAACATACTAAATGCCTGTGTGCAGTTTTAAACAAGCATGGTGAAAAAGGAATTCTCATGTTTACTGTATGACCTCAAGTCTTCCAATTCCCATGAACCTCATGAGATAATATACATACAAATGTATATTTACATTTGAACATCAAAAATCCCCTAGAGGAAGCAAAGTAAAAAAATCAAGTTTTATGCTAAAAGCTCCTCTTAGTTTGGTAGTCTGAGGAAACTGACATTATTCTCAAATTGATCTGCAAGTGCATTTTTAAAATAATTGCAATAATTTAATTCTTTAAATGTACTTGTGAATACATCTTACCAAATTAATCTGTCCTTACTTGAAAATAAAGCTGAAACAACCACATAAACGTAAAAGAAACAAGTCAAGGGAAGTTTATACCTATGATGCAAACCTTCAAAAGGATTCCTAAACCTAATTCCCTTGACTAATTGTCCATTCAGTGACAATATTGTAAAGAAAAATAATGGAATTTAACAGGAACTGGGTGCCTAAATCCCTTTAAGAATTTGGGCCTAAATTCCTAAGGGATCACTGGAAGTCTCAGCCAAAATATCAACTTATTTATAAAATCACAGAGAGGTTCTTACATATTCCTTTTATTCAGGATTCAATCACCACTGATCTTCTTTCAAAGGAAATCTGAGCAAACCAAGCTGCAAACCTCACCAGACCTCTGCTGCTTGTTAGCAGAAGGTCCAACAGTTCAAGAAATTCCTTAGTGAATTTTCCATTCTCTCAGCAAGGCTTAGAGAAAGTACAATGATAACTGTCCAGAAAAATAAAAATTTTGCATTGGGAAGAGAGTGAGTGTGTTCCAACAGTCAGGAAGGAAAAATCCCTTGGAAAACAGAATCCTGTATTATCTCCTGATCTAAAAGCAAATACTTGCCTAGCATTGTGAAGAGATTAACTTTTATACAATTACTAATATTTAAAGTTTATGTTAATTTTCAATTTAAAAACCACTGCTAACAATTCAAAAAAAGAATTCTGTTACTGGGCTGCTTGTCGCTACACAAGTTACATTAGATCTTCCTGGACAGCTAAATGAATATAACAAGCTGCAGTTCTGTTTAACATTAGTTCTTCAGTCCCTTAAAAACTGAAGTTCCTGAAATTCAGAGTTATACTGCTTCCCTGCTTCAAAAAAGTGAGAAGTAGTTTGTGGTGTCATAAATGAAATGAGGTGGTTATTTCCTTGAACAGAGAGATGAGCATGGGTTGGGATGCAGAAACCCCACCATCAACACAGTAAGTAGTTTGTAAAAGCTGAAGACTCCTTATCACCTACAGGAACATACCATCATGAAACATTGGTAAAAAAGATAAGGTACAAATACTCTTCCAAGAAAATATCCTCATTTTGTACAGGGCAAAATATCAGCACAAAACATGTTCTCAAGAACTAGTGGGTTAACTCATTAATAGTATCCTAAGACAATTGTCGGGGGAACACTGTTCTATCTGGATTCTTATCTGTCATACTTTGGGAGTTTTATCTCAGCATTAAGCAACAAAACAACATGTAATATACTATTACATAAAAAAAATATAATATCCTACTTGAATTTGATTAGATTTAGTTCAAGCTTGGTATGGAAGGGTTTCTCTAAACAGTCCTGATGCTGAGCTTCTTAATACAGTCTTGAACATTTAAGATTTAAAGCATAAACCTTTTAAAGCACCATCCTTTTATACTGTTATTGTTCCTACAACAGATAGAGTTTTGGTATAATGCCACTAAACAGAAGACAGGCAACAAATAAGATCTAGAAGTTAACCAAGAACTAGGATTTTATTTAATAACCTGAAGAACAGTAAATTTGAAGACATGCATATTTCTCTGGACTACACTGAGATTACTCCTGTTGGCAAATTGTAGGCACATTTGGATACAAAGATGGTAACACCATCAGAAACAGAAGGCTGTATATCTAGGAAGCTAGTGTGTGCAATACTTGCAAATTTGAGTTTTCTGTTTGACATTCAAATCAAGAATTAATGAAGCATACATGAATCTCTATGAACAACTGAATTTGAAGCTTCACACA
The DNA here is from genome assembly GCA_013400755.1 of Pelecanoides urinatrix. Classification (NCBI taxonomy): domain Eukaryota; kingdom Metazoa; phylum Chordata; class Aves; order Procellariiformes; family Procellariidae; genus Pelecanoides; species Pelecanoides urinatrix. Next base: position 85,539 of record VZTQ01000024.1, on the reverse strand, counting down.
CTAAGATTATTTGTGATACATCGTTTAAGTTTTCTTATCACGCTTAAAACCCACCAAGAAATTTTGTTCTATTCAGTACAAATACATAGTAATTTTCCATTGGACTTGTGGCTAACCATCTCATCAACAAAACAGAGAGGTAGCAAGTAAGGGAACAAACACATATCTCCGGGAAGCTAGGTATTACTTTCAAGGAACATTGGTATTCCCAAATTCCTGGTCATTAGCTGTACCTTCTGTTCAATTTTACTGACTTTAGGCTTGAAAAAGAAAAATCAGAGGATGGTATCAATCTTTTAGAATGTGTTCCTCTATTAGAGAGCGACATATAAAGATGTATCAGTGTTAAGAGAAAATTAAATTCCAGTTTAAGGACAGAACAGGAATAAGGGTTACTGCTACTGATAAAGGAATTCTACCAAGGTTCCAAACTTATGGATTATACAATTCAATAAGCTTCCATTGCCACATCACATTAAAAACAGCGTCTTACCCTCCACCTCTAAAATACTGCCTCAGGAGAGGGAACACGGTTTTTTACTTCCATTATCTTTCAGCCTGCAGTAAGGAAGTGCTTTGGTCCTGAATCAGAACCCTCAGGAATTTAGCAAGTGCTATTTCTGCTTGTAGTAATATCTTCAATATGTAATTTCCATCTTGATATGTCATCATTTCTTGGTATTTAACTTAGTAACAGCTTCTCTAAAGTAGAGATTTTATTACATAAATTATGGAAGCAGCAGACTGGGTGTAGTGGAGACAGCATAAATTCCTGAATCAATACAAAATATGTCCCTGGTAGTAGTTGTTATTCTATGCAGGTGTGTTATTGATTACAGTCATAATGATCTTGCTTTAGCTGCCGTCAATAAGTCACTATTTGTATTGTCACACTGAATTAAAGAAGAACCAGTCTAAAAATATGTGGAGAAGTTATACCAGCATAGCATGACCCAGCCTGTGGTGCAAAGAAGCAGAACACTGCCAGTTTAACTTAGGATTCATGTTTGAGACGTCACTTGACATTACATTGATAAAATAAAGTCAAATGTGATATTTATTCAGGCAGAACAAATTATGTCTTAAACATACTGGAAAACTCTTAAATTTATAGCTACTGCATACAATAAAACTATGCTTTTAATACCTTGGGACCACTATTGGCATGCACTTACTGATATGCAAAACTGAGTCAAAGTTTTATGAATGGTTCTTGTCATTTTACTGATCAACATGACTGAAGCTTCCTTGCATCAGATGAAGAACTGCAGACAGAATGTTAGATTATTTCACTTTTTTAAAAAGAGTTCATTTCTAAATCAAAACTTGACAGCAATATACAACAGCAGAATACTAACCATAAGCCAAAGATTTGTGAAGTATTGAAAAGTTCAGTATAGATAATGTTATTATCACAATTGTATGAAACACTTCATTAATGTTAGCATATATAAGCATTTTTCTTTTAAATACTTCAGAGCAGACACATAGCAAAACTCATTGTCACTAGCCTATCAAAATGGAGAAACCGATCCAGACATGAGAGACAAAAGACTTCCTACTTTCAGCAATCTGATCTTTATGCCATGTTAACCCACTGTAGAAGATTAACAAAATGTTAGGATTGTATCTCAAAGGAAAGAGCAGAATATCGTTAAAAATGTCTATACCAATAATTACAGTGTTCTGTACACGTTCTAGAGAAGCACTGCAACATTTAATAAAACTTGCATTTCCTTAAAAAAAAACAACCCACCGTTTTAGAAGAACACTGCTTTTATGAGATACTTTAAGTGCATCTCCTGTTGATACTAGAGGGATTCTCCTTTACAAACCCCAATATAACACCATAACACCATCATGCCCACCTTTCTGTCCACAGGCAGTCTTGTCTAAGGCTTCCTTCTCTTTTCCAGGAACAGCAAAACAGAAACAGAAACTCTGCAGTAGCAAGCTTATGGATTCTACTAGACTGCTATGAGTGATGTTACAACAATACAAATCACAAGAAACTCAAACAACCATCAACAGAATTCTTTCAAAGTTCTGACAACCGCACAAAATGACCAAAATTATTTTGTTCCCTTCAACCTCATACAATTAACCTCATAGGCGAGGTGTATGAGCAGTTGTCTAAAGAAAATTCAACCCATCAATGAGTAATTACCCACCACATGAAAAGTTCTTCAGTTTTGATGTACACATAACAAGAATATTCATGCTGTCTCACTTTCAGCACCAGACATACATGCTTAATAGGAAGCTAGTCTCCATATACTATCTATATTTGATACTCAGCAGAGAGAGAGGCTCCTTCAAAGTGCCAGTTAAAACACTTGATTCAGACTCATAGACTGAACCAGCCTCCAGAGAAGTCTGTCTGTCTCTATCCACTGTTTTCATTTGCAGCCAGAAGTGGCTGCCCTTTCTAACTTAGTCATCTAATTGACGTGGCTGAAGCTATCATAACTACCCCAACCTAAGTGTCACATCTCAGATTCTCCTTCCCCAAGACAGTCTGCACCTTATGAACCATATTTGAAGTCACTCTGCAATTCCTCTGGGGAATCTCTGCAACCTTTGCTACTCTGCATACTGTCAAAAAGATTATTATTTTTTCATTTAAAACCTGCAAAAATAAGTCTACCCAATATCACTACATACATTCAGCTCTCATCAAGCTGTGAATCCAGTAGACATGGAGACTGTTGATTAGTTAAACATTGCAATACAGTTTCTTAGCCATAGGAACAATTCAGTAAAAGTCTGTGCGATCACTTCTGTTCTGAACAGCAGTTACTTAAAATTTTATCACTACACAACCCAAATTAAATAGAGAATGTTTACTGTAATGAGAAGGTCCCATGGAGGAATTGTGCTGATATACTTCCAACTCATGGGTAGAAATTACACCGCCAGAGCAGATGAAGAACAGGCAATTAAATTACTGGAAACACTAGCTCTGGTTTCACTAACTTTACATTGCAACAAATGTATATCAATTAAGAAAAGACCTTCTTACAGCAACAAGTTGAGGTAGCATTTTTCTGCACAAAATAACCCATGATCATTCCTTTTATAATAGCAGAAATAAGAGGGGGGAAAATTTAAGATTAGAAGAGAAAAAAAGGCACATGTGATACAAAGCCCAGATCCTGTAAAGATATTTTTTTGTGGCCAATACTCCAAATTAAGCTACTGCTCATCACCTCAAAGTCAGTCAGCATCATTGCACCTGTTAGAATTCTTACAGGGATTACTTCATTAGATAATTCAAAATATATCCAATTAAGAATGCAGGTCTTGATACCAATGCCCTGGAAAGTCCACTCTCAAGGATGACTGATGCCTAATTCTATACTCCCAAATTATTAAATTCTGAAAGAACTAGGAAAAGAAGAAATATTTTGAGTTTATCATTGTGAGTTTACATAATGTCAGGACTGGCCCCAAACTGATTTACTCACTTCTCCCCTCTCACTTGCTTGCAATATTTAAGCTGTAACTCTTCAGTAATGTATTTCAGAAGACAGTAAAGGCTTCACAACTCTTAAATAAACCATAAGCAGCTAAACATTAACTGTTCTGGAGGACAAAGGCCTGTTAGCAAGGCACTAGACTTCAAGCCTCCAATGGCTTATGACAGCAATAATAAGGCAAACAAAATAAATAATAAAAATGAAGTTGTGAAAGATACCTTGACAGTGTCCTTTTAATCTTCAGCCAACTTGAGATGTCATGTAAGCACTGAAGCAGCAAAGAGATGATACTGCTTAGATAGCAAAATACCTCAATTTCTCCCTGACCTACAAATCATAAGCTAACAGATTAGTGGTGTGCTGGCATATAACTGCACAGTAGCTCATGGAAACCCTGTTGCAGCTTCTGAAACAAAATGCATGTGCCCTGAGATGCAGGAAAACCATAATTATAAACAACATCCACTGAAGCATGCACGGAAGATTTTGACATTGCAGTCAAGGACCTTATGGAACAAAGATCCTAAACTGTCCAAGAAAGCTGTCACATCAGTAGAGAGAAAGCATACTGCACGTAGTTCAGAAACAGAAAGGTCTTCCCAGGGCAATATAAACTGGAGAGTGAAGCAGAGAAGCACAATCCTGCCCCTGTGTTCTTAATGGATCTTAGTATCTTGTAATACTGCCACCAGCAGTAACACCATTACGCAACTGTTGGATAAAAATTACTTTCTTGGGCTACTCAGCCTGGACACTGTGACCTAAATATTACAATTCTGCTCTTTCTAAATATACTCTATATTCAAAATCACTCAACTTGTCTCATGGTAATCAATATCAGCTGATTACAGAAGATTACGACTTGCAGAATCAGACCAAGAGATCCTTCACAAAGAGGTATTTGGAGAGATGGAGAATTGCACATACTCAGGCTCACAGGTTCTTTCCTCAGTGTACTGTTGCTAGTAAACACTATCTATCTTGTGCAAAAAGTTTACACTTGAGAAAACACAGATTTAGATATCTACAGAAACACCCGCTGATTTTGTTTTTCTAGGTTAACTCCTCAGAGGGCCTGATTTTGAAAGATATGATTAAGCAGATCCCTTGATTTCATTGTGGCCAGCCTCTTAGAACCAACTTTAGATGTCTCTTACTTGGAACCAGTGACATTTCTATCAATTTTTATCTAGATTGGACAACAAAAATATAACTACATAGCAAAATATGAGGGTATAAATAGAGTATCAACTTTCCCAGAATTTGATAAAGTGATCAGTTAAAAAAATACAATAAAGCCAGTCATTTCAGGGTTAAAATGGTACCTTACTTAGTTAAGATTCATTACTTCCACAACGAGGCCATTTGTTTCAATAGCAGTATGCTCCCAGTAATGACAACTGTTGTAAGAAAATATATTCAGTCATGTCCTTTGTAGGAATGAGTAGTGACTAGATATGAGCTTCATTAACTAAATTGAAGTGTTCTCTATAAGAGATTAAAATATTTAAAAATGCCACCCATATATACATTCCTACTTGGTCTCTTGTACATTTTTTATCGCCAAAATTAACTGATATTCCAGGAAAGGCATGTATTTTGGTGGGTTAAAATGTCAAACTATCCTGAAACACAGTGGCAATCAATGCGTCTCATCAGGACTCTAAAACGATATTTTGTTTGATGTATTTTGTATAAATTACTTACGAATCAGAGATGCTGTCCGCTTAGTATTAAATGATTAGCCATTTACACACCACACACCAAAAATGCTACTTCTTGAAAATGTGACTGGTAGAGGGTTGACTGCCAGCCTTTCAAAAGATTGGATATTACTAAATTGAGCGGCCTGTTCTTACAACGTTGCAGAAAAGCAGACACATAAAAAGAATTAGATTCATTAGAATTAGTTATTTGTCTTACATACTACTTAAAACGAATGCTACCTAAGCTAATGCAGAAGATCTAGACCTCTAGAACCTCAGCATATAGAACCAGAAGTAGCTTCACAGCTTGTTTTGGCTTGCCTGTGAAATGCAAGGGTAGGAGCGAAAAGAAGGAAGAAAAAACTTGTGCCACAGTTTTTTGGGTTTGGCTTTGTTTTACACAAGATAGCTAGGGGAAATAAAAAACACTTCATTACATAAGACGGTTGCTACGTTTTTCATATGTTGAAGGTAGCTAACCTTCTTGCTTCACCACACACGTAGACCACATCCTACCTGGAATTTAAGAGAATACTTCAAGATCTCCTTATTCTTATTTCAATGCTTAAACCCATGATATTGCTAATGCCCTTTTCTGAAGAAAATACGTTTGCCAAGTTACATGTATACTCTAATTGTTTTGCATTATGGACAGAACACTTTTTCTAAAAATATGTGGATTTTAATCTTAACAGAAATCTCAATACTAATTTCCAGGAGACTCATATGAAGTCTGAACAAGGTAACTGCATGCAACACATCTGATAAATTCTTTCCCTATCCATGCTGGTGAAACCCTAGAGTTGGCCTTTTTCTTCTTTCTTCTGTAAAGAAAGGCAATAACCTTTCTGCTTTGAAGATTACTATGATGGTTATTAGGAATAGAATGCACTCACACTAAACAAGATACTGTCATACTCTGGTTAAACTGTAAAGACATAATCTAAATGTAATCTCACACTTAGCTGCTACAGCATTTGTTTACAATGTTTGTGTCAATGATTTATACCCACGCAATAAAATATTAAGAGCAACAAATTATAAACCTGGTAGCACAAGAATTCTAACAGGTTTTCCTCACTGTATCAATTCTGACACTAACCAAGATCCACCAAAAGCATTGTAGAAATAATGTGTTGCATTACATAAAATCAAATACAGAAGCTTAGTTTTATGTAACTGTAATATGCATGCAGATGGTCTTCAGGATAAGATATCTTCTCTAAACTGCAGTTTGTACAAAATTTGAAGTATAAGCAAAAGGCAGGAAATTTGCCATTTCTAGTGCAGTGTCCTAACTCAATATAATGGGAATCTCTCTCTATTTGTAACTCCTACCAGTTCTTCCAATATTAAAGAATTACTGAGACTGAAATCCACTGCAGAGATTTTGAATTAATAGATGGAAAACAAAGGAAGGAACTACTTTTCATCCATTTTAGCTAAATAGTAGGTCAAATCTATGGTTATATTAATTGAAATTCCATTATTTATGCTGACAGCAACTATGGCATAAAATCAGCAAAGTCAACTTCATAAAGATCACCAATGTCAAATAAAATACATTCTATGCATCTCTGAACAATACATGAGGATAAACTATGCAGTGAAACTATGCAGTCAAACTGTATTGTTCTTCTAAACCTTGCCCTCCTAATACATTCCTTTAGCCAAGCAATGGGAAGATAAACCCATTTGCCTAATGGAGCATATAATTTAAATATTTCAGACAAGCATTTACAGAGATGTTGCTTAACATAAATTTAATAGCCATCCATCCAAATATCTTGCATGATGAAGATCACAGCATAGTTCACAACTTATTTTTTTCTGTAGAAGCTCCAAACTATCCAGCCTTTTCAGTTAGTCACCATGTATATCTTGTATTACTTTATTATAACAAGTCTTTTTTTTTTCCACAGCAGATTTAATATGAAGCTGCAATTTTTCTCTTTTGCAGTGCCTTGCAACATTTCTAAAGCCACTAAAATTTCAGATTCTACTACTGCACCATGCAGTCCTACACAATTTTGTAAACAAAATATGTTTAAATTTATGGAAGCTTAAAGGGCTAAGGTACTTAATACAGACTGCAGCACTTCATCCACAGGAAGATACAATCAGCCAATGTCAATATTCTGTCATTTAGAATCATGATTTTTACCATAAAGCATTCCCATTAACACATTTTTTTTCCCCACAAACTTGTATCTAGTGTAAGATATTATTAGTATAAAAACAGGTCCTCACTTGATATAAAAAAAATCTGGTTAGGGTTTTTTTTTTAACATGCCAAGAATCACATTTGTGCTGTGACCTACCTAAGACACAACAGTATACTGTAAAAACCAAAGTACGTTATAAGAATTCCCCCTTCCAGATACACAAACAAGTACCTACATTTAAAAAAAAAAAAAAAGAGAAAGGGAGAAAGACAGTCTTTACTATTTGCATGCTAAACGTGAACATTTTAAAGAGTTGATCAAGTTTTGCAAACATTAGATTTTAATCTTTTGCAAACATTGGATTTTAATCATGTACAGCAATACTACAGAGAAAATGAAAAGACAAAAAACCAACTAACTTTGGCTTTTAAGTCTAATGGATTTCACGTTTGTGAATAAATAGGTTAGTTTTGTTTGGTCTTTGCTACAAGAGACTCATCTCCTATGCATGCCACAAATAACCTGAGCAATGACTTCCCTCCATGACAAGAGCTGCCCATCATATTGCAGGATTAATACAATGTTGGTTTGTTTAGGGGTTGCTTGTGTGGGTGGCTTGCGTATGTAATTTTAGCCATTCGTATACATCAACTCCTCGTTCCGTATCTCACAATAAACTGATGAACACTGTTAAACCTTGAACAGCAATCTTTAGCAGACAAAGGCGGCTAGTCTGCAATCATGATGCAAAATCATCCCAAACGTACTATATACCCTGCAAGAACGTCTCACAAAAAATAGCCCGGCAACCTCATTCATTCCCCCCAACCCAATGATCTGCTCACCATCTCCTCCGTCTTCTCCGATTTCTTTGTCCCCAGCTTATTTTTCTTGCTTCTGCTGGCTTCAAGAAGGCGGGTGTACCCAAAAAAAAAAAAAAAAAAGATAAGGAAAAAAACCCCAACTCTTCAATGGAATACTCAGCAACCGCTGGGCAGCATATCAACGAAAGCCCCTTCTCTTCCTCTCTCTCGCTTCCCGTTCCCCGGGAGCAGGAGCTCCCTCCGCGGAGCTCCCCGCCCGCCGCTCACGCCCCCCCCACCCCGGCGCAGCCCCGCGGGTGCCCGGCTCCCGCGGAAGGCGCCTCCGTGCCCCCGCGCATTCTCCCGGGAGAGCACCCGGGCTGCATCAGCCGCTCTTTCGCCTTCTTACCCACCAAGACAACACAGTAGTCGGAGTCGGGCTGATTCCCCCCTCCCACCTCCACATTCCTATTTACAAAGGGTATCCAAGACCATCTTTATCCAACAGGGGGGAGGAGGGGGAAGGTGGAAGCAATCATTAACCCTTTTCTTGCATTTACCTTTTCTACTATGATTTTTGGCTGCGGTTTTAAAGCACACGGGATCTCCCCTCTCTACAGAGCACTCAAACTCGCTGCCATCAGGCCTCCGGGTACCCGCTCCCGCACCCCAGCTCAGCCGCTCGCCACCTCTGGAAGAGCAGTCCTCCCGACGGCCCCCAGGGCCGCTCCAAAAAAAAGTCCAAGGGCAACACTGAAAAATGTGTGCCCTTCCGAAACTACGTTTACAAAAAACAACCGCCCGCGGAGCCGCCCCAGTTGAGCGTCCCTCAGGAGAGGCCCACCGGGAGAGAGGAAAACATTTCCCAGTCAGCCCCTGCTGGTACCGTCTTTCCAACTCTTTTTTTTAAGCGGGGCGTTATCGTTCCTCAACATTCACACCTGGGGGGAAGTACTAGCGGAAGGAAAGAGGCTCCCTCGTCCACCCCATCGCCACAGCGGCCGGCGGGCCGGGGAGCGCAGCGAGGCCGCGACCCACAGCCGCCAGCGATCCCGCCGCCGACCCCTGCCTCGCGCTGCCTGTCTGCGGCCGGCACACAGACTGGCGCGCTGCTCCCGCGCCGCGAATTTTCCTATTGGGTAGTTCCTCTCCCATCGAGCCCAGCAACCAAAGCCTCATTGGTGCATTTCCGCCCCGCTCCGCTCAGTGGCTGGCCGCTTCGCGTGGCATTGGCCGGCGGGACTGCCCGTCCGAGCGTGGCAGCCCGGCCCCTCAGCGAGCGCGCGGGGCAGCAGCGCGCCAGGCGGCCGGCGGGGCAGCGGGCAGGGAGCGGCGGGAGCCACCGGAGGAGCCGCCGCAGCCCGGCGGGAGGCCCTGCCGGTGCAAGGGCAGGGACGGGGCTGCCCGCACGGCAAAGAGCGGTGCGCGGGGCACGGCACTGCCGCCCGCTGCCTGCGGGAGCGGTGCTCTGGCGATGTGCTTTCGGCAGGAGCAGCCGGACCAGTATGTCACCTCACGGGGTGGGTACGCGAAACCGCACCAACCGGCGGGCGGCACTAGGGCCACCGACTTGCAGGACAGCGGAAGGTTCTCTGTTCTTGGGGAAGTTAAATGGTACTGTGGCAGCTGTGGACTGGGAGATTCTGGGTCCAGGTTAAATGCGTGCTGTGACAGAGGGCTGGTCAGGTGCCGTGCAGCCAGGTAATGCTGGCACGTGATCCCTGCGGATTTGTCTGACTTGACCTTTTCGGCATTTGCAGTGGTCTATGTGCAGTGATCGAGTCACCTCTCGGCCCTCTCTTCGATAAATTGAATAACTTCCTAAGACCCATATTTTATGTCTCGTTATCTACCCGCTTCATTATTTTTATGTTCCTCGTCTGAATTCTTTCTAGTGGTTTTCCCCTCCTCCCTAACCGTGGATGCCAGAAATGGTGCAGTGTTCCAGTGGTACTAGTGCTGTGGACAAGGCAGTATCGCTCCCCTCTCTCCCCTATATATTCTGTATTTTATACATTAAAGGATTACATTAGTCCAGTTTACCACAGTATTACTGAGAAGTCATGTTGAAACACTTAGTAACAGCTAAATTCTTTTCTGAAGTACTACTTGCCAAGTTAGTCCCCATCCCAGCATTCTTTATTTCCAGATGCGTTTGCTCACATTTTCTGACCCTAAAAATGCAGTTATTGGACTGGGATGATTTAATTGGGCACATCAGATGATTGTGTAACTAATCAGTCGTGAATTATCCACTCGTCTACTAAGCTACATATTTTACTAGGAAAGATCTTACATCATCTAGACAATTGATGGAGATATTTAATAGGATCAGAGCAAGAACTGGTCTCTAGAAAACTGCCTGGGTCACTGATGTCTCCTCTTTAGCAAATACTTTATGAGAGCTCTCAGGGAAAAGATATTTAAGCCATTTAAGGTGTGCTTTACGCATTCCATACAATGTGCATTCCAGCACTTAAAAGTTAGAACAAAGTTTTTAAACAAATGTCAGGACTAATTCTCTTTTAGTTTTTGAGACTAACTCGGGACAATTCTACAAGCTTTTCACTAAGCTGCTGCTTGTTTTTCAGCTTTCTCCAGTAGAGGTTCTGTGCTGATAGCCAGTAGCACTCTCTTCACTGAAGATACTTAAAGCGGGTACAGAATCACTACCTACTTTCAGACTACTCAAGTTTGACAAACAATGGGAGCTATAGGCAGATCCCCTAGGGCAGGATCTAGGACAACAATAACCAAGCTGGTTTAGGCAGAACAAAAAGTAAACACAGGAAATAGAAGGGAGAATCTGAATGGCTACCAAATCCAGTAGTCACAAATCCTTGCAGAGGGCTGTTTTTGTGAAGCCTCCTAAAAATGTTTTGAAATGAGTTTGAAGTTATTCTAACTTCCCATATGTATTAAAAATAATGAAAAAATTAAAATCAGTAAAAATTAACACCATTAAGTTTTAAGCCTATAGACAGTTTTTCTTTTCTTCTTCCCACGGACATAACTCCTACTGAAGGTATGCAGACCTATCATCTGAAGATTTGTAATGGGTATCAAGCATAGAAGCTAACTAATCTTTGGTCACAGTGATGAGTCTATACTTCGAGAAACAGAGTGGCAGCAAAGAACAATAAATTACATTTAACGTGCATGCATTTTACCAATTTTAACATAATGGAGATTAAGAGATTTGTATAATTTGTCTACTTATTCATCAGATAACTTCTAAATAACAACTCTGTACCTGAAAATATAAATATATTTTAGCTTTATATGTATCAAGGTTGATACATGTAGGTAATAACTACAATCTATCTTGTGTTTCAAAAGCAATAGCACAAATAATGATGATAATATACTCACCCAGCAATATTCATCAGTAGATCTCAAAAGACCTTGTGAAGGTCAATGCTATCATCCCATTGTTGACGATGGAGAAAGAAAGTATTGAGATTAAATTCCTCAATGTCATCTGACAGACCAGTGGTAAAGCCAACAACTGACTTCAGGTTTTCTGCATCCAGGATGAAAGGTTTTGCCTTGTAAGCCACATTACACACATATACCTCTGGGAGTTCTTTTCATTAGTGTTCTGTATCTTGTGTGTACAGTGTTAGAACCTAGAAGAGCAGTCAAGGCTTTTCTGGTCTTCCCTTAGAGACTTCACCATAAAACATTTTTAATCTACAGGCTCAACTGAAACCCTCTATTGCCACCCGTGAAAAAAAGTCAGAAATAAAATTTGAAATCTTGTTCGAAAAAACCATGAGTAAGTTAACATTTCAGTATGAAAGGACAAAAAGGTGGCACAGATCCAATCCCAGCCTAAATCTGCAGATCTAAGTAAAATTACTAAATGCTTTATTATCAGTTCTGATCATGCTGTGCTTAATAACTGAAAGCAAATCTGACTTTGTTACCTGTGTTTTCCTCAATCCTCAGGAAAGCTGCCCTGAATTCATACCATTGCAAGCTCAGGGCTCAATGACTGGGGCCTTTCTGGTAGCGGAGTGTCTCCTGAAGGTCGTCGCGCTAACACGCATCCCACGCAGTGACCTCATTCTAGGAATGGGTAAGTAGATACATCCAAACTCACTAAGATTGTCAACAACCCAGTCCTGCATGTGTCATTCCGCAGAGGTGTGAGCCCCTTGAAGCTCAGACCGGGCCTTTGATGTTATTATTTCATACCTTGAAAGAAAATACACTGGAAACAGGCTGAGGTGGCCAAGCAGCAGCCCATGTACTACAATACCAGAGATGACTTCTCCAGTCCACTGTGGTGGACATGGATGCAGGGCTGTGTGGAAGGTGACGTGCCTCTAGCACCCAGTACCGCCTCCTCTCGCGGCCCCGGGCCCAGGTCCTCCTCACGAAGTGGCGGCAGGCCTCAGGGCCGGGCGGGGAGCGGGAGGCCACGATTCCTCTCATAGCGCCGCGCGACGCGCGGGCCAGTGGGGAAAAGGGAGAGGGCGGTGCCCACTGGGTACCTGTGTGCGACCCAGCCAATGACAGCTTGAGGAGGAGAGGCGGGGGACCGTCCCCCAATAGCGTGAGGGAGGGCGGGGCGCCCGGAGCCAATAGGGGCGGGCGTTGTTTTGAACTGGCTGCGCTGGCGGAAGCTGGGCGGTGGGGATGTGCTGGTGTCTGCGGGGTGCGCTGGGTGAGTGCGGGGCGCCGCGGTTTGTCCCGTGGGGCTCTTCCCGCGGTGGGAGCCGCGGCCCTCAGGGGCCGGTGCGGTCGTGCGGCCCGGGCCCCTTCTCGCGCGCGGCCCTGACGGAGTCACCTCGGGCCGGCGCCTCTCCTGGTTCGCGCCTGGGTGAGAGGGGTGGGGGCTGGGCTGGGGGCCGGGCTCGGAAATACCCTTTAGTCGCTTCGCCTGTCTCGGGTGGAGGGCCCGAGCCTGCGGCGCTGCCTGGCTGGGAGCTCACGGGCTCGTTGTTGGGGGGGTGCGTCAGGCGGCGGCGGGCCGGCCGGCCCCTCCCGGCCCAGCGCCACAGCCCCAGCGCTCAGCGGCCGCGGTGGCTGCCGCCCCTCGGAGCGAGTGGCGCGAAGGGAAACGCCGCTCCCGAGCCGCTTTTGTGCGAGACACCTCTTGTTCTAAATGTATGCAGCAGCAGTGACGGGAGCGTTTTGAAGCGTTGAACCAACGCTTGTTTTCTTTGGTTATGCGGTGGCATTTAATCCCTGCGCTGGTGGTGGCTGGTTGGTACTTGTGTCACGTGCAAGAGTTTAACGAAGTGATCGTTGTAACATACGGTGACCCTCTGACGGCAGCATGTCAAGAAATGGTCACAGAAAGACACTGGAAACTATTGATGTTTCAGTTTGTAGGTATTGAAAACACTGGGGTTTTTTGTGAGGGTTCTTTCGTGATTTTACGAGGCCAACAGGGCACAGGCTGCTCCGAGGCACACTTGATTACGGGCACTCTCTCCACTGTGTATTGTGCTCTTTAAAATTCAAAATATGTAACAGAAACTTGACTTTTTGTCAGTTAAATTCAATAACTTTTTTTAGTTGAGTTGTTTTCAGGCTTCCCATAGTTCTTATCAGCAGTTTGACTTAATTGATCCGGGCTATACAGAGATTCAAGTATCTCAGCTCTAGCTGAAGCCAACTTGCTTTCTATTTTAATTACCAATAATCAGTTCATGTTTTAAAGGAAGTGGCTAAAGGGTGGGCTAGTATTCTTCTCTGTAATTGTTTTGGTATGTTTGGCAATGCTTCGGTGCAGTTATGCATCTCTCTTGTTAACAACTTATGCTTGTTCCAGACTCAGTAATAGGATGTCTACTATCACAGCAACTATAGTCTTGAAAGTGGAAACAACCAGACGTATAACATACCTGCAGTAAAGTAGGTAGGCCTAGATGCTTGTGTTACCCTTGTAAGAACAATTCCAAGTGAATTGTTGAATGCTGGTAGCGAGCAGCCAAATTGCTGTTATGGACATGCTTTTTTAAAGAGCACATTCAAATTACAATTAAATAAATAACTTTAACTGTAGAACTAACAAAATTCTGTTGTCCTTGCCTTATGTCTCCTAGAAGGATTATTTGAACTCAAAGCAATAAGCTTTGATTGTAGCTCTTCTTGTGTTGCAATGTTCATTTTGTATCTTGAAAGAAATGAATGTGTTTCTTCTTAAGTAAGCATACTTGCATACCTTCTTTCATCTACTTAACTGCTGTGGGTTTGTGTTTTTTCTTGGTCCCTTCTTCCCCCCACCAAATTTGTACGATGTCTATCACCCCATGGCCCCTCTAAGTTTTGTTCAGGGTAGGTAGTAAGTTCAGTTACTGTAGATGAGATGGGAAGGGTGGGAATAAAAAAAAACAAGTGATGATTACAGCCCTTCTGTCACAGGAAGTTGAGCTTAAGAATATAAACCAGACATACTGGGTCAGGTCAAAGGTCCATATAGGCTGATTCTTTCTCTGGGACGGTCTAAAAGAACATCTCTAGGGAAGAACATAAGAACAGAGCAAGTATATATGATTCCTCTAGCTACTTGTAACATAGACTTTCTATGAATAAGAAGTGGAAAATGGATTTTCTTGCCCAAAAAAAGGATTCTTAACTGCTTCCTCACTGAAGGAAACCTAAGAATTGTGAAAGCTAAAAATAACAGTCTTTGCCTAAAAGGAGGAAGAAGTCTAGCAAAAGACTCTGGATCTGTAGAACTGTGGCGGAGAATAATTGCTAGCACTCCTGAGAAACTGGGAGAAAAGCTGTCTTGCTCCATTTCTTGCAAATGTTTTTAAAACATGACGTGCTGAAAGGTGATATTTATTGGTCTTTGTTTCTCTTGGGAGCTGTACAATGGACTTAATATAGTTAGATGCCAGACAGAGAAACTGGGGAGCTGAAAATAAAATCAGCTTATTAAACTTGGGAATGGCATGCACCTTACATGTTATTTTCTGTGTTTTCAGAAGTGTTCCACTTTGCATTGCTGTCTCTTGCAATGAAGACTGACTCTTCACCTTGGTAGGGTTACAAACCCTTGGTTAGTTACAAATTGTCTTTATATGGCACAATCTGAAAGGCAGCAGGTTATGGATCCATCTATTCCCTCTCATCTTTATCTTTAATGATTAATATCCCTACACAGGAGTATGTGCTACACAAGGGAAGTGCAAAAGCAAATCAGTAAAATGCTTTTAAAAATGCAGCTGTGAGACACTTTTCTGGGGGGAAAAAAAGTAGATTAGTTTTAAAAACTAATCAAGCATCTCTTATTTTCCTTGATTTTAAAGCTCAGTATATTAAAAAAAAAATCTCATTCCACTACTGAAAGAAAATGCATCCAATTTTATTCTTTTATGGGCATTTGAGGAGTGTAGTGCTCAGTTTCCTTTGGACAAATTGAAAAGAAGCAGTAAAATAGTTTTAGACTCTGCTGACCATGAGTTATTGTTGTGGTACATAAAACTACCAGAATCCAGTGACTAATGATCTTTAGCTGTCTCTTAGACTGCACCTAAACAACAGTTTTGGATCAGTTGAGAAGCAATTGAGATTGCTGCAGTAACTGACAGATGTTATTTATGATGCTTCATTTGCGAAAACAAAATACTTAACAAATGGCTTCATTTTTCAAAGGCTGCTACTGGGAGTTCTTAAGGGTAAAATGGTTTTATGCCAAATTGTGAACTGATTGCTTCTAATCAACCAAATGATGGTAAAACCCTATGAAAAGAACATACACAATCTATCATGTTTTGGTCTCTTGATAGTCCCTCTAAATGCTACCTTATGCTGGCATGTATCCACTCAGGCTTTTAACAGATCATTGAAACGAGCAAAACAACGCGCTGTACTGTCTAACAGAGCACAGTAGCACAGAATAAGAATGTTAGTTACTTTAATGTCATTTCCAAATCAGCAGTGCCATTTGGAGCAGAATGCTTAATTACAGGATGTTTGTAATTCTTGTCAAGCTGGTTTGTGTGTATTAGGCATAAGTTAGACAGCAAACTAGAAACATATTACAGAAATACGATATAGTTGCTATCATTTCATCCTTGATAACTGTTGTCTTATTGACTAGGTATAATCAAACTATATTTTATAAAAGCTCATTATCCAGAGAGCAGTTAAGTCTTCACTGTCTCCACCTTATAGTAAGTTTTTTTTCCCCCATGCTGCAGACCTTGTCATGTTGCACAGTATGCATATTCTGGCTTGTATTGTCTTCAAAAAAGAAAAACAGAAGGCATGTGTTGTGCCACAACTTAGCCTTTTTTATTTGAACTTTTTTTTTTTAATTAACCCACCTCCTGTGTCTCTTAAGGATAGTTCTGAAGTCACGTTTTGTGCTGAAATGGAGCTAGAAAGTCAGCTTTTGATCAAGCTTTGGACTTGCTGTAGGATCAAGTTGCAAGTGTGGAAACCAGTGCTGACTTTCATCTTCTCTTTTTTCATCTTCTCTTCCCCCGATCTGTGGGAGCCTATAGCTGAATGATGGGAAGGCTGTGAGTTGAGCACATCGGCTTTGTAATGGCAGCTCTGCGCAATATGCTTGTCTCATCCCCATAGTTGCAGCACCCTCTTTTGTGTGAATATGAGCTTGAAAGAATGACAGCTGTGTGAAGATTCTTCGATTAAATGTTTATGTACTTAGCATGTCTATGACAGCCTCTCTTCAGTTTTTTTCCTCTTAATGTTTGTTAATTGTCTCAAATTTCAGAATATCCAAATTTGAGTCTAACTTAAAATTATTAAATAAAAATATATTGTAAAGCTAACATCCAGCCCTCGGTATAAAAACACAACAGGTGTTGCAAATGCGATGTCAGCTTTGATTGAGAAAGGTATCCAAATACATTGGTTGCCTCCTTTGCTAATTAAGTATCACTGTTATTTTAAGGGGTAGCTCTGTTTTAGCTGGCTTAAACACTTCTGTCTGAATAACAAAAAAGATTGGACTGTTTATGTAGGACCTATAAACACTTAGGCTTGTTTCAAGGCCGACAGGTGGAGCCCAAGATAAATAATACTGTTTTGAAATTTGGAGTTACTAAAAGCACAAATGTAACTTAAAGAACTGTAATAACACCAAGCAGAGTTGATGGGGTGACAAAAAGCTATTGCTGTCAAATTAGCAGTACCGAATAATAATGAATATGGATTCCAGAAAAGCATCGAAGTGTTGAAAGTATTTGTCCCTCTAGATAATTGTGGCGGGTGTTACAAACTTACTCTGCTGTTTCCTGACTGGCAGTTTTTGTGTAAGCTTTATGTTGACCTTTGCAGAAACAGCTGGACTGAATTGTTTATTTGAAGGGAACTCAATAAATCAACTAATGGAGCCTGAAACCTGTTTATTAAAATAGTAGTCTTATGAGTGATTAGTTGTCAACAGTTTTTTACTGAGTAATCCATTTAATTATCTGGCAGGACACCTAATGAATACTGGGAGCCGTATCTCCACAGTCAGCAAGAGCAGTCAGTGACAGTTCCCCATTAAAATTGTATTTTATATCCCTGCTTTCACTAAGTGTGCTTCTTTGTACTTTGTCAAAAAAAAAAAATTTAAGAATTACCTACCATATTTATGCTGATGCTGTAAATGGGTACCTTTCAACTGCAGTTTTGAAGGGAATCTCTTCTGAGCTGTGAGTGTTGTTTCTGAAATAGTCTGGTATGGCTTAATATTTATAAATGTCAATCTTGATGCTCCTTTGAGGAAAAGGCAAAAAGAATGAAGCTATCATATTTCTGTTAATGTGAAGTAGGGACCAGTGAACAATAGTGTACAGTATTATTCTAGTGTATTGCTTGATCCATGAGCCACTTTGTTAATGAATTTTATTTAATATGTTTTATGGACATAAGTTCATTTCTGATGGGTAGCCAGTAGTATATCCTTGATAGTAGAAGCTGTAGCCTTTTACCTTCCAAAGGGTATGTGAAGTTGTAATTACAGTAGAACTGCTTATTAAACTCATTTGTAAGTTTTTGTAAAAAGTTGCTCAACAAACAGGCAAGAAATCGCTCAATCTAGATTTATTTTTTTACATAGCTTTTTTTGGTACACTTCCTAAAGACAAACTAAAGCTCTTTGAGATTATTTGTCTTTTATTTTAACAAACATAATCTGTCCATTTTTTTCTGGGCTTCCAAGGAATATTTTGCAACATGAATTCTCAGAGCCATGGTTAGAATCAGTCTTGTGCTGCTGCTTCTTTTGCGAAGACTTTTCCATTACTAATTCAGATCTTTTTGGCATCATCAATGTGTCACGTGAGTCACTGGCTAAGCTTGGCTCTGGTGACTTTCTGGTTCAGAGACAAAAAGTTCACTTCCCCTGTAGGCTGCAGATTGGGGAAAAAAGGAAAAGATAAGATAAAACAATTGAACTGTAAAATTGAAGTCTGCATAATTGAAATCACTAGTGTGTGATAAACTTGCTTTTTTTTGGTGGAAGCGCAAAGCGCAACTAGCAGTGGATCTGATAAAGTATGTTAGAGTTTGCCTGTTCAAAAATGTGACTAACATGAAAGAGTGCTGCTTTAAAATGCTATTACCGGGTTAAGTTTTCCTAACTGCTAGTATTAAATGTTTGTTAACAGAAAATGTGTTGCTTTTCCTTTTTGGTGCAGCAGCTTATTTGCATCTGTACAGCGTGGCTTATAAACACAGCCGGCAACTCTTGTTTTTGAGATCTTGAGGGCCAGGGAGGAGGGGGGAGCAGTTGTCTACAGAACTCCCTATCTACAGAACTTTGAACAAGGAGGACGTCTTGCCCAGCGTTGAGCCTGGTGCAGCAGAGTTGTTCACTGACATTCCTCCTGCCCCCAATTTTATGTTCAGTCAAGTTGTTGTTAAGGACGGAGTGCTGTTTCCATCTACTTGTGGAGCTGTCTGTGAGAAGATTGCTTGAGGAACAGAACAGCAGCAATCAGTCAGCTAAAATAAACCTTTTTGTTCTTAGTTTGACATTTATTGCGATGTTCTAACTGTAATGTTGAGAGGGGTTTGAAACATCTTGTCTATCCTAATCTGAGTCTCTCATCAGTAATGACTTCAGCAAAAAGATTCACTTTTTGAAGGGGGGCGGAGGGGAACCACTCCTCTTTGGTTTCTGTGTGCACTAAGTTACATAAACAATCACTGCTCTGAGATTTGCATCATTCGGGACAGAGGGGTAACCGTTATTTGCCCCAACCTTGCTGGAGATTTGTGTTATATAGGATTGTGCGTCCTTGAGAGGATTATTTGGGAGCCCAGTCTTTCAGCAGGGAAAATCTGCCAGACTTGACGATACCTCAAGCTCCTATAGACGTAAACCAATGTGTAGTACATCCACTAGGCTGGTTGGATTGCCAAATGTATGTAGGGACCTGTTTGGAAGGTGCAGTAGAATGAATGGAAGTAAATAATCTTCATGACTACGTTCTGGCTGCACAGTAAGTGTGCTGAAGAACCTGAGTCATGAAGAAACCCATCTTCCATGTTCTGCTGGGGACAGAAAAATTACCAAACAGAAAAATAAATGTTTAATGACTAAGTATCTAGAGCCAAAGTATGTTTGGAGGCAAGAGAAGGACATAAAGCAAGGCAAGGACGTTCTGGACTGAGACAAGACAAGGTTAAAAGAAAGGTAGCTGGTGTAGAATAAAGCACGACATAATGTTCCAGAGGAGAAATCATGAATAGGAAGCTCTGCAATTTAAATCCCTTCTGCTAGAAGAAATGGTATCCTGAATAAAGAAACTGAGGTAGGGTATGGCATATAGATACTGCCTGGATATCTGGACAGCATCAGAAATTTAAAGTAAAAAAAAAAGTGTAAAAGGCTTCAGAAGTACCTACGGTTGTGTTATTTTTTAATTATATTATCTGGAAATGGCACTATGCTCTAGTTCATAAGCTGTCTGTTGCTCTAGGAAATATGTGCTCTGTGATTTGAACCATGACTGTAATTTTGTTTTGCTTCAGTTTCTTTTTAAGAGTTGAAGTGGAAGGCATGAACAGCTCAGTGTTATTTATGCTTAGTGACATAAAGCAGCTGGGATACAAGATCCCAACTTTTGTGAAAAGCTAACAAGTTCTGTATGTAGAAGATCCAAGTCTTCCAGAACTGGTAGATTGGTTGTACAAGTCCAGTACGATTGCAGTCTATTGAAAATTCAGCAATAGGAGTCTGAGAAGGGTAATAACACCCTTTTAAGACTGATTAGATTTTCTAAATAAAGCTGGCTATGGATCTTTTTAAACACCTGCCTAGTAAATCGGTTATCCAAAATTCAAGTCTGCATCTTCAATTTATGATTAATTTTTAAACCAGTTATTTTGGGATTGACTTGTCAGAGGCAAAGAAAGCCTACAGTGTGATTTAATTCTGTTTTTTCTGGTGCCTTATTGGGTAACCTGTTAAACAGAAAATGGTTTGGATGGCAAGGCTATTGTTGCTCTTAGCTAGTAGACTATGAAGTTGCCTTGGGAGGGAAATTCCTTTTGTCACAGAACAGAATTTAAAATACTTTGTGAGACAGAGATATATACATAGACACACACTCTCTTGCACTAGTTTTCTTTTGCTTTGGCAAGCGTGTCAGTAGTGTTGCACCTCATTTTGAGTTATTTAATTTCCTACAACAGAAGAGTCTTTTTGCAGAATATTAGATTGCAAGACTGAACTTGTTGTGCCATGACAGTGGCAGCACACTAGTTGTGGTTCTGAACTGTGACTTAACAGGAGCTAGCAGCTGTGGGCAAGCTGTTAATTAAAAAAATCTGTACAAATGCTGCACTTGTAGCACTACTTCTGGTAATATGAAATGTAGTCAAGATTATCCATTTCCTGCCATCTCTTAAGGTAAATTATGTGGAAATTAAAGAGCAAGAGAGACACTTTTTACATATCTGGAAGTATGGTTAAAAATTCTACTTTTTCTACAGAAGTTGATTCAGTCACTGGGTTGCCCAGATAGTCTTAAGAGTTGTGGTATTCTGCCTGTCCCCTTCCCCTCCTACCTTGAAAAAATTTGCATAGAAGAAACTCTCAATAGCAGTAAAACATGGTTATGTGTGGTTGGTAACATTCCGATAATTTTTTTAGCAGCCACAAAAAGTAAGGATCAGGCTGCAGTTTTATGATCAGAAAAATTTTCATTGGGGCAACACAAAATATTTGAAAGCTGTTATGTGGTTTTGAAATAAAAAGCACGTTTGTCATGCCATCTGAGCATGGCCAGAATTTTAAACATACCACAAGTGTTGGAAACTATTGATCAAAATGTACACTCTGGTCAAGTGTAGTTTTGTTTGTACCTGATGTTTTTCCCAATGATAAACAATAATACTTTCTCCTGGACTTTAATAATAGATTGGTCTAAAGTATACTTTATTTACAGGTTTGGGAGTGTCTTTGATCAGGCTTTTTCCAGCTTCTGCAACAGTTTAAGTCTTATTTTCTCATTTATTCTAACAGAAGCATTTTGCTTTACTTAAGACAGGGGGGGGAAAAAAAGTAGTGGTACTTTATTGGTAATGAGCAGAAATATACGTAATAGTCTCTTTCAAGTATTTTGTCCATATTTTTCTGATGCTTGTTTCTTTCCTAAAAATGTGAATTAGCCAAGCATAACTTTGAAACAACCATTATAGGAATTTTGGTAGTAAACCATTCATTGAAACAAATTATTTTGTCCTGTTTCTTTTTTTTTTTTTTCTCTTTATTGAGAGCTATTAGTGAGAACATTGCAATCTTTAAGCCTCAACACAGAAGCAAGGTTATCTTTTTATAATTTGCAGTATAATAGATAAACTTTATTTACTTTGTAG
>VZTQ01000024.1:39493-62946 GCA_013400755.1 Pelecanoides urinatrix | reverse complement strand
CTAATAATAATGTGTATGAGATGTTTAGCCAAAAGCTTAAGACAAAACAAGCATCCATGCTTCTACATACGTTTTACTGGATGTGTTGATGTCATACAGTGAGTTTCCCAAACATTAAACTTCCTGTAATAATTTCCTCTCTCATTACAGCCTTTAATTTTAAAAGTTCATATCCAACATCAGTATCTTTGAGTACATTCGGTATGTAATAGAAAGATAGCACTTCAGGCCAGTAAGAAGACTGTAGAGTTCTACTGCTTTCTGTATTTATACATACTGTATAGGTTCCGTATTACTTTGTGGGGTACAAGTATTGGTATTCATCCAGAAACTGTCAGTCAGTATGTTCAGTAAATCATCGTGCCTTTCATTGACTTGTTTTTCTGCCCTTTTGTATTGAGAAGCAGATGCCATTCTGTAGAAAGAAAATAAATGAGAACCAAAACTTCAATTGTCCATAGAGTGCATTCCTTTCTGCATCTGGAATCTGCCTAAAAAGGGTTTTAGTTTATGATGTGACTGGTGTTGAATTAATATATCCATTTATTTGGTCTGACTTTCTTTGTGTTGCTAGTTAGCAAAAGACAGATTCATCAATTTGATGCCTCTTGGGAGAACCCTTTGAATGTAAACTGTAGTTGTTTGCCAAGTGAACTTTCTGCTGTGATCAGTATTTAAAAGTAAAACTTAGAGTACTTTGCTTGCTGTAAAAAATTGCATCAAGATTGAAATTATTGATTTATNTCATTGGGGCAACACAAAATATTTGAAAGCTGTTATGTGGTTTTGAAATAAAAAGCACGTTTGTCATGCCATCTGAGCATGGCCAGAATTTTAAACATACCACAAGTGTTGGAAACTATTGATCAAAATGTACACTCTGGTCAAGTGTAGTTTTGTTTGTACCTGATGTTTTTCCCAATGATAAACAATAATACTTTCTCCTGGACTTTAATAATAGATTGGTCTAAAGTATACTTTATTTACAGGTTTGGGAGTGTCTTTGATCAGGCTTTTTCCAGCTTCTGCAACAGTTTAAGTCTTATTTTCTCATTTATTCTAACAGAAGCATTTTGCTTTACTTAAGACAGGGGGGGGAAAAAAAGTAGTGGTACTTTATTGGTAATGAGCAGAAATATACGTAATAGTCTCTTTCAAGTATTTTGTGCGTATTTTTCTGATGCTTGTTTCTTTCCTAAAAATGTGAATTAGCCAAGCATAACTTTGAAACAACCATTATAGGAATTTTGGTAGTAAACCATTCATTGAAACAAATTATTTTGTCCTGTTTCTTTTTTTTTTTTTTCTCTTTATTGAGAGCTATTAGTGAGAACATTGCAATCTTTAAGCCTCAACATAGAAGCAAGGTTATCTTTTTATAATTTGCAGTATAATAGATAAACTTTATTTACTTTGTAGGCTCTTACAGAATGACCTTGCACTGAGCCTTTGTGGAAGAAGCAAGATTTAAACATCAGTTCTTCAATGTGCATCCTTCTATTCAAATTTGACCCCCGACCAGTTTCAAAAAATGCATACAGGTAAAGATAGTTCTAGTTAAAACAGACTTGTTTCTATAATTGTTTATACAATTTCTTTTTGTAGCTGATGTTTGAATTAGAAACTCATGTCAGTATTAGGTGTTCAATTATGCTTTTGTAATGTTTACCTTCATGACCTTCCCCATTGGAGGACTTATTGTAGCCTTTTGAGAACCCTTTGGTTTTAGACTATGTCAGAAGACTTGGACTTTGTAATCATGGACCTTTTGCTGGTGGTCTATCATGTGGTGTAGGATAAATCCTTTTAAGTATTGTAATCCAGAGTTTGAAAGTCCTGCCTTCTACTTATCATTTAAACTAAGGGGAATGGTGTTTGTTGGGGCATCAGAGCTGTAGCAGTGAGGTTCAGGAAAAGATGCAATTTTTTTCAGTAGAGTAGATATGTTTAGGGCTTTCAGTTTGAAACCAACAATTTGAATTTAGCCTGGAAAGTAATGGGCAGACAGTAGATCAGAAGTATTGCAGTTACTGACCATTCTGTGTATTAATTTCTTGTCTGTTAGTATGTGCTGGTCCAGTCTTGTAAGCCAAGACAGCGATACACTATGAGTCCGAGAGGTACTAATACTGAAATTTAACTACTTAGGTAGCTTCTGGTTAACTTTGAATTGCCACTTTGTCCTGTTTCCTCCCAACAACAGTACCTTCTTGTTCATTGTGTAGTTCATGGCTCTGTTCCATGTAACATCATGGCTACCACGCTCACTCTTCCACTTTGACAGAACTGGCTAGCTTGTGAATAGGTGAAGTTGCTTTTTAAAATATGGATAGATGAGGTCAAGGTTATTTATGCCTATCAGTTTGCTTTTGGGACAAGGAACTTAAAGATCTTCAGTTGTTGTTTGTCCTAAAATTAAGTACTTACAATTTCAGAAAATGCTGGAAATCAAATCTCACTGCTTTCAAACTGATTATACACTTGCATCAATGTAAAACAAGTAGTCCTCTTAACTGGAGAATAAGGAACTTTTAGTTAGTGTCCTAGCCTTCCTCCTCCCCCAAATCTGCTTGCAATTAAAATTTTAGATAATAAACTAAGTCATGTTAAAATTTTATATAATTAAAATTAATTAAAATTTAAANTTAGAGTACTTTGCTTGCTGTAAAAAATTGCATCAAGATTGAAATTATTGATTTATAGCAGAAAACAACTTGCTATCAATGTCAAAATAGGAAAACACTTTAGAGATGTTCTGGCCCAAATTCAGGAATATTTAATTGTATTGAACTTTCTCGATACGTTTTGTAAGGGATGTCTTGCTCTATACCTCTGAGATAAATTACTCCGAGCCATCTGTTTCGGTGATAAGTGCTAGGCCATAGTGTTCTTGGTGTCAGATTTTAACATCAGATACATAACTTTAGTCCCGTTTTTTCCTTGACACACTATAACTAAATCTTTTTGCTGGTCTTTATTTGGAAAAATGTTGAAGTTCTTTCTTCTTAAATTGTTCCTAAGGTTTTTTCACCTTTGCCTCAGCTTTCTGAAGGTCATAGGTCTGATTATCAATTGGGAATGCTACCCAGCCCTCCTAATTCTATGAACAGTATTATAGCCATTAGACCAAGTTAGACTTCTATACTAGTCTTTTGCTAAGCATAGTTTTTCCTGACAACTCACGTGTGTTACACTGTGCTATAGCTCAGTTTATTTCATGGTGACATCTTGGAATGGTTTTCCCAACCAAAAGGGGATTCCTGTACCTGCATATACACTAATTGATCTGTCTGCGTTAAAACAGGCATCTACAATTACTTTTCTTACTATCCTCTACTTTGCCTCTCTAACTAAAAGTAAGTGTCTAAAATAGGCATTAGAAGTTGAAAAGACAAACTGCATATCGTTGGCCTTTTTCTTGTAGCCAATAAACTTTCTCAAACTAAAACATGTTCTCCATAACACTTAGGAGAATTTTCTATCCAGGTCGACTTTGGTTTCTAGAGCAGTACATTGGCCAATTTTCCTGAGCACCTAATTAAGCAAAAAGCTTACAGTTCACCTTTATGATACACTAACGAATCTCTATCTTCCTGTACCCTTGCAACTTGCTGTTCTACACTTCTCCTCTGTGTTCTCTCTACAGACCTATTTGTAGTAAAGTTTAGTGCATTGTAACAAATGCTTTACTATAGTCCATTATTATTGTCAAAGGTAACATGCTGTCTTTACAACTTTCTGAACTGTACTGTGTGCGTCTTACAAATAAATACATGTTGCAAGCTTCAAAGCTATAATCACAGAGTCTTTTTATGGAACTGAATTGCATTGTAGGAAATTGCTTTAATGGAGTGATTTCTCATGTTTTCATCCCTCTGCCTCAACATTAAAATAAATCTTAATACGTAAATCCTAATACAGTTGAATTATGTCAGCTATAAAAATAGCTGAACAGGCTTTTTGCAATTTATTAGTAGATGAGGGTCACTTAATATTGCTCTGTTTCAGTATGTTTATGTTTCATAAAAGACAAAATGAAGATGTTTTGATTATAGTGATCCTGTATGCTAGCCTTGTGCTAAATTTAGGAGTCTGTGTACTAAACTTAAGATAGGGAATATACAATCACACCAAAAAGACTTTGCTTANTTAGCAAAAGACAGATTCATCAATTTGATGCCTCTTGGGAGAACCCTTTGAATGTAAACTGTAGTTGTTTGCCAAGTGAACTTTCTGCTGTGACCAGTATTTAAAAGTAAAACTTAGAGTACTTTGCTTGCTGTAAAAAATTGCATCAAGATTGAAATTATTGATTTATAGCAGAAAACAACTTGCTATCAATGTCAAAATAGGAAAACACTTTAGAGATGTTCTGGCCCAAATTCAGGAATATTTAATTGTATTGAACTTTCTCGATACGTTTTGTTAAGGGATGTCTTGCTCTATACCTCTGAGATAAATTACTCCGAGCCATCTGTTTCGGTGATAAGTGCTAGGCCATAGTGTTCTTGGTGTCAGATTTTAACATCAGATACATAACTTTAGTCCCGTTTTTTCCTTGACACACTATAACTAAATCTTTTTGCTGGTCTTTATTTGGAAAAATGTTGAAGTTCTTTCTTCTTAAATTGTTCCTAAGGTTTTTTCACCTTTGCCTCAGCTTTCTGAAGGTCATAGGTCTGATTATCAATTGGGAATGCTACCCAGCCCTCCTAATTCTATGAACAGTATTATAGCCATTAGACCAAGTTAGACTTCTATACTAGTCTTTTGCTAAGCATAGTTTTTCCTGACAACTCACGTGTGTTACACTGTGCTATAGCTCAGTTTATTTCATGGTGACATCTTGGAATGGTTTTCCCAACCAAAAGGGGATTCCTGTACCTGCATATACACTAATTGATCTGTCTGCGTTAAAACAGGCATCTACAATTACTTTTCTTACTATCCTCTACTTTGCCTCTCTAACTAAAAGTAAGTGTCTAAAATAGGCATTAGAAGTTGAAAAGACAAACTGCATATCGTTGGCCTTTTTCTTGTAGCCAATAAACTTTCTCAAACTAAAACATGTTCTCCATAACACTTAGGAGAATTTTCTATCCAGGTCGACTTTGGTTTCTAGAGCAGTACATTGGCCAATTTTCCTGAGCACCTAATTAAGCAAAAAGCTTACAGTTCACCTTTATGATACACTAACGAATCTCTATCTTCCTGTACCCTTGCAACTTGCTGTTCTACACTTCTCCTCTGTGTTCTCTCTACAGACCTATTTGTAGTAAAGTTTAGTGCATTGTAACAAATGCTTTACTATAGTCCATTATTATTGTCAAAGGTAACATGCTGTCTTTACAACTTTCTGAACTATACTGTGTGCGTCTTACAAATAAATACATGTTGCAAGCTTCAAAGCTATAATCACAGAGTCTTTTTATGGAACTGAATTGCATTGTAGGAAATTGCTTTAATGGAGTGATTTCTCATGTTTTCATCCCTCTGCCTCAACATTAAAATAAATCTTAATACGTAAATCCTAATACAGTTGAATTATGTCAGCTATAAAAATAGCTGAACAGGCTTTTTGCAATTTATTAGTAGATGAGGGTCACTTAATATTGCTCTGTTTCAGTATGTTTATGTTTCATAAAAGACAAAATGAAGATGTTTTGATTATAGTGATCCTGTATGCTAGCCTTGTGCTAAATTTAGGAGTCTGTGTACTAAACTTAAGATAGGGAATATACAATCACACCAAAAAGACTTTGCTTATTTTTAATATTTAGATACTATAAACAAACTGTGGTTTCGTGTCAAGAATTATTGAAGGCAAAATATAATTGGAGCTTCAGGAAATGAGATATGTACTTCAGCCAAACTATTTTTTAATAGTAGAGATGTTTACTTAAATAAAAATCTGTAAAAGGAGGATGCATACTGTAGAGGATATTCAAGCAAGATGACAGAAATTTCATAAACCAGCTGAAAGCTGGTCAAAGACTAGAATCAGCTAGAAGAAGAGAAATAATGCAAGTCTGAAAGGAATGTTATTATGATTATTTGGCATTGCAAAGATACGCTGTGCTTTCCAACAGATGCTATCTTTGTTGAGCAAAATACTAAGCATCTTTCTTACAGAAAGGATGCCACTGAAGTGTTAGCCTTTTTTATTTTCTCTATAGCTGATTATAATTCATTATCTGTAGTATTTCTATGTGCAACTGGCACCTCATGATCATGTTTTAAAACATTTAACATTGTGTTAATGAAGAGATGAATTTGCAGGAAAGGTCCAGAAACATGCAGAAAATGTCAGTACATTTGAATGCTGAGTAAAGTAATGAGATTTCATTGGAATTGATTCTTGTGTATTGTAGGTTAAAAAACAGAATGAAAATTGTATGGTCTAACTTCAGTTTACAGTAGCAACCTTGGCTTCTGCTGTGTAAATGTAATTGATGTGCAGCTGGTAGGAGGAACTGACAGTGAAGAAAATACTGAGGTTATAGGAAACCGGTTAAAAAAAACCTGCAGGTTTCTGAAAGATGGCATTTCATTAAAATTAAATACTAAGCAACATAGCTGGAGAGAATGGGAAACACTCACAATCTCGCAATTGAAATAAAGGCAAGTCATGTTATGGGTAATAATGAGCAGGACTTTGGAAGCTCTAGCTGTCAGATCACAGCGCGGTGTGGTGGAGTTGTGCGCAAGCATGTCTGCAGCCCTGATCTCCAGCATATGGCTTGCCTAGGGTTACAGTCTTTTGCTCTTTATTTGGATCAGCCAAATCCATTACCTGCTCTTCAGGTGAGCATGTTCTATCAATGAAGAAAACTTTTTTTTTTAATTCGAAAATAATGATTGAAAAAAGACTGATGGAAGAGCAGCATTAAATGAAAGCTCATCTACAGGTTTGAAAATGACAGTGTCTGAATGCCGATTCTCAGCATAGAAACCCAGTAACGCTTCTAATTCAAGCTTTTATTTATAGATCTATTTGATGTTGCACTAAGTCATTAAATTTAGTTTCTGATGCTGTCTTTCATTGCTTTTGAATAACAGAAAATGTTAACTTCCTCACTTTCAAAACATGGATGTGCACAGTCAGATTAGCCTAGACTTTTCTTTCTAGTGTTACAGTACTAACGCTGTTAATGAAATGACTGTGACATGCATTCAGTAAAGTATTTGTATGATCTGTAAGGGAGTACACCGAACAACTTGCTTTGTTTTAGTAACTTCTGCTGGATGAGAGAAACAGTTCTTGCTTTTCAAGGCCAAGAACTGAGATCATTCTAAATTCCTCTGAAGCTATCTGGCTTACCTGCTTTACATTCAGTCTCACTGGCTTGAACTGCTGTTACCATTGAATTTGACCGATCTGCATTGCTGCCAAGCCTGGAACTTTTGAGGAAGACCAGTCCTATTTTGTATGTCCACTGCTTCTTCAATATCATGTTGAACTTGGTCTTTCAAGTCTGCAGGTGCCCTTTATGATAATTATCAAAGTACAGAGCAGAGGGAACCAGGCATCGCTAGCAGAATTTTCTGTCACTGCTGTTTCCAAATAATGTCTACTGTTTTTTAATATCTCTTTGTTTTCTAAAATTTTCAAATTTTAGATGGCATGTGAAGAGCTGCAGCATGCTTTTTGTCAGGACAGCACTTGGTCTTGTGGAGTGATGTGTTTATTTCTAAATCTCAATAATGGATTTCATCCAGCAGCATTTTTCAATTGCATATTATTTTTTGTAACTTCTTCCTACATCCTGATTGTGTAGCCTCCAGGGCTGCTTGTAATTGCTCTGCTGCAAGGGCTGACTCTCATTAACAATTCAACTATTTTGCCCTACTGTTCTGGTAGAACTCAGATTATGCAAGCAACTACACATGCAAAAAAACCCCCACAAAACAACAAAAAACAGAGGGGGGGAAAAGCCCCACCAAAATACCTCTTGATTGTTACAAAACCCCACACCTTTTCCCTTTACTTCTCTGCCTCCTTGAGCATGCTGTCATTTCTTCAAATGAATTTCAGTGGGTCTGGATTTTTGAGTCTATCACAAATTTATCTCTGTTCTGGGTACTTACAGACAAAAGCATCTGACTTGTATCTTTGAACCACATAAATAGAGCTTTAGATGTTGAAGTTAGATTAAAAAACACTATGAATACATTATCCTAAGTAATGATCCAGTAAAAACATACTCTCATGCTTCAAATTTCTTTGATAAGTTACCTATAAATTTTCTTTAATTAAGCTGTAACTTCACATGCTGAGGAATCTTAAGATTGCTTATGCCATCTTAATTCAATCTCTTGTGTTGTAAGTATTATTCTTTGAAAATAATAGCTGCCTCATTCACACAACAAGATAGACTTGCTAAATGTCTCGACAATGAGAGAGAAGTCTACTGTCGGATGTCATTGGACCTTTTCTCTGAGTGATAAAGGTGAGATGGGAGGATAAAGGACAGTTTCATACTTAAAATGAGCTAATGCTATGGCAAGAGTTGGATTTTGTTCCTGCCTGTCCTGTGAAGTTCCTATTTATAAGTAATAGTATCTTTTTCCTCTTGTGTTCTACAGGCTTATTTTAGCAGCTAATAGAGATGAATTTTACCACAGACCATCCAAATCAGCAGATTTTTGGGACAACAGCAATGAGATCCTTAGTGGTGTGTATGTCTTCTTGTTTCGAGTGGTTTTCAGACAATTTATAAGGGAATTATGGCCTGGATTTTTTGTTATTGGGGTGGTGGTGTTCCATTTCTAATAAGAAATATGCTTCTTCCCTTTACTTCTGGGGAAAACATGTCATAAGTTTGAAAGGTGAGTTGTGCTATTATTTTCTTATTTGTGTTTTAATATCTTGTGGGTTTTTTCCCATTTTTTTGTTCTTTAACTGATTTCAGTCTAAGTACTGTAATGGAAATATATAAGATTAATTTGTCCATCATAAACGATTACTTTAGCTTTGTCAGATACTTTTAAATACTTCTCAAAATAGGTGGAATTAGTTATTTAAGCAGCCTCTAAACCACTCATTCATGACAACTCATTGTCTGTAATAGTCACTTGAAAACATTAAACCAAGCCTCAAGAAAGTGAAAACTTTCTCATTTCTTATTGGTTAATAATTTATAGGCTACAGAATAATTTTAGTTATTGATCCATCAGTTTATTAGCTTTCATGTCTACATTTTGCTAAACTGATAGTACAGTCACTCAGCTGTCTGGTTCTCCTTTGTAGGGAATCTATCTGTAGTAATTTTTAAGTATAATCGATAATTCTGCCTTTTCTCAGAAACAGAAATGAAGGTCTAGAAGACAAAGCGTTGTTTAAATGCAAGATTTTGACTTTGCAAATACTCTTTGTTGATGCTGCGTGTTACTGTCATTGGCAGGGAGGCCTGTGAGGGTAAATCACTCCCGCTGCACTGCAGCTCCCTTGCTTCTGAAGTTCTGGCTGACGTTTCTGTTTCATGCCAGACATTCTGGATGCTGCTTCCCCTGCTATGTAGCAGTTTAAAACAACAACAAAAAAAACTATCCTGAAAACAAAAGGGCCCTCAATTTTTGTCTTTTATACCTTTGTCAGCTCTGTCCATATTTGGCATAAGAAACTGGTATATTCTCCATCCAGGGGGTGTATCTGTGGAGATCCCATGAATATATGTCTCTGAGTTAATAATGTTATCTCAAATGAAAGCAGCAAGTTGAACCAAAATAAATCAAATTTATTCTTTGTGTGACTTAAAAATGAAAAAGTATTTTGCACTTACAGCAATTTCGGAAGACAGGAATTGTTGCTATATGTTAATCACTGGGCATTGGTCAGCAAAGCTGTATGTTTTTCTTCTGCGTGCCTTTCAGTTAAGGTCAAGAACAGTGGTAAAAGTATTGTGTAAAGACGTGAAGGCTAAACTTGATATTGAAGTTTTGCATACTGATGAAAGAAAGGAGTTTCTGAATAAGGATCCAAAACCTGTTCTTTTGATCCTCTAAGGAAAGTTATCTTATGACATGATGATTCAGAATTAAAAGGTTTCTAAGAGTATACATGTTATATATGAACTAGTTTTTGGTTTTCCATTAAACGCTTGCTGGTTAACATGAGCTCATTACAAATAGGTAGTGATTGTGGTTGGTTTTTTTAACTTGTACTCTCTTTCAAAAGGTTTGGTTGTGGGCTTCACTTTTGTGAGACCCCCTCCTCAATGTAAATTACTGTTACCAGAGTCCAAGATTTTTATCAGTTACCTAGCTTACTCTAAATTTTTCTGGTTACTTGTAAATTTAAACTTGCAAATAACATTAATCTTCTGAGATTTGCTTTTGAGCTAACATGTATTCTGAGCCTACTTAAAGTTTTATATGAATTTTAGCATATAGGCAAAGCTTATAATTTTGCTTTTATGTTTAATTTTCTCATTATCTCTCATCTATTATTGCAGTAGCTTGGAAGATATTGATAGGGCAGAATTGGAAGGCGGGTAATTTAAATGGGCTTACCTCACTTGTCCAGAGAAACAGTCTTGTGCCTACTGCATTTTATCCAGCCTGATCAAGACTCAGGATTTGCATTAAGAAATTCTGATTTAAGCTTGAGATTTTTTAAAATGAATGTAATAGCCTAACTCTTACTTATTCCATTAGGTCTGGATATGGAGGAAGGAAAAGAAGGTGGGACATGGCTGGGCATCAGTAAGAAAGGCAAGATGGCAGCCCTGACAAACTATATGCAGCCAAAGATTGATAAAAGTGCAAAAGGAAGAGGTATGAAGGAGTAGAAATAGAAAAAGAAGAAAGTGGACAAACAAGCCCTGGTGTCCCAGTAAAATAGTGATGATTACAGTATTAAATTTTTTTAACACCACTTTATGGACAAATAAAATGGTTATGTGCTGTAAACAGAATTTGTGAACTGATGAGTTTGAGTACCTCTATGGGGAACTTGACTTGGATAATGATATTCTAATCAAGCA
Organism: Pelecanoides urinatrix; assembly: GCA_013400755.1. NCBI lineage: Eukaryota > Metazoa > Chordata > Aves > Procellariiformes > Procellariidae > Pelecanoides > Pelecanoides urinatrix. Next base: position 51,961 of record VZTQ01000024.1, on the reverse strand, counting down.
GGCAAAAGTAAAACGATGTAATTCCTAGAGCCTGAAGTTACATTCAGACAAGAAATGCAGCATCAACCGTCTTGTCTTGACAGTAATTCTAATAATTAACAGTCAGAACAACTAGACAAGCATTGAGCTAGATTTAGATTACAGTAGACTTTTTTAAAAACTGTGTAGGTTCTTGTTCGAACACCTAAGTCAGGGAAACAATGCAACTTGGATTATGCTGGAGGTTAGCCTAGAAGATTATTGTAGTCCCTTCTCCCCTACACATTGATAATCAGAGGAGCAGAGATTAATAAGAAAAAAAACTCTTCCGAAAGAGTGCATCTGTGTGGGGTTTTTTTAAGTAAAAATAGGTCTGTTTGTAACTGTCATATGGTACTGCATTGGAAATATGTATGTTATACAGAGAAACAAATGAACCGTGTCATTTGTGTTTCATTTTAGAGTCATATATCAGGGAAATGAAGCAAGACAAGAAAGAGTTTGGCAAGGTGGGAGGAGAAGAAAGGCATGTCCAGTAGTGAATAGTTAGTAAATATGAATTCTGTAGAAATTTTGACCGAGAGCTTTTGACTGAGTTCTTCAAAGTGAAAGTCAAGCTCTTAATGTGAACATGATACAATGCTGTAAGACTTCTAAAGGCTGGTTGGTTGGTTGGTTCGGGCTGGTTTGGGTTTTTTTCAGTGTTATACCCTGTTGGTAACAGGAATCTTGTGTCTTACTGTTTGTTTTACCAAGCCTGTCAGAATAGTGAGTTCACACATACAAGTTGCTCTATGTACTTTTCTTTCTTAGGTGCTCTTGTAACAAACTTCTTGACTGGAGATCTGGACAGCTACTCTTATTTGAAGAAAGTTTCAGTGGAAGGACATCTTTACAATGGATTTAATTTATTAGCAGCTGACTTGAAGTAAGTCTACAAAACATCACAGTTCAAATGTCAAAGGGAGAAAGATAATAGCAGTGACATACATATACTTCTTAGCACAGAAGTGTAACAATACAGAAGCCTGTCACAAACTAAAGGTGGAGTTCTTTTGCTAATCAGCATGTAAGGTCCTCATGTTACTCTAGTGATAGTTTCCTTTGTTATTTTTTCATCTTTCAAACACTGGAGGGCTATCTTGTATTCTAATCATTGCTTCCTGCAAAACTTCTTGCGACTCTTTCCCTAATAGGCCATAGTCAATCTTTACCCTGAAGGCTGTGTGGCTTGTGTTTTGGAGAAAACAAAACCTTGGCTCCATAATTTCTCAGAATTTTTTTTCTCTGAGAGGTGGCATGATGTGGCAGGATTAGAACAGCTGAAAGCGTTCAAGCTATTATTCCTGTCAGAGTGGCTGTATCATTAATATTTGCTGAAACATTAAAAAAAATCAGCATGTAACAAATATGTTAACTTCGTCAAGTTTCTGTAGCTGAAGAAAGGACCTTGGACACTTGATTATAGTCCATGTGGTTGGCACAGTCCTTTCCACTGCACATGCATGTGTGTGTGCACAAGTACATATGCTGATTTTTCTTTGCATTATGCCTGATTCAGAAGAATGGAAATCCAGGGCTAAGTCATCTCCAGGCTATGTATCAATTCTCAGTTAGACTCATATTTCATGACCATAAGCAGGTATAAATTGCCAAGAGCACGCTACTGTTTTGGCACGCTTTCTGCAGAAGCATTAATCTTNAAATTAATTTTTACCATTAACATAAAAAAATAATTTTTAAATTTAATTTTAATTGGTCAGAGGATTTGGCTTTTTGTGCTTTCTGCTGCATGTTGCTGCCTGGTTAGCTTTCATAATTTGGGAGGCTATCTGTAACTGAAAAGGTAACAGAAGAAGTAGTCTTACTATGTTTTTAAGCAAACATGATATTCAGGGTGTGACCTAGCAAGCAGTAAGTATGTTTGAGTTTCTTTTTTTCTAATTTAGGTAAATAGATTAGTCGTAATAGCTGCTAGTATAATGGTATTAAAGTAGATTCGATTGACATTATTTAAGGCAATCATTCATGTCTTGTTTTTGGTTGTTTATTCCTCCATGCTAGGCTGATAGGGAATTGTATGCTCGATTGAATAGTCTTTCTGTGGTGANTTTTTTTTTCTCTGAGAGGTGGCATGATGTGGCAGGATTAGAACAGCTGAAAGCGTTCAAGCTATTATTCCTGTCAGAGTGGCTGTATCATTAATATTTGCTGAAACATTAAAAAAAATCAGCATGTAACAAATATGTTAACTTCGTCAAGTTTCTGTAGCTGAAGAAAGGACCTTGGACACTTGATTATAGTCCATGTGGTTGGCACAGTCCTTTCCACTGCACATGCATGTGTGTGTGCACAAGTACATATGCTGATTTTTCTTTGCATTATGCCTGATTCAGAAGAATGGAAATCCAGGGCTAAGTCATCTCCAGGCTATGTATCAATTCTCAGTTAGACTCATATTTCATGACCATAAGCAGGTATAAATTGCCAAGAGCACGCTACTGTTTTGGCACGCTTTCTGCAGAAGCATTAATCTTATTAGGCCCTGCACCATCAGGTTGTCTTCTCCCAGTTAGCTTTTCTGCACGCTTGTGGGAAACGGCATACACTTAAAGCAGAAGGTCATAGTGTTTGCTGTTTTCAGTGAAAATTATTTCTAGCACCCTATCGCTAACCAGCCTTGTGTTTACATTTTTCACTCTCTGTATTAGACCACCTTCAGCTGGTGGTTCAGACTTACCAGGCATTTCTTCCCTACTCTCCCACTTCCCTGCAAGTGTTCTGTTGTCTTTTTTTTTTTTTTTTCTTTTAAGAAAGGCCTTTATTTCAAATTCTGCCAGGCTATTAGTCTTCATTTTTTAATTTGTTGTGGTATGATGGGAAAGTGAAATGAAACTCATAGGTGACTGAAGTCTAAAAGGATGAATACAGAAAGGCAGACACGTGCCACCTGTGAAGATACCAGGACTGCATTTCTGCTTGGTGTGCCTGCTTAGAAATAAGTGTATAGGTTATGTTTCCAGAAGTTTAATCCAGAAGCAGTTCAGGCAATTATAGGGTTTGCTGCTTTTCTGTTATTTTTGCTCTCTACGTTACAAAGTTCATTATCCCACCAGAGACGTCCCAAAATTTTTCTGTTGCTTAAATTAATTTTTACCATTAAATTAAAAAAATAATTTTTAAATTTAATTTTAATTGGTCAGAGGATTTGGCTTTTTGTGCTTTCTGCTGCATGTTGCTGCCTGGTTAGCTTTCATAATTTGGGAGGCTATCTGTAACTGAAAAGGTAACAGAAGAAGTAGTCTTACTATGTTTTTAAGCAAACATGATATTCAGGGTGTGACCTAGCAAGCAGTAAGTATGTTTGAGTTTCTTTTTTTCTAATTTAGGTAAATAGATTAGTCGTAATAGCTGCTAGTATAATGGTATTAAAGTAGATTCGATTGACATTATTTAAGGCAATCATTCATGTCTTGTTTTTGGTTGTTTATTCCTCCATGCTAGGCTGATAGGGAATTGTATGCTCGATTGAATAGTCTTTCTGTGGTGATGCAGGTCATAATTCCTTGCTGAATATCACTCTGAAAGCTGCATGTGTTGATTAACTTCTCCATTCTGACATGTCCTTAGCCTTGGATACTCTGACAAAATGAAATTCTTGGCAAGCTAATGATGCAGAGCAATTTCTATAAGATATGTAAACTTGTCATTTTGGGAAATTAGAAGTACTCCTGAGAGAAATGTAGTATATAAATGGAAGCTACTTTTCTATGTAGATAGAAAATGTTATTGTAGTTGATGATATTTTGTTGGGCCATGTTGCTGTTCAAAGAAAAGATTGAAGACTGTTCTTATTTTGTTCTTCTGTTGTGTAATAAATAGTGATTGGCTTTCTGTTAGAGTGGTGTGAAATGGAGAGGAAACTCAAACTGAAAGTGTAAATGAAGCACTTTTGGGGAGGGGTATATCTGAGCACATGATACTGCTGACGGTAAGCAGCACATGTAGAGAGAGATTTACAATGTTTTGAGTTTTCAGGTACACATTTCAGGAAAAGAAATTTTTATCTTCTCTCTGTATTATGATGATGAAAGTATGCTAGATGATACAGGTCCAATGATGTGAGAATGAGAGCTGGAAGCCACAATATGGGTTTTAAAATTTCGTTGATTTCCACAGCTTTGTGTGACTTATTTTAAACATGCATGGGTTTTGACACTATTAGTGTAATCTGTTTGCTCTGTGGCATCTCCTGATGTCAATTTAAACTCTATTAATTTCTTTTATTAAAAAGAATACTGTGTTGGAAAAAATACTTTTCATTTTGTAATCCCTTCAGTTTATCATCTTGCTGTGCCTGCTGAGTATGAGAGTCATTAATACTTATCCCATTATGCTAAATCTATTTTTATGTTGAATGTATGGCAAATGGCAAACAGCGTCTATTTGGAGTCTTGTGTCACTGCAAAATTAGCTTCTAAGAAGACAGTGTTGCTACTCCTCCGGTTTTGAGTATCAGTAGGTCAGATTAGAGAGGAACAAGGTTATCGGAGGCTGGACTGGTTTCTAAGAAAATGTCTGCTTAAGATTCTAAGCAGTTTTCCTTCTTTCTCCTGTTGTGGTAATAGCTGAAGTAATAGCGAACTGCTTTTGTTTATGATTGGGACAGATTTCTCTGTCTTGGGGAAACCTGTGTTTATGTCCAACAAATCTAGTTGCTACAGTTGCTCAGACTTTCATGGGTTTCTCAAACTTGTGTTAGGGTTGTTGTGGCAGCATCTCACTTGTGTTCCATACTGCCAAGTGTGTAATACAGACTGCCCTGAAGGACAGGCTGAAAGGACAGCTTCTTTAGTCCCAGAAAATTTAGAGTCTCTGACAGGTTGTCAGTTAGAGCCTATATTGTTTATGTGCAGTAAGATCCCTGTGTTATAGGAGGGAATCACTTTCTCCATGAGGAACAGATGAATTGTGCCTTGCAAAACAAGTCAGGTGGAGGGGGCTGCAGAAAAAGGCTTTTCATGTAAGCTTTTCTGCTCTCCCCTGTGACACAGTTTTCAATCCCTCCAGGGGAAATGTAGTAAACGATACCATCACCTGCACTGACTAATTTGGTAATGTATTGAAAATAGAGATTACGTACTAGAATGCATTCTTCATGTTCTGATGTGGAGAGTGAAGTTTGGTTAATAATAGGTTTTATCTTTGATGTGATGATGGATAGAACTGCATTTGAAACTGCAGATCTCCAAAACAATGGGCTTGGAATGTGTGTGTGTGCATGGGGGGAATAGGTATACAAATATATTATATAAAATACAGGTTTAAAATATAAATTATATATAAAATATAAATTACATATACTGTTCAGCATTTCAAGCTGCCAATTTCATCTTTTCTCCTTGCACAAAAAATACATGCACATGACATTCGTAAAACAATCCAATGTCCTGGTTTGTAAAATATTCACCCTGTCAGAAGATTAGAGCTCAGTACCCAGGGGAGTGATCACTTGGTGATGACCACACCCTGCAGAGCTTTACTGCCTCATTACTTTTCTTTTCCTTTCTGTCTGTTTTTGTTGAACATGACTTGGAGCCACCTTGAAGTTGAAGCAGAGCAGGGGTGCAGAAGGACATTGCTTATATTTCATCAGCATTAAGAAGTAATTCTGCCAAACTCTACATGGCTTTCATGTTGCTGTGAAGCATCTATTACTACTGAGATTTATGCTGCCTAGAATATTTCCTAGAACATTTATTATTGCTTACTTTTTTGACATAATGATGTATCTAAGAGTATAATTTTTATGTCGTTTTAATTTCTTCTCTTTCTGCTGTCAGCTATGGCTGGGATTTTTAAAAAAAAAAAGTCTACTGGGTCCTATTGTCATCACTTTAATTATGCCTTTATTCTCCAGTGAAATTGGTGTCTATACTTGTAAAGCTGGGGAGGGGAGAGAATCTGAGTGCAGGCCAGGATTTTGAGGCTATTGCTGTGATCAAGCTTACAGTGATTTTTTTTTCATCTTGGCTTCTGCCTTGATGTTCAGTATTTGTACACAATAGGAAGAGAAGAGGCAGAGCCAAATGATAAAAGAAAGAGTAGCTGAATGGCACATTTAACTAAATTTTGGAAGTATCCCCATTTCAGAAGTCTCTTGGAAGGCTTCTGTCTTCTGACAGAAGACAGCAGCAGTGTGCAGTGGAGGTAGGTGTAATAGAAAACACATATCTGGGGGAATGTGGCATGTAGAAACGATGAGATACAAATGGCCTGAATTAGTGACCCTGCAGTTTGTATGTATTCCCCATCTTTTTGTTAAACTCCAGGGGATCTTGTTACTGAATTTCTCAGTCACGAGAATCTCAGAACAGATGCTAGATTATAATATTCTTTCACTTAAAAAGCCATTGCTAAAGGAAGTCAGTAGTGCCTGCTTATTCAGCATGTGGTCTCATTTATGACACGACTTGTCTTACAGATGTGTTCAAGGGCTTGCTTGGGCCATTTGTCTACCTTTCCATCTAAAACTCTGTCTTTTGAGACCTCAGGTGATAACAATGGCTTTAATCTTTTCTCTGCATAGATCTTCTCCAGTAGACACAGGTTCGACAATTTGAAAAGAGAGTATTTAATGCACCAGTAAAATAGTTTGCATAATTGCTGTTGTCTTAACTGAAAAAAAAAAACAAAACCCTGTAATGACCTTAATGATTTTGCTTTATTTGCTTAATACATAAAATGCTTGTAGTATACTTATAATTGCTACTGTAGTTTTAATTTTTTTTATGACCCAAGTGTTAATGTTAAAATAGGCCATTAACAGCTGACTTTTTTCCTGTTTTTTAACTTTATTTGTTCTCCCTGTGCTTAGTCATTGTCTGTATTGCATTAATTCCAACTGGATTTTATTTATGGATTATACTTTTCAAAGTGCTATTTCTTGCTTTTGAGATACAATATGAATAGTTTGCTCCATGAAACACACCAATTCAGCAGCTTGAGGTGATCTAAAATACTTTACTCACACATTGCTTTTTCTATGGCCCTGTTCATGGAAAATGCAGTGTGCCAGTGTACTCTTATGAGTATATGACTTCTTGTATCCTAGCATGGGACTGGGACCGAGAAGTCAGACTGGTCTATTAATGACAGCTCAGCTCAACGCTCTCTTCCTTTTTAGCTGCCAAGGGATTCTTTCTAGTATTAGTACTAACTGTGTGCCAATTCTAAATGTACTGATTAGAACCAGGCTTGTAGGATGGTGTCTAACCCCAGCTGGGATAGACGTGCATCATACACCTTAACATCATTTTATGCTAACCATTAACTGGCCATAAAAATAATATAAAGAATGCTGAGATGAGGAAAGACCTGATACCACTAAAATGGGCAGCTGGTCCTAACCAAACATGAATAAACAAGGACTTGAGAATATTAAGTATAACTTCCATTCAGTTTTCAGCCTGGGTCTAGACTTCGTTTATGTAAGGCTTTGCAAGGGCCACAACATGCTTTGAGCAAGATGATTAACATCATCCTGTTTTCAAAGGTTTCAGTTTTTGAATAACTGAACTCATAAACCCAGATCTCCTCATAGAAGGTCTGTTGATCCTTTGAACTCCATTCCTTTTTTTACTCCTGTAAGATCCCAGACATCTCAGATATGTAGCTTAGTATTTGCAGCCAAATAAAGTATGGCTCAACTTCTCTGGCTATCTGAAGTTTTTCCTGTCTTGTTGAAGACTTGGCAGAATCCAGTTAAGGGAAGAATGTATGGGAGTCTTATATTTGAAATTTTAGAAAATTTGTAATAGTGTCGATCTAGCTTAAAAGCAAAATATCTAGGTAATTTAACGGAAGGAGCTAGTAATAGGAAAAAGAGTCACAGACTTCTCATTGTCAGGAAATATACCTTTTGCTCATACAAACATTTTCGCAGACAAGTATACTGGCAAAAAAGTTTGCTGAACCAGTATAATAGGTGAATTCCCACTCTTCCAATAATTTATTTCTAATACTTAAGCTTACTTAACAAAGAAAATGTTGTGTGTCCAGTGAAAACAGCTGTTGTTTTGATTGTTATGTTTACCTGCTCAAGAACAAACTATACCTTTTTTTCTGTGTAACTTTTAATTTGGAACTTGTTTGTACCTGAAGGAGTTTCAAGAAATAGAAGGGAAGTTCAAGTTGTTGCTATTAAATTTTTTTTTCTTCCATTTGTACTTTTCAGCAGCAATTTCTCATATTCATTGAAAATGCTATATTTCTCTGCCTTAATGCATTTAAAAATAATAATTTTAAAACCCTTTTTGTCTCTGATTAAGAAAATACAAATCTTTTAACAGATTCCATAAATGGGTCACATACACAAGTTAATCTGTGGTAGTGGAACAGGTATTTGCATCTCAAGAAATTAAGGAAAGAAAATTATAGTCATATCTTGTGTTTTCCTTCTACTTTGTTTCAGCTGCTTTTGTTATGGACTGTCTAGGTATTCCCAATGCAAATACTCTCAGTGGGGTAAAGAAACAAATGGCCTTTTCACTAACATACTTTTTTTTTTTTTTTCCATTGATGCATAAGAATATTTTTAGTGAATCACAGGTAATACATTCACATGAGAACTCTAGCAGAGAGTAGTAAAAATCTTCAGTGCGTAAGAATTAGGGCCACAACAGGAAAGGAATGATTGATACTCAGTGCCCTGCTGACACTAAAGCATTCTAGTTGTCATGATTCTGATGTGAGCAGTTGTCTGTGGAGAGTTGGGGTGGTCAGTAAGGAGTCTTGAGATCACCATAAAGTAAATTTGAACAAGGATCTTAATGTTGAAAAGAAAAACAAAGATAAGGAAAATAAATTTCTTCTAAGCCACTAGAGGAAAGTTCAGAAAATGCCACATTTCTTTTAACAGTAGATAAATAGTAAATTGAATAACTGAGAGCTTCTTATATAATATTTAACAATAACAGCAACAACACATAAATACCACCTGCTATAATTACTGTCTTCTAACGATGCCAAAAAACTTGTACATCTCTCTGTAAGGCACCAGAAAAGTCTCGTGGGTTTGGGAGGAGGAAGAGTAGTGCACAAAGGAGGAAAGGTGGTTTTATTTTTGCTTTATGTGGTTTGTTTTGGTTTTTTTTAATTCTTCCTCTTGCCTCATCTGACTTGTATAATTAGTGAGTTAGTATTTCCCTCTTCAATTGGTTGTCTTGCAAAGGATGCTGTAGAACGTCTTTCAGAATGGCTTTTTAAGAATATAAATAGCTGAATCAAGACTGTTTTGCTTGTTATTAAGGTTTGAGTAGCGGATGCTAACTTATGCAGAGCAATTTAATTTCCAGTACATCATTAATGAGATTGCATTCTATATACTCTTATTTGCATCAGGGCACAGGTACATCTTTTTATCTTAGGAAAAAATGAGGAGCTAGAAATGGCTTCTCTACTATATTAGGTTTTATGCTACTCAGTCTAAATTCAATCGTAACTGCAAGTTTTGCGTGTGTTTGGTTTTTTTTAATTCAAAAAGTCTATCTGCTATCTAAGGATCTAGAGCTTGTCTAAGCTGAACTTGTCAGAATGTTTTTTTTGGTAACTGGAGTAATACTCTCTTTCACTGTGAACAAGTAAATCACTAGAGTGAAATACAGAATTATATGATGTCATGGCTGTGTCCTGGCAAACTTCAAAAAAAACCCAACCAAAAAAAACCCAACCAAACAAACAAAAAAAATACCACAAAACCCACCAACTGGTAGCAATGTGAGGAATCACTGTCATGCCATCTGATGGGATTGAGGGATGTTGAGAGTGAGCCATCTAATGGCAATCCATTCGCCACCCTCCATTTCCTATGAGACACACAATGTTTATTTATGACTTTTTTTTTCTTATCAGTTGATTTGGTATTTGTATTGTCAATATCAGTATGACTACTTAAAAATCTATGCTATTTGGATGTGCTGATATCGCCTCTGCCAAGTGAGAATTATTTGCAATGTTGGAAGCTATCTTTGAATGTTTTCTGAGATCCTCCCTGCTAACCTGTGTACAAGAGAGAGCAAGTGCTGAAGCCAGTACCTACAATTAGAGAGAGAGCTTACAAACAGTAACTAATTATCTGAAAACAGCCTGAAAAAGCATATCTGTCACTTAAAGGACCCAGCTATGCTCTACGATGGCATAGGAAACGGCCTCAAGTTGCGCCAAGGGAGGTTTAGATTGGACATTAGGAAAAGATTCTTTACTGAAAGAGAGTTCAGGCCTTGGCACAGGCTGCCCAGGGCAGTGGTGGAGTCCCTATCCCTGGAGGTATTTAAAAGACGTGTAGATGTGGGGCGTAGGGGCATGGTTTAGTGGGCATGGGGGGATTGGCTTGACGGTTGGACTCGATGATCTTGTAGGTCTCTTCTAACTTTAGTGATTCTATGATTCTATGACATTGCCATAAGAGGGCCTAAAAATTTAATTCTGCCAGATAAAACTGCCCACAATAGTCAGCCTCTTAGAATGCAGTAGCAATTCAAAAGAGATGATGGGAAAACGTTACTTGCTGTGATGGACTGTCCTTTTGTTTTAACGTGCCCTCTTCCCCCAAGTAATTAAATCTCCACTTACTCAAAACCATACAGATTTTTGTCTTTAAGCTGGGCTACTTTCCATGTAGCAGTTCTGGGTTTTTACTGAATTTTATTACAGTTAAAAATTATAATGGTGCTATTTGACAGTGGTGCAGCTACAGTATTTTGAGAGGAGGAGAGTAATAGAATTCATCAATTAATCTCTGGGCTGTGGTATCACAGTAGTAACAGTGGGAGAAACATCTTGCTGTATTTGAAGATTGCATGAAATTAGAGCGTAATCAAATATAGAAGCTGATGGTTTTTCAAGGAGAAATTCTTATTTATATTTTTCAGTACTACCAAAGGAGATGTAATTTGCTACTATGGAAACAAAGGAGAACCAGAACCTGTTTTCCTAAATCCTGGTAGGTTTTCTTCAGAAAGGTCTGAATTTCACTCTGTGTTATTTTAAAGGAGTCAGAATGTAGCTATATTGCTCTAGTAATTTAGCTATTTAGGCATTGTCTTCACTAGCTTTTTCTTTGTGTTCTTTAAAAAAAAAATATTAAAAGTCCTTCAGTTCATTTAAATACTTACTAATAAATTTCAGTAAAGAATCAATAGTTCATTAAAAGCTTATATCCATGTCAGTGTACCCACCTGCACTGTAACTGGTGGGATGCTCCTTAGGCAGCTATGTCTGAAGGCTGTCTTGAGGAATGGAATTTTCAGGGGTTCATGGAATTGACCCTAACTCTCCTTACCCAGCAGTGTTAAGAGCGTAGTGTGACTATGCTCCCCTAGGGACAGAGTTGCCTTTTTTAAGAAAACAAACAAAAAAAACAACCCCCCAAAAAAACCTGTCTTATCTGGTGGATTGATTTAAAATATTTAAAATCTAGCCAGCTACATAGAACAATACTCCATCATTCATCACCAAAAACCAATTTAAATGGACAAGGACTGACAGAAGGCTCTGAGCAGTGTAGGTGGTTGATAACAGTTAATGACAGTGGCTTATTTTGCCTGCTTAGGTTAATGGTCAGAATGTTGCTGCCAATACGCAAATAGTTACTGTAGCAATTACAGCATAAATATTTGGAAACAGCTGTTAGATTTTGTACAGCTAAAAGCACAAAACAGGTTTTAATACACACACAAAAAAAAAAATTTAATATCTGGCCACTTGTTGTAATGAGAAACTGAATCACAAATTTTAGGTTATCTGCAGACTGTAGCAAAGGTAGTTCTGGTCTCCATGCTTCAACAACAAATTCCTTTTCTATGTATGTGGCTCCCTTTAGGGAGAGCTGAGGTTTCGTAATCTTTGTGCTTATTTATTTCGATTGTGGTGAGAAATATAGGGTACCTCTAAAAAGAAAGCTTCTTGTCATCAATTGTTGCCTTGCTGTGTTTTTTCAAGAGTAAAATCAGAGGTGCAAATAAATTATGATTAATACAGCTAAACTGGAAAAGACTACACTGCAAAAATGGTATAATTCTGTTGTACCTTCTTCATAATTTAGCAAAATAGAGGTTAAAAGTAACTGCTGCAAATATGGATTAGAGTAAAACTGTGAAACAAAGTACTTACTAGCACAGAGGCTTAAGCGCAGCCTAATGTAAAAAGTATGCCTGTTGTAGTCTCTTGTTTAGGAACGGGGCATGTGTTTTATAGCATACCTGCAGATAAAGGTTAGAATCATTAAGGTTGGAAAAGACCTCTAAGATCATCGAGTCCAACAACCATCAACCCAACTCCCCCATGCCCACTAAACCATGTCCCTAAGCGCCTCATCTACACGTCTTTTAAATACTTCCAGGGATGGTGACTCCACCACTTCCCTGAGCAGCCTGTTCCAAGGCTTGACCACTCTCAGTAAAGAAATTTTTCCTAATATCCAATCTAAAC
>VZTQ01000024.1:0-39302 GCA_013400755.1 Pelecanoides urinatrix | reverse complement strand
ACCTGTCTAGGCCGTGAGCCGCCAGCTTCTCTAGGAGAATGCCATGGGAGACAGTGTCAAAGGCTTTACTGAAGTCCAGGTACACCACATCCACAGCCTTTCCCTCATCCACGAGGCGGGTCACCTGGTCATAGAAGGCGATCAGGTTGGTCAAGCAGGACCCGCCTTCCATGAACCCGTGCTGGCTGGGCCTGATCCCCTGGTTGTCCCACAGATGGCTTGTGAGCGCCCTCAAGATGAACCGCTCCATAATCTTCCCTGGCACCGAGGTTGGGCTGACCGGCCTGTGGTTCCCCAGATCTTCTGGCCCTTCTTGTAGATGAGCATCACGTTGGCAACCCTAGCCAGGTTAGCTTGGGAATCACTTAAATTGTATTAAAAATTGTGAAATCTGTAATGACAACTATGAATCACCAGAATACCCTTTCCAATGAAACTGATTCCCCACCCTGCCTCCCCAAACATTATTTACTAAGTATGTAGATACTATGCACTAGAATTGGTCCACAGGGATTGGTGGACTTGATTGTTATTGCTTTTAAATCTTAAACTTATTGTATAACCTCCTTATTACAGATTTCATTAATTTCATGACACGTAAAGCTTGAAGGATTAAAGTTGCTTTACAGAAACAAACTCAACAATATCATGATTATGAGTTATTTTGTGCTTAGGTTATGTAATACCCTGATGTTTCTATTAGTGTTGTGTTCTGGAGGAAAAAAAGGCTTTGGTATTTCACCTGATTTCACACCACAGTGTACATTGTGTTAATAACAATGCTGAAAATCTAAAATTAGATGAATTTGAGTAAACTTAAAGCAATGATGCTCTCAAGTGGGTGTTTTGTGGGTTTTTTTCCTCCTAATAAAACAGTCAGAAGTAGTGGTCCAGAAGAGTTGTTGAGAAATGGTTAGGTTATTTTATTATGGATTGCACACCTGGGAGACTCCTGCTATCTGAAGGGGTGTTGTATTTATTTTATCACATTATATACATCTTTGATACACAGTTTAATGACCTCACTTATTTTTGAAGCAAAATGAAAGCTGGCAATAGGAAGAATAAGCAAATATCACAAGAGATTCATGATGAATTTGCTGATAGCATTTGTTTCAGTCCCTCAGACTGTGTGAGATAAGATAATTATGAAGTTATTTTTTGCCTAGTACATAAGTTCATTTTCTTTGCTCCAGAGCTTAATAAGATGTTTGGGGTTCTTTTTTGTATGTATAGGAATATATGGATTGAGTAATTCTTTGTTGGATACACCATGGAAGAAACTTCAGTATGGGAAGCAGCTTTTCACAGAAGTGGTCAAGAGAAGTCAAGACCTTACCAAAGAAGACTTGGTGCAGGAGCTTCTTACAGTGATGAATAATCAAGAGCCGTAAGAACATGATAGCCAGAGTTTCCTCAAAATGTGATATGACGAGTTTAAAAATTGCATGTAGAAATTATTTTGACAGAAAATAAACTTTTGTCTTATTTTAATCGTCTAAAGCTGGGTAATGAAGGGCAAAAGTAGTGTTCTTTCCCTCCACAGAGACTGACGTTCAACAATATTGATTTTTAAGTAGCAGACACAGTAAACATTATTACTGCTGTCTTAGTGCTCATAGACTGTACACTGATTTCTCTGTGCCCTTTTCTTTTAAAGATTGCACTTCGCTTAGTAAGGGTAATGAGTGCAAGACAAGGGATGTGTAAGTTGCTTGCTGTAAGCTTTATGGAGGCTCACTGTAGGGTAAGGTTCAGTTTCTTACCACACACAGAGTAAGCACTTGTTTACATGAGCAGGTTTGTGTTAGCGGCTGCTAGCTGTTCTGTATTGCTACCCAGAGTAGGCACAGAGAGCGGAAAAGCAAGCTATTTTCGAAGTAGAACCAGCTGCCTTCCTCAAAAGTGCAATTATTTTTAGGCTAAATGGGGGAAGGAGATAAGGGAGTATTTGCACAGTTAAGCTGTAGGCCTCTGGTCAAGGAAGTTTCCAAGAGATGAGTTTGAGTATCTAAGTAAGGTTCCTGCACTCACAACTGGCTACACAGTGAACCTGAGCCCATAAGTTAGATTTTCAGAAGTAAAGGAAATTGATACCATTTGAATGTCCAGACATGGAGCAGGGTAAAGAAGGTGCTGTGGTCTAAATGCATATAGTTGCTCACCATCCAGTAACTTTCATGTTTATCCTTACTTTTACCTGTCTAGGGGTTGATTTGTGTTGAAGCAAAGCTGTTTCTGGTGTATAGATCCAGTTTCCTAACTTCATCAGTCAATTTTAATGCCAACATTCATGTTTGTGGCATTTTTCAGTGGTTCAAAATAAATGTTTACATAAGAACTCAGACATCTGAGCTATGAGTAGAAATTGGGAAGTCTGCTAAGCTGTCTTAATTACTTTTTTCATCTGATATCAGATTAAGTGATTTTAAAAAAAATTGTTATACCTTACCTTTTACTAGTAAAAAGACAAAGGTGTAAGATACAATACAGTCCAAATGATCTTCCGTTAATGTTCCATAATTCAGTATGATCTCACCTGAAATCTGACTATAAAATGGAAATACTTAGTTAGAAAAAGCAATATTTAAAACTAAGACTGTAATCTTTCCAAAGCACACTTCAAGATGAAATTATCTTTTCATAATAAATACGAACAAATGGATATGCACTAGCTTTGAACTTTCTTAAAATATCTTATCGCACATTCCTTTATGATGACTTTGTGTTACAGGAATTAAGTGGGTACAATGGTTGGTGGTGGAGTATGAGATAGAAACTGATAGTTCTCATGGGCTGAAGTGCCCTGCTGTGTCCCTTCTCTGTTACATCCTGGTATGCTCCAGCCATGTGCCCAATACAGGAGCAAGAGGAGCTTAGTTGCTCTATTCACACTAGAATTGCACCTATTCTCCCTGAAACACCCACAGGTCCTCTTCTCCACCACAACAACAAAGAAAATGATCCCAGTTAGATGTAAAGGTCAATTACAGTATAACAAATTGCACAGTCTCCTCTACAGATCAGGATGAGCTCTGAACATGGGGTTGAACTGATCAGTCTGTTTTGTTCTGCCCTCTTCCCCAACATTCACTGTACAGCTGATAGGCTGCAGAATTATTATTATTTTATAGGTACAACTTGATCTGTGCTAGGAGGTAGAAATGGGATTATTTCTTGAAGATGGAAGAAGCTTAAAAATCAAACACAAAAACCTGCTATAATAATAGTTAAATTAGACTTTGATAATTAAAGATTCCAATTGTATCTATTGAAATAGGAAGCTGTACTTATGGCTACCATTTGAGAATATGTTCTGGTGACTGGAAAGCCAGGGATGTAGGGTTGTTGCAGTAACCTTTGTGACCTTAGCATCACTTCTGTGGGATGCTGATACTTGTTTAATTACAATAAATGAAGCTTGATATGCTTTATAATAAAATTATGTTTCTAAATATTTTTCAAGCTTTGATAGGAATATATGTCAAGAAATTTGGGCACAAGCTCACCTTGTCCTCTGCTGCATCTTCACAAATTTTATTTTAAGGACTGTCCTAGGTATTTTCCAGGTATTCCAAACAAGATTGAAGGAAGCAGAGAGGTCTGTCTTTGACACAAAAAGAACTGGAGTCTTAACTGGAAGAATGCTTGTTTATGTGATGTACCTCAAATTACTTAATCATTAATGTTTTAACTGAAACTAAAATACAGAAAGACAGACAAAGAATAACAAGGAAACTGAAAAACTTGTCAAGATATGAAAAAAATTTATTAAATTGAGACAAAAGTTCAAGACCTTGAAAGAATCTCTATGGGAAAGAGCTTACAAGCTGTTTTATCTTTTGTTTTCCTCATACTTCAGTTTTGAACACAGTTCACACTTTTGTACTTTCTGAAAAGTGATTGTTATTTATCAACCACTCAGTCAACACAGCTTGGTTCAAGAGGGAGGAATGTGTTAATATTGGAGAATTAATTTTTTTTTTATTATTATTGTTTTATTGCTTTTTTCAGTCAATTACCAGACCCTGCGATTGAAGACCAGGGGAAGGATTATATACGTCCTATATTGAACAAGTATGCAGCTGTATGTGTTCGTTGCCCAGGTTATGGAACAAGGTAAAAAATTCATAGTCAGAAATAAATGTGTACTGGATCAAAGCATATCTCACATCAAAATTATGCTTCTATAAGTTTTAACTCTATAGTGACTGCTTTAAATTTGTTCAGATATTAATCAGTGAATTAATAATTCAGTGAAGTATTTCCTTGCTCAGCATTTCCTTGCTCAATATTCTGGTGTCTTAGATTGGCTACTGATGAACATCATCTTTGGTGATTTTTGTGACATAGCTTCAGTTCCAAGTATCCAAGACAAGATAATACAGTTCTCCTAGTTCCCCAGTATAGTAGCAGATCTGACCACCTCTAATTTTGATATTATCAAAACATGAAAAGCTTTGAAATCATGTTTTTAGCAGAAAAACACAATTATCTTCTATATCTGAGGGACTGCGGAACACATTTCTCTTCCAAGAGCAAGAATAGATTCATCTGCATAGCTAAGTTAGAGGTTTCTTTAGACATGTCATTGTAATATGTAGCTGCCATTTTCATACATTAAAAAAACTATTACTCTTGTTCAAAAGAACATGTATTTCCACTTTTCCCCTAACTGATGCTGCTGTTTTTACTGAGATGTTCTCACTTTCTGCTCAGACTGTTCTACCAAAGATGCAAGAAGAATAGAATAATGCAATGCATCTTGCATTTAATCCTTGATGGGACAAAATTATAGGTGAACCTTGTTGCTGCTGGTAGGGAATTCCTACTCTAAAAGACTACCAACAATATTGTCACATTGGCCTCTCTGGATAGTCAGCCATAGCATTTCCACTGTAGAGAGGTAAATTGATAAGCAGAGAGCACTCACTTCTGTAAGTATTTTCAGTTGGTATTCTGAGAAAGAAACCAGTGCAAAAACTGAGTATCCCTCTGAAGCATCTTCAAATAACACTTTAAATATGGGATAATGAAGACTTAAAATGGTAAGGAAGCATCTTTTTCCCCTTGCTTCACAGGTTGCAGTCTAGCTACTTCAAAGAAAACTGAGATAACTCAATAGAAATACTGACCTCTTACTGGTGAATTAACACAATATTTAAAGTCTTCCCTGATACTATAATTGTATGCTCACACTTATCTTTCCCTTAGCAACATGACTTAGTGAATAGAGATTGTTAACTAGGCCTCACGATATTCTTCTGAGGAGATTAAGCACTTCTTTATATGAGTGAACAACTGTGAAATGACTTGGGGAAGGCCACCAGATCAGGATGCTGGAAAACTCCTACTTCTGTCAGTCATCTCTCTGGCAGGATACTGCAGTGTCCGTAGAGAAATGATAGCTTACACATGACAAAGTGGCATAGATGCATGAACAGAATCTTCTTTTCATGAAAACAAATTTCTTTTTTGGAAGGTTCCTAGAGAGAGAAAAGTTATTCTGTGATTGTGTATCAGTGTCATAATAATTAATGATGTTTAAATCTTAATGGACAATTGATTTGGAAGGAAAGAATGAAAGAGTACTATTGATATGAATAACTCATCAGGGTACGTGTAGGCTGTGAAGAAAAACTTGGTTTTATGCTACTTCTGAATGGAACACTTGGTACTAAAAAAGTTTAACCTTTTGTCATACTCTCTGTAAATGAGCAGCTTTGCGTGTCAGCTGCTGCAAGTGCAACAGGGAACCAGAGCAGTGGAGTGATGGAAGAAGGGACTGAAATTGCCCATTTGAACTTGCCAGGATGATTTCTGCCTTGCTAGTGTGGTGATGATGCGGTCAAGAAAAAAAAAAAAAAAAGAGCTAAAACCTTTGGGGATGAGGGACGGGACCCTGCAAGTTTATATAACGGACACAAGGCTTAACTTCTACCCTTATGTTGTTTCAGGACTAACACGGTGGTTCTCATTGATTCAGAAGGAGGGGTTACTTTCACAGAGCGCAACTTGATCAATGCAGATGTCAACAAGTGGACAACAAGCACCTATGAATTCAAACTGCATGTTTAACAACTTTCCATTTGAATGGTTTGTAATAAAAGCGATGAGAGAACAAGCCATTAAGCTCTAGTAAATGTTTTGTGCCAGCCTCCACAAGCTAAAAATAGTAAGGAAAGCAAAAGTTTAAATAAACTGATAGCATACCCTATCAGGCTTACAGATCCTTTGGATAAAACCAAAAGAAGAAACTGTTCTTACGTTAAGTAGCAACTTATACTCAGAAATAAATTTTTAAACATCACCCTGCCTCCAGGGCAAGGCCATCTTTGCCCAAGACAAAGTCATTGCTTTTTTGTGGGTTTTGTGGATTTTTTCTTTCTTTTTTTTTTTTTTTTTAAAAGATGTTTTAAATAGACTCTTAAACATGTTTTCGGTTCAGAGGAGGGGAAACATTTGCTGCTTTTATTGTTCTACCACAGGTTTTACCACACTTTGCTTTCCCTTCAACATACACTTTTAAGGTTGTATAGCTGATGCCAATGTGCATTAAAAGAATGTATGTTATCTTTGCAATATTAACTGCTTTAGTAACATTTAAACTTTTCAGCAGTGCCATGGTGCAATGTTCTGCCTGGGGAGGGCAGAGCAGGGGGGATTCTTTACATTTGTTTTCCTACAGATAGTACAGCAATGTATCTTATTTCTAAACTTGATTTGAGAGTAGATAGAAAATTAAGTTCAGTCTTTGTTCAGCTTTACTCAGTAGAAACTAAAAAAATCATGGGAGCAGACTTGCTTATCTTTGACCGGAATAAAATTATGTGTATTGTGACATCTTGTTTCCTGGTAGTCAAATTAGCAATGTTGTTTTTCTTCCTTTCTTCCCCAGCAGGCAGGTAAGGAATAGGTACTTGTTTGCAAACAGAAGCTGAATATGAAGTTTACATGTATCAGCTGTGTTTAGTAAAAAAAAATTTTAGTATTTGTTTGCAGTCTTTATATTGCTGAAAAAGTTTGGTATTAAGATGCACTCCATATGTTCTAACATCTGTGAATGAAAAAGCTATTTAAATGCATGCTTTTTTTTCAATTATTCAGTGCCAGTGTAGGTGATAGAAGATTCTAGCTAGTAATGGGTCACTGCTATTTTTTTATATATATATAAAAATATATATATATGCTGAATGTATTCTTTTTACAAGCCTCTGATTATTAATTATTACAAAGTGGCAAGATTTCTGATACTTTTTACAAAGATGTGCAATTATTCTTCTGTACTCAAGCTTGTGTGTTCGAGCATTCTCACTAGTGTGTGTGTGTATTTGTGTCTGTACCTAATGGAGGAAGCAGTGAATTAGACTTGCCATTGAGGTGAAGTACTGTGAAAGGCCATTCCCAGACTTCTAATTGCCAGGAGATGCTAAAGCAGCATTTGGTAAGATATTTCCCTTGTATTTGTGTATTTAAATAGCTTCTAGATACCAGGACTGCTTGCATGACTAGTCACAGGTTGTTCATTCAGTACTGTATAAATGACTTTTTGACCTCCTTGATTGCAAGACGATCAATACAGCCTTGTCAGGTTGTACATGGTTTCAAACTTGGAGACTGTCTTTCTGAGCTGTAGGGAATGGTTAGCCCGTTTTTATTTTTTGATGGCTGTTTAAACCATGTATTTGTATGAATAAAAATGCTGTTGTTATTTTTAGATGCAAAGAAATAACCACGGCTGTCTTAAATTTGAATTTGACAAGTACGTATTTAAAAACAAAACTTGGTTTCGATGGCTTGATCTTACTGAGAGTTTGCTTATCAAACCTTTTTGTATCTTAAGAAAAAAATTGCCAGTGTATATTTGAACAAGACATTATCTTTGAAGACATTACCTAAATGGCAAGCAAAATGCTTGCATGCCGTTTCTTGCTAAAAGCATTTATAAACCTTAGTTTTTACAGTATGTAATAACAAAAATTTATTCTTATTTTTTATGTATAGGCAAAAGAAAAGCAAGTCGGAGCTTAGATGTAAAAACAGATGAGAGTAGTGTATTTTGCTTTGCTTGAATCGAAATTCTAAATCTGGGATTTGCTTTTTCTGACAATTAAAATAAAACAGTAAAAACCCAAAACCTATAATGTTTTGGGTTTGAGGTTTTTTTTGAGTATGTCAGAATAGTTAACAAAGTGAGCTTTTTTAACTTCTTTTGAAGCTTATGAGAGTTTTGCCATTGGCTTCAGTGGAAACAGGATCAGGACTGCAGTGCAGATATCAGCAAATGGTGCTTGTCCCTAGAAATGATCAGGTATTCATGAAGTGCATAATTTACTGTGTGCTAATTTTATTTGCAATGAATCTGTTGGAAAAAGTAAACTGTAGTTAAAGTTAACAAAGAAAGTATTTTATTTTTATAAAATTTTTTAAAAAAATAAAATGGGGTTTTAAATATCAGTTTTAAAGGCTATGAAGGGGAAAAGTGTATATAGGAAACTATTGCATGGTATTTTACTAAGTTTGCTTATATATAACATCTTTTCTAAGTCATAAATTTGCAAGAGATTTTTGTTTCCTGTGATTTGTTTCTATTAAAATGGTAGTAGAAGAAATTTTTAGGGATCTGTTAGAACTCAATTATATCTTTTTGCTTAAAATTTTCATAATTGTTTTTTACATGTGTGTTCAAAACCAGAATCAGAATAAAGTCAATCTGGTGACCAGTCTTTGTCAACATGAATAGATTGTGCGTTTTTGCACATATGTTTATGTTAATTTGTCTGTAACTTTGTGTGATAAGATGAAGTAAAATCTTTCATGAGGTATTAGAAATGAAGGAGCTTTAAGTTTAAGTCCGTTTCTGGTACTTATTTCCCTTCTAAAAATGCTGTATTTTTCTGAGGGCTTTGTTTAGTTTTTGATGTGTTGTGTGTGTTTGTTTTTTTTAATTCTATGCTGTTTCATGCTTATACTTGTCTTATCCAGGTAAAGAAATTGGAAAATATTTCGTTAAAGCTAATAATCCAGGTTTGAGGCATTTTCCTTTGTTTTTCAGGTTAGTAAACAGAATGTATTGACTGGAATGTTCCCAGACCAAGTGTTACAGTAATCAATCCTCTGAAATACCCTTCAACTTCTGACAACAAATACTTGCCCGCCACCTCCCCTCCCAAAAGCAAATGTCCTCTTGTTACTAGCCCTGGCTGGATTCCACTCCAAGCATAGCAAAGATCAGATAGAAAACACAAAGGTTCTCAAAACACTGAATGTCTGAAACAATGTCTGGAGCATCCCTCTTCCTGCTGTGACCTCAGGGTACTTGGAATCTGGTTCTCCCTTGCAGACGGGAGTGGATCTTTCAAGCCTTAATACCAGAATGTGCCAAGCAAGCCCTTAAAGGAAGAGGAACTGGCATGCTCTTGTCTATAAAATGGTGGAGCTATCTCAGAGCTAGTTTTAGCTTTACTAGCAGTGACCTTTTCAAATTGACAGTTGCTTTGAGAAAGACAAGCAACTGGTATTGTCATTGTTAAGGCCGTAACCCAAATGAAATCTAGGGGAATTCCCAAAATCTGCAAAA
This sequence comes from Pelecanoides urinatrix, assembly GCA_013400755.1. Classification (NCBI taxonomy): domain Eukaryota; kingdom Metazoa; phylum Chordata; class Aves; order Procellariiformes; family Procellariidae; genus Pelecanoides; species Pelecanoides urinatrix. The sequence continues at coordinate 29,722 of VZTQ01000024.1, read as the reverse complement.
AGAAAAGCTTTATTAACTCACGAGCCTCTGAAGTTGCCACTGCCAATTCTTGTCTATGCAACAAGATAAATTTGGTCTGGATTACTGGTCTTGAAATTAGGTGGTTGCATCAAATGTTTGTGGCAAGAGAAGTTATTAATTATCAGGGACCTTGAAAATTAGTATAATGTTAAAAGTACTTTGACGGGCTCAGGTTCCGCCCCCAAAATGGAAATAATTGCAGCAGAGGTACAGCACAGATAATGCGAAGGAAAGAGCAAAACCAATGCTTCCTTAATGAAAAGCCAGAGCCTCACAAAATGCTACTGAAGGGCAAGAATCCAGCTTCGCTGCGGAAGAACAACCACCAAAAAACCCACCAATAAACCCTAAACCAGAACCACCCTGTGCATAGATTATAAAACTTCCGCTGAAGCTATGATTGTTACATAGGTATGTGATTTGAACTTCTTTAAATTATTTTTAATAGCATAGAAATAATTGTTATGAAAATATGTTATGCAGAATACACTTTTATTACACTTTTATCTATGAAAATTAATATTAAATGTAATGATGCAACTGTATGCTTGGTCTCTGCAATTATGATTATGTAATAGTAACTTAAGAAAGAATTTAAACAAATATATAAGCTGGCCTTTATGTGAGCACTTAAAAGCATATTTAGTCCTTATTTAACTTGCTCTGAATTAATGAGACTTCAGCACATTCTTGATAATTACTATATGCTTACATATTCTCAGTAAAATGTTCTGGAACTGAGCTGGTTTTATGAAAATTTATTTTATGAGCTTGTTCTTTTTGTGGCCTCTGAGAAATGACAGTGCTTACTAATGCAGTAAAGTGCCTTACAAGCTTGCCTCTGGTGACAGAGGAAGTGTTTTCAATGGATATCTCATCTGACACGCCAGCTCTTACTGGCACAGAGCCAACCTTGGTCAGTAACTTACCAGATTGTGTAAACACATTGATTGCTTCTGTTCAGTGGAGGAAACCACATCACTTTTCAGACATTAATTAAGATAGATTAAATAATAAACTGGAGAATATGTGGAGCCAGTAGTGTCTGTTCTTGTGGTACAACATTATAATTAGTATTCAATAATGGAGGCTTTTGCTTCTCGTTAAAAGAATGTGTTCTTCCAAGAAAAAGGTGAATGTACTCTCCCTGTACTAGCTCTGCTGTGAATAGCTACTGGAAATAACCATAGAGCTAAGGTCTTAGTCAAATGCATTTATCCATCCCATGTTTGTCACGTCTCACTTGGATGGCTGGCATTTAGGGAGGAATTAACTGTCCTTTCAATTAGAGATGAGTCTACATTAGTATCTTAGTTTGATTAGTAATGCCCTTACATTATTTTTCTGATAGCGCCTATTCACTGTGCTTTGGCTCACATTTCAGGGCAACCTCAGATCACAGGGACTAGACTGTTTTCAGGTGGAACAGAACTGGTAGATGTGCTTCAGGAATGCGCTAAGTGTACTCCAACAGGTTATAGGTTTAGCCTGAAGCAAAACTGACTGAAATGCACATAGCATGGAGATTAAGTACTCGGCACCCATTGTTTTGCTGCATAAATCTGCTTATGTTGGTCTGCTTTACTTATAGGTGTAGCATGTGATAGATGTGTGTTGTATCGATATCCTTGCAATATGGCAGTTGCCAATTTTTCTGTTTTCTTTAGCAATATATTGTGCCAGTCAAGTCCAAGTACTTTCTTGGTATAATACGCATGTGTTTAGACTGGCAAAGCAGTCCCGGAATGGCAGTTACATAAAAACCAGCTATACCAGCACAATTGTGCTTTCAGAAGCATAACTTATTTTGCCTCTGTTGGGGAAAACAAAGGTACTGACATTTATGGTTTTGCTCATATAAGTGCAATGACACTTGGATTTTTGGCAGCCAAAGATTATGCTCCTGATTCATGTCTGCGTGCCACCAGCAGTGTATATAGTAGACCAAGCTAAGGAATTGGAGCAGTTTCTTAGCTGTAGTTCACAGCAGTCCTATGAAACAACAAAATATGCTTTGTTATGATAGGTTTGAATTTAAAACATCATGATGTATAATGACTCACAAGAAAAATTGCCACTCAACAGAAGTCACTGGCTGGAGAAGTTTAGGAGAAGCCAGAACGTCTAAGGTAGTAGTTGTCAATGGAGTACTACGATAGCTCTTGAAAAGTAACCAAGATTGACTTGCAGGGTTAGTTTAACAGCCGAACAGTAGCGTATGGTAGAGATGTGTGATGTGAAAGCAGCCACAAGGCTGGCTCAGAGATTTTGTTTTCTTTTATGCTCAAGTTTATCTTTACAAATAGCAGATAAATATTATCTATTCTAGAAAAGTGCTCTGAACTACTTGAATGAAAGGGCCTATAGAAAGCAAAGTATGAAGACTGGTATTCTGTCCCACATGGATGTTGTTTAATTTTTTTCTCTAATATTCCCATAAATAAATTGAGTGTATTTAAGAATGCAGGATTTTCAGCCCTAGGAACAAGTTTGTTCTATGTGTCAAGAACAAGCAAGGGTCACTGTACAGTAGCACCAACCCAGGTCCAACTGGCAATTGCAGAGAATGTTACTTATGAGTGACATGTGCAGTCCAGTTTCTAATGAGAAGGTCTCCTAGTTACTTAAAAATCGGCATCTTTTTTCCATCCAAATTTGGAAATGTTTTAAAAAAAAAAAAGTTAATTAAATCAAACTGGTCAAAGGCAGATTATTGAATGTGGAGCTAAGTGCTGTCCTCCTGCCAGTTAGAATTGCATGGAACAGTATGCATATTCCAGGATAGATGAGAGGGAAAGAGCCTTGCCATTGCACATGTCCCATATTTAAACTGCAGATGCATCCACCTTGTAAATTTTCTACCAAAGTGGTAGTGGATTTGATTGTTAGAGTGACTTGGCAAGGGCACTCCAAGTGTGGCAGGAATAGCAGGCAGGAATTCAGATCTGCAGTGTTGTGCCCAGATGCATTTATCACGAGAACATTCCATATATAAAATGTTTGAATCTAATTATGGACCAATTTAGGTGGGAAGAAAACCTGGAACATAAAATGACTTGTGGGCTGTAACGTGGAGGAGTTGTTACTTTTTACTTGACCTCTTAGTCATCATATCCCACTTTTAAGTAATATTGTCCTTAGAAAAATGCCTGCTTTGTTGGACAAAATGCTACCAGCAATCTGAAACTTCAGAGAAGTAACCAATTGGCTGAAGTTTCTCCAACAGAAAAGTCGGAAGTTAGATGTGCTTCTGTTGACAACACGGTTTAGTTTGCCTTAAATCTGCATGGATGCCATGCCGAAGTGCAAGATTAGTAATTCTCTGGTACCATTGAGTCAAAGGATGTCTGCTTTATCTTCTGTAGAAATCAACCACCTCTTTTGACATTAGTGGGCTTTGCTCATGGGGTCCCTTAGAAGTCTTTCCGTGGCTGTCAGATGATGACTAACAGAGGTTAGGTTGAGGAGAGCAGATTTCAGTGAAAAGTGAGATACAAAAATATACAATGCAAGCAGATACCGGTTTGCTCTTTTCCTCCCCCCTCTAATTCTGCCTTAGTCAATGTGCAGCGGCAGTGCCCAGTTTGCTGTATGACACTTGCTGTCTCCATTTAAAGCTCTAATGGATTTATTGTTCTCTCGCAAATGAGACAATGTATCTCAAAACTCGGAGAAAATCCCAACACTACTGATGTCACATTCTTGAAGTGTATAACTTGCGTATCTACATAAGGAATCTGAATTCTCTTAGTGTAATCAATGGGAAGGTTTAACTGCTTCTCTGAACACTTAAGAATCTGCTTCTCATTTTATGGGCAAGCTAAATTAGATGCCTGAAGTTAGACGTCACGATCCTTCTGAGGATTTTTTTTTTTTTTTTTTTTTTTTTTGAATGAAATCTGCATTATGTTTCCTTAGGGGGCTGGACACTTGGTTTGATATGGACTGTATTCAGACCAGGTCCAAATTAGATTCAGTTATCTTTGTAAGTTTAGATGCCTCCATGTGACATAAATTACTCTCAGATTCATCCCTGGGGCGTGAGAGAAATCTCACTGAACTCAGTGGAAAAAATCCTGTTGGATGCTGATGTAATATGAATTGTGTCCTTAATACAACTAAATCTAGTAAATCTTAAACAATTTGCACCACTTCTCCTACAAAAATAATTTTCCCATAAATTAATCTGTTTGGTTTGTCGATTATGTTTTTTAAATTGCATTTTACTTGATTTTTCCATGGTTGAGAGCTTTCTCAGGCTTCCAATTTACATAGCTGTATTTGGAGTGCCACTTGGAAGTACAGAAGGCTTGGTCATTTCCACTCTGGTGCAGTATGATCAGGTACCAGGGAAACAGTCTACACAGAAGCATTTCCCTCCTGGAGTTCAAAGGTTGGGCTTTGCAGAGCTGCAGGAATCTGTACATAGTCTGGAACCAGCCTGCCTTCCCCTTGCTGTCCAAGGAGGCTGAAATGTGGCTACTGTATATAAACTGTCCCCTGAATAGCACTTACATTAAAAATTTGTCTGTTTTAATAACATTACTAAGGAAGTAATTTTTTTATATATATATATAGTTCCAGATCTTTGTGTGCAAACCGGCACATTGTAGGCTGTAGCTAGAGTGGTTCAGCTTCATTAGTCTGGTCATTATTGTTTCCATCAGGTTAATAATACATATTGTTAAGTATATGCAAATATGTTTCGTACCTGAAATCTATTTTATGCCTTCATGATTAGTGTTTAAAGCATCTTTGGAAAGGTAAGTCATATTAATTTTTTTTCACATCTTCAGAAAGTAAAATACCTTTTTTGCAAAACAACTTATTTTACTGAAATAAAAGTAATGCAGGCTGAGCAAAATTTGTTTTCCAGTAGATTTCACTGTTGGAACAATGCAGTGCGTGCTGCACTTCCTGACATTGTAACTAAGAATGTGAAAAAGACACTGGCTCCACCTAATTTTCATTCCGATGAATGCAGCCTTCCTATATCTTGCGTATGAAAAACTCTTTGTCATTGGGAACTGTTTTTTTGCTGATGATAATTATAGTTCATGATACTATCGGAAATCCTGATTGCACTAGGCGGGTGGACCTGCACACTTCTAATTCAAAAGTCTGGATGGAAGGTAACGTTTTTGTGCAAGTTTGGCAAGTCTTTCATCAGAAGTCCAGGTGATCAGAATTTTCAGATGAATTTGCAACTTGTCAGACATAGCAGATCAGATTTAATTCTCCAGAGGTCACATAGGCCTTCTGGGGCAGAAATTTAACCGTGATTTTAACACTGTTTTGATGAAACCATTGTTTTGCTACTGGATTGTTATTCTGTTGTTTATGAAAAGTTAGAAGTATATTTCCCTGTAGTGTCAGTGTCTCCAAGAATCAGCTGTTGCATCATTGCCTTAAGTCATAGTATTGTGATTCTCTGAAAACAGATGCACAATGGAAAAACTAACATACTGGTTATTTTTTCACTTTCAAAGCACTGCAGGCATTTCAGTTCTTCCAACTCTACACAAAAATCTGTGATTGTGCCTCTTCTGATCCTAACTGAAATGTGGCTGTTTCTGTATATGTAAAAAGTTTAACCTATTTTCTGCAGTGTGCAATACGCTCAGTGCAATACTTCAGTTATACAGTCACATAAATTGGATGCAAATGAGTCATGATACTTGCATTTTCATATATCCTTTGAAAGGGACACTCTTCTCCTGTCACAATGTTAGCAATGTATGAGGTGACGTGACACAGTTTACAGCAAATGCTGACATCAACTCAAATTCTGTACTTAATAATGAGGTTTTTTTCCCTCAGCTTTGAAGGTTGAAGTGTGATGTAAATGGCTGTTTTGCAAACCATGGATATTTATTAAATATGCATTCTGAAGTGATTTGTTTTAAAATCAATAAAAGCAGTCATCATTTAAAACCACTCTAAAATAATGGCTTGAGTGCAGAAGCCTGTTATGAGGAATTAAAAATTAGAAACCGCAGCTTGCAAAGATTCAAACCAATTTCAGTAACCTTATCATTATGTGTTGGTACAGTACCATGACATTATGTCCATAGAAATTACCACCATATCATTAGATACGTTGGTCTAGTCAAACACAAAAATGAAAGGCCTAACAGAGGCCTTAAAAATATTATTTTAAAATATTAAAATATTACTGTTATCTGTCATAACAGTATTTGGGGACTGCAAAGACATGAAATGAGTGAAATATAAAAAAAAAATTCTTATGTCCTGAAATTGTGTATGGAAGCAAACAAAAACATTTATCATAGTTAAATGCTATTACACTGTAGGTGATTAAACCACTGATGTATTATAATATTTTGTTTCTGATGTTGATTTCAAATCAGTATGATAGTGAAGGACAAGAGAGGCAACCCTATAATTTAGTGTATCAATAGAAGCTACCATAGTTCTCTACTTCAGGGGGGAAGGAAATTATAAAGTATCAGAGTGAATTAGAACAGTGAATGTTGATTAACCCTTTAGAAGTAACTTTACATAAATTGTGTAAGATGTTTTCTATAATTATTTAGGAATTGTGTCTGAACACTACAGTCAGATTAGACCTTATACTGTGAACTGCTTGGTAGATATGGCATGAAATACAGACCTACTTTGATTTTTCCTTTTTAAGTAAACCAGTTTTTAAGGGGTAATGCTGTAGTTGTGCTGCTTAAAGAGATAAAGCAGTGTTTGTAGGAAAAAGTGGTATCTTTTCTTTAGCTAGCTAGTGATACACGTAAGGGCAAAAGCCTTGAACGGTTCTTCCCTAAGTCTGATAAAAGGCATTAACTTCCTTCACCCCTTGCTTCTGCTGTTATTTTTCTAATTTAAAATAGGAGCAGCTGAAGTGAAAGGACAAAAAGCTGGACCTATAGGTGATCAAATCTCACACTGTTACAACAGATGGAATGGTATGGGCAATTCTCTTCATTGCCCTGCAAGTGCAAGCGAGGCACAGCGGGTACGTGCCGTACCGCACGCGTGCCCCCGCAGCGGGCTTTCATCCCGCGGCGCCGCTCGCAGGGCGGGTTCCCGTAGCAGGAGCGGTCTGGTTCAGAGGTTGGGCACCGCCTCCCCGAACTGCGTTAGCTTCTCGCAGCAAAGGCCGGGCGCGTCGGCACCTGCGGGGTGCGGAGCCCCGGTGGGTTTATTTTGGATGCGATGAAACCGGAGGCGCGCCCCAAAGGCCGGGCGGGTCACGGGCCGGTGTGCGCCGGGGAAAACGCGCTGCCGCTCCCTCAGCGACACCGTGGGTGCCCTGCCCGCTCGCCTCAGCCTCTGTGCCCCCGCCGTCTCCCCTCAGCGGCCGCCTTTAACGACCTCTTTCGGCACCGCTCCTTGCTGCCGAGGTCTCCTCCCTCGGCTGGGTTGCCCCGGAGACAGCGCGATGGCAGCGGCGCTGTGACTGGCTCGGGGCCTCCCCGGGGCTGCGCACCCACGGCGACGGCTCCCCGGGCACCAGACAAAGGAGCCGGCCCTCCGCCGGGCGCAGCAGCCCCCATCGTCGTCGGCCGCGCCCTCCCGCCGCCTCGGTCCCGCCCCCGCCTCCCTCTCATTGGCCTGGTACTGTGAGAATGTATGCCTTTCGCCTGTCTATTGGCAGAGCGGGTTAACATGCTCGGGAGTCCACCAATGGCTACCGAGATTTTAAATTCTTGACAGAAGAGCCTGGGAAGGCAATTGGCTTGGCGAGCGCGGAGTCCCGCCTGCGGAGACTGGAGCGGCTCGGAGCAGGCGTTTAAAGATGGCGGCAGCGGCGCGGAGTAGGGGACGGTTTTCGTGAAGCGGCCGAGCTCGCCCTCCGCCCCCTCTTTCCCCCCCCACTGTCGCGGAGGTGCGGCAGGGACACCGGGGATGGCTCAGGTGGGTGCTGGCGCTGTGGGGCGCCGGGGAGGGCGTGCACGAGTGGGCCTCTGTGGCCCAATCGCTGCCGCGCGGGCAGTAACCCCTCCGTCCCCACAGGCCGCGGCGCCTGCGGGGCCGTCCGGCCCGCCGCGCTCCTCGCCGGCCCCCCTCCTCCGGGCCGGCGCCGCGGGTAGGGAGCCGTGAGGAGCCTTTCACCGAGCAACGGAGGCGAATGCACCGGCATCCTGTCGCTCGAGCCGGCGAGGAAGGGGCTACCCTACCCGGCGGGTGTTGCCATGAGGGGCTTCCCCAGCCCTTGGCTGGAGCGTCCTTCCCTCAGAGCTGGTGTTTTGTTTGTTTAGGGTTTTTGGTTTGGTTTTTTTTTTGGGGGGGGGGGGGCCCGCCCCCAGCCACCTCCCTACTTGCTCCTGCCGTGGAATTCCGTTCAGGGTAGTAGAAGGAAAGGAAACGCCATGTCTTTCTACCCACCCGCACACCTCCTTGTCAGCGGGGTGTATCAGATGGGGAGTATCAACTCTGGCAAGAGTTTCTACACTGCATCGTGTCTCACAGTACCTGTGTGTGTCTTAAGGTAGAGGGAGAGTGAGAGGGAGGATCTCCACTAGACACATCCGTTTATACAGGGGAGAAGAACGTGTCTCTCCTTCTCTGCAAAGTTAAGAAGAAAAGGCAGCCTTTCACCAGCGCCTGTGCGGACACCCATTCACTTGTTTTTTAGTTCAGGTACGTTGGGACGATGAAGATAAGGTGATGTGCCTGTCCCTAACTCTCAGGATTCTTCTTCGTGTGTTCCTTCTATTAATAGTGAAGTACAGTTATATTTTCCTCTAAATTATCTCATTCAGTCTCTAAAAGATTTATTCTCCTAACTTTCTTCATCTTTTTTGGCTGGAAAAATAAGTCTCTCTTTTGCACCCCTTTTCTTTAGGCTTCAGGTTTATCTATAAAGTCTGTTTGCCCTCTGAGAGGGTGGGCCCCCTAACATCCAGGCATCACTCCCTCATGAGCTGGGATTAAGGGCTTGCTGGGTGAACCCATTCAACTTCTTTACTCCCTTAGGTTGTGAGTTACAGACATTGGAGTTAGATCTTTAATTTTTCTTTTGTGAACGTACCTCTTCTCACTTCTGTTTAGGTAACTAAACTTAAGGGTTCCTATTTTTAATTCTGGATGAGGAGTTAGGTCCTTAGTTCTTTGGGGGCAGCTCTTTTTGATTACTAGGATTATTTTGCTTTTTTAGAGACTGAGGGGAATTTGGTTCCTTATGTCTGCTGTTTTTCTTTACAACATTTGTGATGTGAATAGAAGAATATTTTTTTTCTCCTTCCTAGGCTCTGATTTGCAGATTTTTTTTAAAAAACGGTTTCCTGGTTTACACAATTAATTGAAACCATCTAATATCTGCCAGAAAATTGGTCAAGCTATAAAAGCAGCAATTGCTTTGCCATTTCTGAGGGTGCCTTTCCAAAATTATGGAATCTCTGCTCATTCTGAAATGGGATGAAGTCGTATGAACTAGAGTTCTTTAGCCTTGTCTCTATTTGCCACTGATAATGTTATGGTTGGGCCCTGACTGCCTTTTCTTAAACTGCCTTGATTATTTACACAAAGTGATTGTTTCCTTCAGAATCTTTCTATTCCAAAGCTGATAACGGGCAGAGAAATGAGTTCCTATATGTAGTAGTTAACTTACAGAATATTTTTCTTTTGAGACTTCCTGTTCTGATTTAAAGAAAATAAACCCAAACCAAGGAAACTGAATTTTTCTTAGCGGTTCATAATAAATAGGATTAACCTATTTTTAGGACTATATGTATCAAAAAGATAAAATAGATGATATAGGTATAATAAAAAGAAGGTAGATGATTGTGAGTGAGGAATTACTTTGACAAGGGTTAAAGCTGAGTGGATCTTTAAGCATGATCAGTGCCTCATAAATTCTGCTCTGCAGAGTTGCCGTTTGGAGCCGGAGGGGGAGGAACAGGACTTTGTGTTTGGATAGCAAATAAGGAGAGTTTGCTCTGAGCCACTCTTCCTTTTCAGGTCCAGTGAATGTGAAGCAAGCAGTTTCTGACAAGGAATCCAGTTTGTTTTTAAAAGTGATTTTTGAAGAGAGAATTTGTGGTATGCTGTTCCTTGTTCCTGATTGCAGCTACAGGTATTCATGAAGAAAATATTCATTGAACTCACACGCAAGACTGCTGACATGCTATACAGTGAAGGGAGTTCCTCTGAGTTTGGGCAGTGCTGGTTACAAATTTTAAGATTCTGGTTTTTTCCTGTCTTGAAAAGAGATATCCTTTTCTCTGTGTACTTTCACACCCTCCCTCCGCCCTGTTCTGATTGCAGGAATAGGCAGTGGTACTGACTAAACAAAGCATGTTTTTTTTTTCTTTCTGCCTTCAAAGAACATCTATAAGACAACCAAGCCAAGACGCTGCTTTTGTTGGGACCTGTGCAGCGTCTTGGCTTGGTTGCCTTCAAAGAACATCTATAAGACAACCAAGCCAAGACGCTGCTTTTGTTGGGACCTGTGCAGTTTGCTACATTACATTTAGATGTCCACCATGTATCTGTTTCTTTGAGTTTACTTTGTAACATGAAACTTTTTCAAATGATCTGCTAAAATAAGAGCAAGCAATTAAAAATGTGAAATTTCCATGTACTGGTGATCTGCAGAACATGAGCTGTGCATTCATGTTTCCAGCAGTTCATCCAGAGTTCCTTCAGTGTCTTGAACTGGCTGTTGCAGCTGTCAGTGGTGTTCCATATCTTTTTAAGGAGCCCTTATGGAAACTGTCAATGGAACTTGGTGAAGCCTTGGAGAATGAAATCTGTTCTTTCAGGGCAAGTTAATTAAGGATGACAATAGGCAGACTAACTTATGTTGTATTCTAATGTTACATAACCTAGTATGCTAAGTCTGTTTTTAAACGTGATGGTTGAGTTCCTTTGACCTAAGGTCCATTTGGCTGTTTTTAACTTACAGGCTCATCTAACTCATCCTTTTAAGTTTCTTCCCTTCTGTCTTTCTTTTAAAATACCTCTTATCTAAGGGAAAATCCTTGGTGGTTTTGTTGTGTTGGTTTTTTTTTTTTTTCCCCAGCCCCTCATATAAAGGGCATATTGTAATGTCAGTTGGCAAGAACGTAGATGGGAATTGGACCTGTGCTACTCTGCTTCTCCCTGGCTTTCTGTAGCTTATAGGAAGGTATTGTAGCCCACTGTAACTGTAGAGCTGCCAGACTCCATTACCTTACCCTAGGGGTGTGGCAGGTTTACGGCCAGAAATGCAAAAGCTAGTTTAAACTCATCTTGGTCTAGCACTTTTTCTGGCCACAGTACGTGTCCTGAGTAGTAGACAATCCTTGGCAGTGATTTGGTATGCTATTCGTTATTTCAAGGCTGAGAAGAAGGGGAAGACAACAAGAATTTCATTGTTGATAGTGCTTGAATATAATAACAAGACATACTTTCCACAAAGAGCAGAGATGTAGTATCAATGAACTGCCAAAGCTAGGCAGATAAAGATTAATTTCTTGTGTTTTGACATTGGTGGTGTTAAAACACTCTTCAGCGTGGGAGCAGGATGTGTATCAGGGATGTGGAAACTGCGTTCACGATCATATCTTATGACTTGTCAAAAATAGTCTTCCTAGTTGGACCAGGTAGCTTCTTGATCATATGGGAAGGTAGCGCTCTTTCAAATTCTAGAATACCAATTTTAATATTTCATTTCTTTGTAAATTACTTCTGTTTGCTCTTTTCAAGAGTCTTCTAAATACTCTAAGGTGAAAAAAAATAGATTACTTAGGCATTTAGTTTCCAGGAGTTACTAAACTTGTACTGTGACTTCTGATTCTTTTGTTCAGAATTAACAATGAAGACATTAATGATTTATTGTGAAGAACTTAATAATTTGTCATTTGCCTTTTTCTTTTTTCTTTTTTAATCTGAAGATGAGGAAGGGGGAAGCTTATTAGGCAAATATATTTCTAGAAGTGTTCTATATAACATGAGGTGTTTCAGAACCTGTTGAAAGAAGGAATTGATCACTGCTAAGGCGATTGATCATCTTGTAGGATGGAATGGATTTAAATATATAGAACTGCTTGTCTTACTGGTGGATGAGCTGTTTTTCATTCTGGATGGTAATATGTTTATATCAGAGAAGACGGGATTATTTTAGAGCTTTTATCAAAATGGAGTCTTTTTCCTTAGTAATTCTACAGTGCATACCAAGCTCAGTGTCTTGAATGTGTCACAGTTTTGAGTATATTAAAAAAAAAAAAAAAATCACAAAATATGAACTATTCTGCTGCCTTCGCAAAACTTGCTTTATTGCCAAGTCACTAAAATAAGAGTTTGCTCTGTTGTGTATTTTGCTTTCTTCCAGCTTCCAGGTAGGTAGCTTCTCTATGCTGTTGAATTTTAATTGATCCCCATTATAATTCCCGATTCCCAGCTTCCTGCCTTGCCCCAGTTGGTGTTTGGATATTGCATTGGTTTGTTCTGTCTGGGCTGGCATAGAGACACATTAGAGAATTATATTTGGCTTCTCTAAGTCCCTCATGACAACCCAGACGTTCTGCCCTGTTGCCTTCAAATGTTACGCAGCGATGCTAAGGACTTGGAGCTTATCTTTCTAGAATACTTGGCTAGCTTTCTCTACTACCTGCAAATACTTTGAACAGAGAAGATTCAGCCAGCTGGCTGTTTTGGGCAGAGTAAAACTGCCTTATTTCTAGCTGGTAGGAAGATTTAAGCCCAGTTTGGGGTGGTACAGAGGGACTTGGAGAAACCAAAATAGCAGGTAAGAAATTGTGCTTCCTCTCCCCAGGTGCTTATAGTCCTGCACAGATGACAAAAGTATAATTGAAGAAGCCATCATAGACATGGTAGAAAGAACCCACTTAATGTAAAAAACAAACAAACAAACCCAAAACACACACATACCACACCCCGTAAAATTTCCTAGAGCAATTGAATATTTTTGCCAGGTTAAATTACCTGAAACATCAGCTTCTAAATGCCTTCCAGAATTAATTTGAGCTTTAACGCTATGTATCTGGACTGAATTTTTCAGACATAAAAATATATAGTCCCATAATAGTACGGGATATAAGATCAAATGTGTAATATCTGGTTTTCTAGAGAGTCATTTTGTGGGGGTTTTTGTTTTTTTTTTTAAGTAAATTACGAGATTTCCTGTTAAAACTTCCAGAGAGATTTCAAAAATATCTATTTACTTAAACTTTCCAAAAACTATGTGTCTTATAAGACCGTAGTTGTTAAAATCTTGTTGGTTTTGCAGATTGTCTTTTAATTGTAAGCTACTTATCCTTTCTGCTCTTTGGGTAAGTATGGCTCAAATGCCAGGTTATTTTAAATAACGGGAGAATCCCCCTCCAAATGCACAGTTTTTAGTCTGGTCCCCACAAATGCCATGCTTAGTGCCCTGCCTGCTAAACAAGCAGGAGACAGTCAACAAATAATCTGCTGCTGGTGTACAGATCAAGCAGTAAAGAGAATCTAACTTCAGCCTCATTCAAAATGGTATCAAGATACCCTGCTTTTTGCTCTGTAAAAATGTCACTATTACTTCTACTTTAAATTTATGCTGGAAGGAGTGACATTTTTTTCTTTTTGCCTTGGATACTAGTTCCATTTTTTTTTCCTGACAAATATCTTTTTTTTTTTTTTTTCCTTCTTGTAGGTTGAAAGAAGAAAGGGAGACCTGCTTGTCCAATGAAGATGCAGTCTTAGTCTTCAGCTATTTAAGCTGAATGCATTGTGATTTCCAATAATTGAGACAGTGATTCTGAAAGCTGTCTACATTAATGAAAAGAACAATGTAGTCAGCTTAACTGAATCATCAGTGTTGCATATTGAATAGAACATGATAAACCAATCTTGATGGACTTATGCATGTTAGGAATATAGATATAAACATTTATTAAAGCTTTGTTTTTTAAAAAACAGTAGTTTTAAAAATGGAGAAATATGAAAATGTACCACCCCTCCCTAAAGAACCTGCAAGAGAAATGAATGTGGAGAATCATACTTGTCCCCCACCTCTGCCGCCTAATGAACAGCCTCCACCACCTCCCCTGCAAACGTCCAGTGACGCAGAGGTAATGGACGTTGGCTCTGGTGGTGATGGACAGTCAGATACCCCTGCTGGGGACACGCACAGTATCTGCAGAACACAGCTTCTCACAAAGGGATCTGCCTGCTACAAAAGTCGTCTTATAATAGACCCTAACAGTAGTGACCAAAGCCCAAGAACTGCTCGTCATGCACCTTCAGTTCGAAAGTTCACCCCAGATCTTAAGTTACTTAAAGATGTAAAGATTAGTGTTAGCTTTACAGAAAGCTGCAAAAGCAAAGATAGGAAAGTTCTGTACACTGGAGTTGAGCAGGATTATAAGGCAGATACAGATTTTGGTATTAATACTGTCAATGGGGATTTGCATGTTTGTCCTTTTGGTGGTAATAATGGTAAAGCTATAGGAATAGGGGGTGAAAATGATGACAAGAAGGATGATGAAAATGATGTTGATCAGGAAAAGAGAGTGGAATATGCAGTTCTGGATGAGCTAGAAGATTTTACCGACAATTTGATGGAAATAGATGAAGAAGGAGGAGGGTTCACATCTAAAGCAATCGTTCAAAGAGATAAAGTGGATGAAGAAACCTTGAATTACTCATATGAGGTAAGTAAATCCATAGGTTTTTGGTGGGTAAGAGGTTTCCAAGTGGCTAGGAAAAAGTAGGTGAAGATGTTCACTGAAAGAGTCTCTTCTACAAATGTGCAGTACTTGAGTCAAAAATGCAGAATTTTCAGAGACAGAACTTTGGCTGAAAACTTTTGTAAATTATGTTGGTCAAACTTCTGAGTTGTGTGGCAACTTCTATAGTCTTGTTTAAAAATAAGGCTTCTGACACAATTACAGCTCATTTTATCATGAAAAATACCAGTTCTCACTTACGAAAACTTATTTTCTTGTTTTTCAGTCTTTTTACTGGGATCACTGGAAATTTCTAGTTTCTTTCTGTATGGAAATACATAGAGAAAATGTATACTTTTTCTTTGCAAGGGGAAAGGGAGGTTAGTAAACCAGAAGGATGGTGTCTGATGAAGTCTCTTTCAGGATGACTTTGATAATGATGTGGATGCTCTGCTGGAAGAGGGTCTTCGAGCACCCAAAACAAGGAGACTAGAAAATGAGAAATACGGTGGTGAAAGTGATCACCAGTCTGATGGAGAAACAAGTGTGCAGCCAATGATGACCAAAATTAAAACTGTACTTAAAAGTAAGTTAATGTTCATTAAATATCTCTAATTTTTTTGTATGGCTTATGTCTGTAGAACAAAAGTATATCAGCAAGCAAAGTTTAGGATAGCAATTCTTGTGAAGTAGTTAATATGTTACAGAATTCTATTGTTTGAAGGCTTCTTACTATAGGATATGATTTTTCACATTCTGGAACAGTGAAGTTAATTTTTGGGGATGCTTTTGATCTTCATCTGTTGTATGTAATGAAAATGTATTTTAGTGTGTGGATTTGTGAAAAATTATAAAGAATGTTACCTCAGTGGTAGGGAGGTGAACAAGGATGTTCTTTTGTCTCCAATACTGTGAAACTGCTGAAGCCTGTTTGTGGTCATTGTTCTTCTTCCTACTTTAATTGTATAACTTCTGTTGTTGAAATTGCTCTATGTGAAGTCTTTATGCATGCAATATTAGGTAAAAAAAATCATTAGGAAAGTCAGTGGCTTACATTTATCAAGTTTCATCATGTAAACGTTACAAACTACTAATAAAGAAGAGCTGAGAATGTGAACCAATACAGAAGAATGTAACTGAAAATAGTCTGAATTAGAATTAAAATTTGAACCTGCCCTAGAGGATTATTTTACAGCTTCACTGTATTCTGAAATAAGAAGCCAAACAGTTTTTTTCTCCAAAATCTTATACTGACACAGGATTGCCAAGAAGCTCCTAGCTACGATGAGTCAGGTCTCTGATTTCTGATGTAGAGAGAAGTGAGACCATTCTCTGATTTCTGGAATAGAAAGGAGTGTGAGCATAAGCATTTTATTGCAATATTGTTTCTGTTGCTATGCGATTCCTCATATTGGCTTGTTGTACTCTAATTTTAGTCTTGGTTTCTGGAAGAAGTAGTATTCTTGATGGCTAAAATATTTAAGTGTGAAGGCTCGTAGACTTGATCCTGGTTTGTATTGTGCTTACGCCAAAAAATATAATAGGAAAGCCTTAGCTTACTGCTGAGCCTAACTCACTGCTGGCTGTTTGGGTCTGTGAGTCTAGCAGTGTCTCAAAGCAAATTTATCCCTGAGTGTCAAATGCAAACATTTTTAATAGAAAAATATTTGCTTTTGAAGAAACTGAGGACTTCTCCATTAAATTTAGTGGTGCTTGTGATGATATAAGTACATAAAGAAGACTAAAGAGAAGAGAAAATTCACAATGAAATGTGAGAAAATGAACAAATCAGTCTGTATAAAAATTAGTGCTACTATTGCTTTTCTGTTGAAAACATAATGGAATCTGTAATTTTGCAGGATTTAATGTGGATTAGAAGCATATACCTTGTTATTAAAGCAAAACAAAATCTTTCCACAAAACTTTTAAAATTGTGTTTCAGTGTCATTTTACCTTTTGGGACAGAAAAAGCAATAAAAATAAAAACCTTGATTCTTTTTCTGTTCTTCTAAGCAGTCTATCCAAGTTTAAAGCGATTCTTTGCTTTAAAGGTCGTGGCCGCCCTCCTACAGAACCATTGCCAGATGGATGGATCATGACATTCCATAACTCAGGCATTCCTGTATATCTGCACAGAGAATCTAGGGTTGTTACCTGGTCTAGACCTTACTTCTTGGGAACAGGAAGCATAAGGGTGAGAGCTGTTAATTACTTAAATACTTACTGAGATTTAGAAATTAGATATGTTCCTGCAAATAGTTGAATGTTTTTCTACTTTAGCAGGCTTCTTTCCAGTGTTAGAATTAAGATACTTGAAAAATAAACAACTCTGTTTCTGAAAATATGATATGATTTTTCTTACGGTGTTTTGTTTTTCCATTTTTGCAATGAGTTTGGGCAGTTAAAGTGAATGAGATGGTCTTGTTTGGTGCCTTTGTTGTTCTAGCATATGGCTGCAAAATGTTGGTTTTATTCCACCATGAAATATATTTAGATCATTTATTTGTAGCTATAAACTAGCCTGAGCTGTGGTTTATGGTCCGCATTTACAGAAGTAAGCATGTATCGTTCATGAACCCAAGGAATCTGCAGAAATTGGATTTCATGTCATGGTCTTAAATCCCAACAGAGCTCAGTGGATTTTATGAAAGCATGTAGTATTTACATGTAATCGAACAGAATATAATTTGGATCTAAAACAGCAAACACACTTTGAAGGTTAGTATCGGTGTTACACAGTGCCAAGATATCACAGGAGTGGATGTACTCAGATCTTGAGTAGAATAAGATTGCTGACCAAAGAAAAGCTTAAGCCTAGACTAAATAAAAGTAAATTCCATCTTGATTACATTGTTTGTTTTTTGAGTTTTGCTTTTGGTGACCTTGAGGTACTGAAAACCTTCTCTATTATTTTATATTTGCAGAAACATGATCCTCCCCTTAGTAGCATTCCCTGCTTGCATTACAAAAAAATGAAGGAAAATGAGGAAAGGGAACAAAACAATGACATAACCCCAAATGGGGAAGTATCACCTGTAAAGCACCTAGATAAATCTTCAGAACTGGACTGCCAAACTGAAGAACCGGATTCTACTGCTGCTGATTCTGGGCCTTTAGATGACAAAGACCCCTCAGGGGGAGATGCAACTCAAGGAGCCTTAGGACAAGTTAAGGCCAAAGTTGAAGTATGTAAAGATGAATCTGTAGGTATGTATGGAAAGTGGAGTCTTTTCTTGGCTGGAGTTGGGGTAATGGCATTTGGGATACATATGCTTTATTCCAGACTTGGCAACTGAATAATATCTTGCCTGAGATCAAGTGGTCAGTTGTCTTTCTGCACGGTCAGATCTCTCTCTGCAGAGATCTGGAGAAATAGATCCAGTATTAGAAATCAATTTTGATTTTAACAGGAAGAGAAATGTACAGTGGAGATTTTTGCTGAAGACTTGAGAGTCCATATGCAAAAGTTTTACACACAAAAATGTGAAAATTTTGGAAGTTTAGTCCTGTAGATTTCATCTCAGTTTAAGAATCAATTAAGTCAACGTATACATATGAATTGCTGTTGTCAAGTGTGTTTGTGTGACTTCTTTAAATAGGCTTTTCTATGCAGTCTCTATATTGGCTGAATGAATCTATTTTCAGTATGAACTCTTAAGATAAATGGTGTAGTTAAAACTAGATTTGCTTATTTGCACGAGGTCTAGCAGAATAAGTTATGCAAATATAATTGCACTCATGCCAAGGGGTATGATGCTTCATTATTTTATTTATGCAAGTCTCATCTTTTATACAAAAAGCTGCCTAAAGAAGTCATGCCAAGATCACTGCCAAACTTAGAGGAACTTAGAAAGCTCATGTGCTGCTTACCACAGCTAGCACAGTACCTGAGAGTATCATCCATGTAAATTACTGCTGCTCAGAATACTGATATGGATTGTAGGCTACCACTTATCTTTGTAGTGTTCAAACATAAAACTTGTCCTTGTCATTACACATGTCCTGTTCAGTCCAAAAACCATGTCAAAAGATTAAAAAAAAAAAAAATCATCAATATTTAGCAGCAAAACTAAAACCAGTAAGTACTTATTTTCTACGTGAAGTTCACCTGTCTATCTCTCTCTTTAAATAGGATCTGTTCTGTATTACTGAAAAAAATACTGAGTGATCAAGTATAAGCGTGACTTGCATTTGGAATTCCTTGTGGAAGGAAACAATGCCAGCAGCTTGCTTTTGTTTGTTTACGTCTTGGGATGCTACTTTTTATTTTTGCTGATTATATCTGCAGAAATGTCCTATAAGGGGGAAGCAGCTGTGCTTTAAGGGGGGCAGTTTTTTAGTACTCTGTGTGTGAAAATGAATATGTTAAATTCTGTTTAGAGGCCAGCAGATATTCATGGAGTTCATGGAGCATCATTATATAGTGTTTCATGGTACACTGTTTAATAAATAGGCAGCGATAGTCAGGTTTGGCTTCAGGAAACTGAGGCTAATAGCATAACTATTGTTACTCCCTGTATATACCTTGCTTCAGGTAATAAGAAGTTGAATATGTGATTAAGTAGAACAATTACTAGTGTTTTGTTACAAATTGTCTTGGGTATTATGCTGGTTAGGGCTTAGTAAAATCTTCAAGTGACAGAATAAAATGTTCTTTTGTTTTGTTTTCCAGTTTGCACAAATGTTTTACATTTGACCCAGTAACAGGAAAACTTGTAATTAGTTCTGTTAGTATAAAATAGCATCTTAACCTTGAGTATGTGAACTAAAGCCACTACTTTTGCTCCTAGTCTAAAAAAATAATTATAACATACTGTTAAGAACAGTAGAAGTAGTGAACTTAATGTTTGCTGAGTCGTAAAGTAGAGAGAGTAACTTGCTTGTGTTTCTTAGATCTGGAAGATTTTAGACGCTATCTGGAAAAGCGTTTTGACTTTGAACAAGTTACCGTAAAAAAATTCAGAACCTGGGCTGAGAGACGGCAATTCAATCGTGAAATGAAGCGGAAGCAGGCAGAATCTGAGCGGCCTATTCTGCCTGCCAATCAGAAACTCATTACCTTGTCTGTGCAAGATGCACCTACAAAGAAAGGTTAGTTTGTCTACCTGGAGTTCAAATATTCTATATCAAAGACTAATTAGAGTTCTAAGCTTGACTGAAAAAAACCTGTAATAAGTCCACTTTCTTCTTGTTCTAGAATTCTGTGTTCTTGGATCCATCATATTACATAGTAAAGGAAAAATACTGTCAAAATATACTTCCTATTAAAAACGAATAATTCCTGAATGAAAGGATTTTTATTTAAGGTTGCAGTCCTGGTAACTGGTTACTACCTTCAGCTACTTGTTACTGTTGGTTGTTACTGAAGACCCTCCTGCCTAATCACTGAATGCTACTGCCTTCTCAGTTCTATACCAGTTCTAATTGGTCCTGAATTAGAGACAGGTTACAAATGCCAGATTGATCCAGATTAAAACCTGCAATTAAAAATACAAATTCAAAGCAGTTTGGCAGAAACAGTTAAGAAAGAACTGTCTGTGCAGTTGTGTCCTGTGGTGTGAGTGGTGGTAGATATCATGTCTGATGAGAAGCTGGGTGAATTAGCTCTTATCTGTGTAGCCATAGTAGTATGTCTAATTGCAGTCTGATATTTAAAATGTCCATAGACCTGTGATTTGGGTTTTGTTCTTGTTTTGTACATTGTCATGTTTCTGGGTTTCTTCTCTTTAGCAGAAATAGAGCTTGTGAATTGCATATTGACCGTTCCCTGTTACAGGGGGGTGCAGTTGAATTTTTAGTTAATACACTTTATCCTAGATTCTAGGTTTAGAGCCACATGGAAACCATCTAAATTAAGGACTTACTTGTACTTTACCTATCTAAATCTTAACTTTCTCTCCCGTGCTGCCATAGTGCCTGCTGAGGCAGGGTTTGTGCCCTTGACTAACAATACTACTGCAGAAAAAAAGAAAAAAAAAAAGAAAAAGAAAGGAAAAAAAAAAAGGACTTTCAAATAAAAAGAGCATGTTCAGGGCAAGGGGACAGTGACCTGATCTATGGCTTGCTAAAACAGGATTTTGTGGGGAAAAAAACTGGAGTGATTCTGGTTTGTGGATTTGAAGTCTACGTGCCTGTTGTTAGAAGGGAGATACAATATGTGTTTAGGAGCAAATTAGAGGATTTCTAATTGATGTTAGCTGCCAAAAATGCTGTGTGTAGAGGTCCAGAGACCATGGGACTGCAAATATTGAGCAGAGGATATTTGACTTAGCTCATCATTAGTGCACTTCCAGTTGTTGATAGAAATTTCTCAGATATTTCTCAATACCTTTTCAGAGAAAATGGGCTTTGAGGTCATAATTATCCATGTCTGATTCAACAGCGTTGCATTTAATTTGAGCAGGCACTTATCCCTTGTAGCTTGTCATTTAGTTAGTTATTTATTTGTAGTAGAAATTGTCTTCCAAAGACTGGAACTACTTACCTGTTTTCCCCTCCCCTCCTCTTTTTTTGTAGAATTTGTCATTAATCCCAATGGGAAATCCGAAGTTTGCATACTGCATGAATATATGCAACGAGTCCTAAAGGTTCGCCCTGTTTACAATTTCTTTGAATGTGGTAAGTCTGTTACGGTTTTTAATCGACCACATGCTGTTTTGAAGGGCTTATCGCATGCTTGAATATCTCAAAAAAAAAAAATCAAACTGTGGACATTTTTCCTAGGGGATGTCTTGAAAGTCTGTTGTGAGTCAAATTCTAGCTAGGAAATGTTTTCTGTATCTTAAACATGGCTTTTGAGGATAAGAGCGGTCTTATATTTAAAATAATAATATGGCTTTTTAGTTGGAAAACTATGCCTAAGTGAAAATAGATTTGAGTAACTCATTTACATCTAGAAGGACCCATCAATGAAATAAGGGCAATTACAGTTTTGCTGACTGTGCACAATAATATTTGCTTAATTTTCTTGTCATTGATGTCCAGAAAATCCAATTGTAAGGCACGCATTGTTTTAGTGAATCATCAGAATCCTGAAAAGTGAAATACTAAACCCAAATAGTTTCTGAAGAGAAATATTGTAGACCTTCAATTATGAAGCTATTAAGAATTTGAAAGATTTCTGCAGACACATATGTACCCTTTCTGAAGCTGCAGTAATTTGAGATATTTTTGTGGTTTTGTTCTGTTCTGGTTTTCTTCCAATTAACAAAAGATATAGTAGGTTTTTTAGATATGTAGAGTTTTTAAATCCTTTAATTGTTCAAGCTATTGTATGTTACGATTGTTTTTATGTCATAGAGGTTCATATTTAAATACAGTCATGCTAAGAGAATTGTGTATGTATAAATTGATGTTACTAGTTAGGTGCAGATTGCAAAAAGTTCATATGCAGTTGGTACGAATTCATTTGGTATAAATGTTGACTAATTTTGCTCATAGTATTAGAAGAATGGAAATAGAAGTGTCATTCTACTGTACTAAAAATAACTTAGGGTTACTAAGACTATGTTGTTCCATGATCAGTGTGGGATTTATGTGAAATGCTGGGTGGATACCTGTGTGTGTTTTTGAACAGCTTTTAATTTTATTCTGTGTCAGTGGTGTGAGAAGTTGTTTGGTAGTTCCTGACTTAGGCTGTACAGAGACTGTGTAAGTGATGCTAGCACTTAGAAAAACAAAAACTCAGGGGGAGTTTTATTTTAGATAAATAGCATGGGAATGCACTTGATGCTTAATCAAGAATCTAAAAACGTTACATATATGGCAAATGTAACTGGAATAAAATTAATGCTGGATTTTTTTTTTCTGTAAATTCCAGCCAGATTGCCTTATCTAGCTGTATTTGAGATTGCTTTACAAAGTGGTATAGCCTATGTTCCTTGCATTTTTGCTTTTGCCAGGGTTTTTTTGGGGTACCTTATGGAGGAGGAAGAAATTCGCCTTTTTCAGCAGCAGGCTTGAAAGGATTAAGTCCTGCAGTCAGTATCCAAGGAATTACAAGTTGGGCATATTAGTTTAGTGTGGAGTCTATTCAGAATTACCTTATTCCTATATATGCATTACGTAATGTAACTGAGTTTTCAATATCAGAATGTGTAGCTGTTATATTTATGCTGTGTTACTGATGCAAAAACTGTGGAATTAACATTTGAATTCTGGCAGGTTACAAGCGATCTCTTAAAATGTAAAAGTTCTTTATTTGGAAGAATGAAGTACATGGTGGTAAGTATCTGTTAATGGAAAACTCCGTTAGTTTTTCATGTGCTGGAGTAAGCAATTCTTCAGTCTTCTGAAGAGTAAACAATTTCCATCCCTCTTGAAGTTGAAATGAAGAAGAAAACCAGTCTTGATAGTGGTGGTATTTCATGTTCATGATGAGTATTTTACATTGAGAGGTCTGAAAAGCTTTCTTTTTTTTTCTTCCTCTATTTCCAGAGAACCCAAGTGAACCTTTTGGAGCCTCAGTGATTATTGATGGAGTAACTTATGGGGCAGGAACTGCCAGCAGCAAAAAACTTGCCAAGAATAAAGCTGGTAACATTTTTTCTTTCTTAATACCAACTGCTGAATTGTTTATCTGTTTTCATTTCTGCTTTGAAGATGACATTTTTGCAATAGTAAGTAGGAATCATTTTGTTAGTAGTCAACAAAGGTACGCTTGTGTCTTTTTGGTAAAAGTGATAAATAGTGTTGTAGAGACTTTTCCGACAACCCTAAGTTCAACAATGTACTGGGATAGAAAACCATGAAGAAACTTCAGATGTTAACTTACGTGTAAACTGTTGATGTATACTGAGTAGCTGTAAGAGCATCTGTCTCTAACGATCAGACCAATAAGAGAGTGTTGCGGGTTTTATATTTATACTGTCACCTGCTATATAAACACCTGGTATATGGATTTTAGCAAAATGTAAGTCTTTGCCCTTCTTTAAAAGCAAAAAAAAAAAAAAACCCTCAAGATTTTGGTTGGTTTGATTTTCTTTCTGGTAATAAAACAATTGCACTGAATGATGTGATTATTGATTTTCAAGTACTTGTCTTCATTAATTAGTTCTAAGTGTAAGTCTGTAATAAATATGCAAATAATTAGGATCTATATGAGAATGTGTCTGACACATTAGTACTTCTTACTGATCTCCAGATTTAAATGTCCTTAGCACAAGGATCGAGAAGAAACAACTTCTCAAAATGTGAAGATGTATAATGTACCCGTGGTACTTTCTGCACTTGTGAAATATGTCAGTGTAGCTAAATCACCAAAAGCCAGCCCATAATTGTTTGCGCATGAAAAGAAGGTATTTTGCTGTGAAAATTCAGGCAAATACCTGCTGTTCTTTTTGTACAATACTACGGTTCTGAGTGCCCTAGTGATACTATACTAGGGCTCGGCTGTAATAAATAAGGCGTGATAACAACTCTTTATTTTTAGGTCCTGAGGGCTCTACATCACTTTTAAAAAGAGACTTGTTTATAATTTTTTTTCCTTTCATAGGCATTTTCAAAAAGCAGTTGCTTCTTAGTTTAATTAGTTGAGACTTTCATTATCAACTTGAACAAGTGGAATTTTTTTTCCTTAAAAAGTGCAAGCGAATGTACTTCGTAGAAAAAGAAGATGCCCATCTTACCTGTAAAGTTGTTCTCTAATATGAGTGGATATTTCTAGGGGAGATGTGAGGCTTGCTTAAAGAGTGCTTCATTCTGCTGTTTTTCTTTACAATCATGGCTTAAAATAAACGTAATCAAGATGTTTAATCATTTTCTGCAGCTCGAGCTACACTGGAAATCCTTATTCCTGACTTTGTTAAACAGACCTCTGAGGAGAAGCCCAAAGACAGTGAGGAACTTGAGGTACTGAACTCTTGCTTGCTGGCTTGTCATTGTTGGAGTCTGTTTTTAAAAATATTACACCTTCAATATTAATGAAAATTCTTACCGTTGTTTTCTTGGTCAGATGGAAATGTGAAATTCTTCATTTACAGCAAGATCTATGGCAATGAAAATACTTTTTTTCCTTTTTTCTTCTTCTGTTGGAACTGATCAGAAAATTTACTGCGATGCACAGAACTAGTCCCTTATTGAAATATCAGGTCACTTACTGAAGACCTGAAATGTTCCAAGACACTAGACTGGCTGCTGTCCTGGCTTCCAGAATCCTCTGGTTGATGCCTTGAAAAGTTCAGAGCTAGGTGCTGTCTGGTTTTGTGTGATCATCTTAGAAGACCAAATAAGAACTAAAAGCACTCAGGCTTCTGAGACTTTTTCACTTAGCTGTGAAAGCTACTTATTGCCAGATCAGACACCTGAAATTTCAGACTTTAAGCAGTGACATTTGAGAAAATCAAAGGAAAAGTTTATTTAAGTGGAGAGCATGTGCTGTATTTTCAGGTATTGGAAATATTAAATAGCTAGTTCATCAGTGATATGTTCACTTCTGATTTGACATGTAACAGACCATCAGTAAGGAGTAAAGGCAAAATCGGTGATCAGCCTGAAAGGAATGTTTTCATTTTAAAAAGTGTAATATACAGAATGAGTTGTTTGTACATTTGCTTTAACTTAAAACTGTATTGTATGCCCTACACTATGGAAATGGTCATTAAGAAAATGCAGAGAATTTTTTCCGTTGTTTTAAAATAAAATACAAAACGTTCCAATAGCTGTTATGTTTTCTTTTTATTAAATCGCATTTTGGTAAGTGGAATTTCGTAATTAGTTAAAACAACTAAAATAACCTTGTCCTGAGGGAGAAAGGATGATAAAGGATTTGTAAGACTGTCATTTTTATGTCCATCTAGTATAACGTAGAATCAGAGTTAAAAGAATTATTTAAATTTCTGTCTGCAAATACATGATTAGGTGTGACAGTCATAATGATGTTGGTAAATATCTCCATTATAGATTTAAAAATACTTTTTTAAGTGTTAAGCACAGAGTAACAGAATTTGTTTAAAGAAGAAGTGAGGATTAAGAACAGTATTAAAGTCTTATTTGCACAAAAGCTCAATAACCCTTTTCAATTCCTTTGTAGTATTTTAACCATATCAGTATTGAGGACTCACGGGTATATGAACTCACCAGTAAAGCTGGACTCTTATCTCCATATCAGATTCTCCATGAGTGCCTTAAAAGGTAACCCTGCAGAATAAGGAGCAAATTCTGTTGTGTACACGTGTTTGGGTCAGAGCACATTGTTTGCTTGGTTGCTGGTCCCCACAGAGTTTGTCAGTAGCTTGGACATTTGTGGGCTGGCCAACCTTACTGCACTCACTGTGGCTATAAGAGACGTCGTGTGGGCTGAACTGGTTGATGCTGTATCTGCCTTTAATTCATATTTGCTGTTTATACCTCTTGTTTTCTGAGATTACAATTTAGTTGTGAGACATATAAATATACTTGGGTTGTGTTTATACAGGCTTGCCTTTCCATTCAAGTCAAGTTACTGATCTAAAAAAGAACTCTTTGTTAATTAATGTCTTAAAATTTATTATTGATGTATCTAATTCCATTGCAATGACTGTCAAAGATAACTGCAACCACTTCAGTTGTTTGTAATTTTACTTAGTATATGATACTGATTTTGTTTGTGCTTAAGAAACCATGGAATGGGTGATACATCCATAAAGTTTGAAGTGATTCCTGGTAAAAATCAGAAGAGCGAATATGTCATGACTTGTGGCAAGCACACGGTGCGAGGCTGGTGTAAGTACAGTACTTAGTGTGACCCCTGATAATATCTTCCTTTTTTCATGTTCTCGTTTGTTATCCATTTTGAAGGTTCAGCTATCTAGCTTGTTACATGCTTATTCTACTCTTCTCTGGTATCTCAATTTTGAATAATACAAGTAAATATGGGTGTTCATCTAATTACGTAATGTGCCAGTATTGACACGTTTTCATGATTATTTTTACAGGCAAAAATAAAAGAGTGGGGAAACAATTAGCTTCTCAGAAAATCCTACAGCTACTGCATCCACATGTGAAAAATTGGGGCTCTCTTTTGCGTATGTATGGTAGAGAGAGTAGCAAGATGGTTAAACAGGTGAACATGATTTTGTTTGATTGTAACCTACCTTGTGATTGTATTTTTGCTTTTGTATTTTTCTGGGTTTTTAAATTTAGTTACAACAAAGCTTTAATGGTATCTATTTTGGCATAACAGTGTTGTTTCCTGTCATGGTAGAGGCAGTATGCATTTGATGGGCAGTTCTCAATTCTTCTGAATTGATTCTCATACCTTGCTATTACCAGAAGATAAGATGAGTGCTTTCACTGACCATAATAATTCTGTTAATCTTGCATCTTCCAGGTCCATTATAGCCCCTATTTAATGGTTAACTATAACTAACTCATGGAAATACATGTTATTACTTAAGGAAGTACAACTATCACAGATTAAACTTCTGCTCCATGTGTTTTAATTTTTTTTTTTTTTCATCAAAAAAGCTCATCTGTTGTTTCTTATGGTTCTGTTGAATAGGAAACCTCTGATAAAAGTGTGATAGAACTTCAGCAGTATGCCAAAAAGAACAAGCCAAATCTGCACATCCTGAACAAGTTACAGGAAGAAATGAAAAAACTGGCACAAGAAAGAGTGAGTATATGCTCTTTTGTATTTACAAGCAAGAAGAATGCCATGGGTCAGACTTAGATTAGAATTTTTCCTTGTTTTATACAGTATCTCACGTAAAGAGAGCTATTCAAAACTTGATTTTTGGAGGAGGCTACTTCTAGAGAGATTTTCATCCTCTCTCTTAAACTGGCTTATAACTTAATTGTACATACTTCAGAGAATTTATTAACATTAGAACAAGTTAGCCTTTCACAAAGATTGACACAAGTTTGGCTAAAATTGTTCAAAATTTTAAAACAGTGTTATTATATTCTCTTTATGACTGTGTTGTGGGGTTTGTTTCACATTCTTTTAGGAGGAAACACGAAAGAAACCCAAGATGACAATAGTGGAATCGGCTCAACCTGGTAGTGAACCTCTGTGTACTGTTGATGTGTAATGAGAAAACTTACAAGTGGGGAGCAATAACACAAATGGAGGAACTAGATTTTCAACAATTATTTAAAAATTGTTTGCTGCAGAATGCAAGATAACTTCTAAAATCCAAGCTGCTTCAGTTATGCATTGTTCTTTTTGCATCATCAGGGCAATATTACTTTTTCCTATTTTCTTTTTCTTTCTTTTTTTTTTTTTTAATACCTC
This sequence comes from Pelecanoides urinatrix, assembly GCA_013400755.1. NCBI lineage: Eukaryota > Metazoa > Chordata > Aves > Procellariiformes > Procellariidae > Pelecanoides > Pelecanoides urinatrix. Next base: position 1,864 of record VZTQ01000024.1, on the reverse strand, counting down.
TGAGATATGTATGTTTAAACGATTGATCATAAAGATCTCTACTTGGGCAAATGCACAGAGGACAGGCATGTTCACACAGGATAAAATCAATCAAGCACTTTTTCCTGGAAAGCCATCCATGTTGTTTGAAATGGATGTGTTTTAAGAATGAAATTCAGAATATCTATGTACAGGTTGAAGCTGATACTATATATATATACACACATTCATATATATGTATATATAAAAGAAATATATGTACATCTTCTTGTATGAACATGCCTAAAACTATTTTTGTGAAAAGTTTTGTTGCATTTCAGCACACAATAATATGCACTGATAAGACACTTTGGTGACAAATACATGAAAGTGATTGAGCAATGTTCCTAATGCCATAGGATCAGGCCAGTAATGCTGTTCCTTTTTGTTTTGTTTTTTGTCTCCTGCCAGGCTTAGTTATTCAAGATCACAGTATGCAGATTTTTTTATTACTTGAAAAGAACAAGTATACCTGGTAGTGTTAAGAGCAATAGGCTGGATATCCAAAATTATTGGGTTTTATTTTATTTGAAAAGAGCCTATGTTAGTTTACAGATCAGTTGAAAGGGGAAAATGTGGCCCTATTTATTTGATTAAAATAAAAACTGTAGTTTGAAAGGCTGTTTTCAAAGCTTGGAGACAAAACGCAGCTGACGATGGTTGACGGTCTGAAAACATTTTGCCAATGATGTGTTTAAAGACCTTCCACTCCCTTTCCCAGCAATAAAACAATTTCTCATTTGTTTGGAGTCAGAATATATCTGACTCGATCGATTAAGTCTTAATTAATTTGCACCATAAAAGCAAGAATTAAAAAACAAAAACAAAAAAACCCAAAACACAACACCACAACCCTGAGAAATCTGAAATAACAGCAGCGATTTAGGTTTTTTAAGAAGTTTTTGGTTTTACTTTTTTAATTACATCTTTAGTTTTTAAAGAAAAAGTGTAACTTCTGCAATGAAAATTAGAATGTAGATTTGGAATATGGCATAGAGTAATGAGTAGAATGAGACCATAGCAGGTTATACCAGTAAATAAGAAAATCACAAATATGCAACTATTATAAAACACAGTCTTAGAAAACAGGCAGTACTCACTATGTCATCTGAGGCTTTATTAAATTAAGCACAGAAGAAATAATTTTGGCTGTAGTGAAAGCACTGCTTTGTGGGTTTCATTCTTCATATGGGGTTCTTTACTGGGTGATTGCAGTAAGTCTTCTCTTAGAACCATTTTTGTGGGTTCTTTAGTTTGTTCTTAAAGAAGAGAGTGAAAACCAAGCTGGTGATAGGGCTTCAGTGATTTATCCAAGAGTTGTACTGCTATATTTTACACTCCTACTCCTGTAGGAGTGAGAGAGGTCAGTTCCTTATAGTTGCTGCAGCTCCTGGTACTTACCTGGACAGTGCTCTGGGGGCTTGAGGGGGGGGGTTTGATTGGTTTTTTTACCATGTTACATATAGAGTGCTGCAGTATAATGAATTTAGTGCCTACTGGATTTTAACAATATTGGCATCAGTATTGTAAGACCTCCTTTTAATATCACCCATTATTTTGGAAATATGTGGAATTTAATTTAGATCTCAAACTAACGTTCTCTAATATGTTGCATATAATGTTTGAGGTTAAGCAGGAGGAGTCTTGGAGTCTTACCTGTTTCTGTGTTTGAGTGATATGCTCAGCGGTCTCTGCAAATATGAATTCATCCTTTTTTTTTTATTATTATATTTAGCTTTTCAGTTCCACGAGTTGCAATCCTGTTGTAACAGGATACGGGTAGTTGGAAGACTATACATAAACTATTATTTAAAGAAGTGGCCTATCTAAAAAAAACAAAAACAAA
>VZTQ01000023.1:21451-32466 GCA_013400755.1 Pelecanoides urinatrix | reverse complement strand
CCCCTCTTCGCCGGGGAGCTTTCCATTAAAATTGGAAGAACGCAACTTGCCGGCAGAGCCCCGGCGCGGATCGTACACAGCCTGTCACTCACACATCACTTTGTAGATGCCCATAAATTGCTTCATTACCTCTTCTAATTGAGGAGAACGCAGCTGCTGTGGGGCGGTGACAGAGCGCCTTCCCTTTGAAGGATGCCTCGCTCTCCAAAGACGGGTCCGGCAGAGCCGCAGAGCCCCACCAACAGCCCAATAATAATAATAATAATAGTAATAATAACGATAATAACAGTATCCAAGCAAAATCCCTCGGCAAAGGGCAGCGGGGCTCAAGTGCGCCGGAGCCCGCTTGCGGGAGGGGGATGAGGTGCTTGGCGGGCCCTGCGCCGGTGGGGAAACTGAGGCACGAGGGAGGTTGCACCATGCACGGGGAGAGGGTGGGGATGCAAACTCCTGCGTCACAGCGGGACCCTGGGGGGGGACCACGGTGGTGACAGCGTTTAGGGACAGAGGACGGAGCTGGGGGTGGGGGGGCAGGGGACGGAGCATCCCTGGTCCGTGGCGGGGATTTTGGGGGGCAAGAGGGATCTACGGGGCACGTCGCTACCAAAACTCCCCGGAGGAACTTCCCACCCTGCTCAGGGGTTTCATCCTCCCAGCTTCGCCCACACGAAGCCGGGGGTACCTGCCACCCTCCCGCGTCCCCGGCCCCTGCACCCCGGCCCCGGGCGGGCCCCCCGGCTTTGTCTGGCAGGCGGCGAGCGGCTGCGGCTGGGCTCGGTCCCCTTGCAGGATACTGCAGAAGGATTTACTGTATTGCAGCTTGTGCTGGCTGCAGCCCAGCGCACAATAGATTAGCTGTAGCCCAGGGCAGCACGTTGCGGGGGAAGGAAGGTGGGATTCATTCGGATGCAGATTGCAGGGCATTTGCTGCAGTTTACTGCAGGATCCGGCCACTCGCTCTGGGACACCCCCCCCCCCTCCCCATCATCCCGCTCCAGCCCTGGCAGAGGGGCTTCAAGGGGCTCATGTGTCCCCTCCCCGTCCCCCAGCCATCACTCCAGCCAAATTTTATGGCACGGATGTTTGCTATGGCTGCGGGTGTCCACGTGGGCTGGGGGACGCCCTGCCTGTCCCCTGTCCCCATCGCAGGGGGTCCGGAGGGGCTGCGGTCCCCAACGGTGCCCGGGTGCTGCTGGGGACACCGGAGCCCCCCTCGCCGGGCGCGACAGCACAAAGCTGGTGCAGGGAGGAAGCCGGAGACTGCAAGCAGCACTAATTGATCGCGATTAATTCAGCTCCTACCTCCCCGGGTGGCAGGGAGAGATGCTGAGACACAAACCCAGCCCACAGAGCTCCCCAAACAGGCTCCGCTCTCCCCCGTGCCCACCCTTTCCCCCAGCGCGGGCACCCAGGCCTGGGGGACCCGCGCTGCCCGTCCCCGGGGGATGTGGGGGGCTCCGGTGGGTGCCTGGCTCCAGCTGCTGCCCCAGAGGCATTGGGTGTCCACGGGCACATGGTTTGGGGATGGGTCCTTGGGGTGGACCCACCTCCCCGGGGTGCTTTTGGCTGCTGGTGGTAGTGGGGGGGGTCCCACCGGTGCCCCGCACCTCTCCCCACCCCTCCGGGATGCAGGGATGGCGGCACACCGGGAGGTGATGCTCAGGCAACGGGCACGGAGGTACCAGGGGTCACCGACGGCCTCGTGGTGACACCGTGGCACCTTTGGCAGCGTCACCGGCCGGTGGGTGCAAACCAGGGGACCCGGCACCCAGCCTGCACCCCGGCAGGCACAGGCAGGCACCCTGTGGGCAGCACCGCGGGCAGGGGGGCTGGCGCGGCGTGCCGGGGCCGGGGTGGGGGGGACCCCGGTGGCCGTCTGGATTTCAAGGGGAGTTTGGAGCCTGCGGATTCCGGCTCCGTAATCCTACGTGGGATGCAGTTTCCACAGCAACAGCGGGTCAGAGGGCAGCGAGGGGAGCCGGCTGCTCCGCTCGGGATTGCAATTGTGCCGCCGCTGCCGAAAAGCCGCCGGGGCTGGAGGTGCCGGGGCGAGGTGCCGGGCTGGACGGCGGGGCCATGGCGGTGAAGGCAGGCGGTGGTGCGGGGGCCGCGCGGGGCGCGGGGGCGGCCAGGCTGGTGCTGCCGGGGAGGCGGCAAGCGGCTCAGTGTGGCGTTGTCAGCAAAGATGTCACTAATTGTCTGCAGGAGCAGCAAACTCTCGTTAACCCTTGGGCAGCCGGCGGCGGGCGCGCTGCCGAGGCCGGGGGCACCCAGGAACCTGCTGCCGAGCACCCTGGCTCAGTCCCACCTCTGCCACCGTCCCGCTTGCATGGCCCTGGGCAAGTCACCGTGCTGCTCCTGCACCCACCTTCCTCCAGTGTGGCTACTGGGACCCCAGTGAGTCCCAGTTGGTGACCACGGCCAGTGGGGTGACTCCTGGCAGCCCCTCTCCTTGCCCTACAGGCTCTGGCTTTGCCCCCACGGCCTGCGGTTGCAACAGCATTTGGCCAAGCGGGAGCACAGAGGCAAACGCTGGCAGTGCCAGGGCCACTGGGCAGGGCCACCTCCATCCCCAGCCACCTCTGTCCTGGTCACCTCCATCCCCGGCCACCTCCACCCCCGGTCACCTCCATCCCCGGTCACCTCCATCCCTGGCCACCGGCCCCACGGGCACCCCGGCAAGCGCAGCGGGGTGCGGGCACAGGCGGAGGGGGATGCAGCACCCACGCCACGGCCACCACCCAACCTGTGCCGCGCTCCATACCTCACCACAGCACCGGCACCGTGGGAAAAGGGTGCGTGGCCCCGCAGTGACACTTGGGGACGAGGCACGAGCAACCCACCCTCTGCCCCAAGAGGCTTTTGTCACGGCTGGTGGAGGCGTAAGCGCCGGGGCAGAGGCAGGAATGACTTTTCCACCTCCCAGCCGGCTCCTTTACCTGGGAGCGCTGCCGGGAAGCGCTGACGTCGGCAGGAGCGAGTGGGGGTGGCGGGGGGAGGCCGGGGCCGGGGCAGCCAGAGCAGGGTCAGCAGAAAGCCTCCGGCTCCGCTCACCCCTGCCAGCCACCCCGCGGACCTTTTGTTCCCATTCAGCACCTTTCCCAGCTCCCATCGCCTCCCGTGGCTCCTCTCCGGGGGGGCCAGGGCAGGGTCATGTCGTCCCCCCCCCCAGTACCATGGTTTTGGGGAGCAGATGCCTCCTGGGCGAGGCAGGAGGTGCCCGGTGTGGTTCATGGTGCCGTGTCGGGGATGGGGACACATCCTGCTGCCCCAAGGTGGGGTGAGGTGGTGGGTGCTCTGCGAGGGGGAGGATCTGAACCCCAACCCCCAAAGAAACGACCCCCCCAATAGCACTGGGATGCGGAGGGAGGGGCTGGGGGGAGGAAGGCAGCAGGGCTCCCCACCACCGTGTCCCTGAGCATCAGCCGGGTCCCCAACTGCTGAGCCCAGGGGAGGGGACGGATCCTGCACTGCACTGGGTACAAAAACCAGTGCTCCCACTGCAGACGGCCACGGGGACTGGGAGGACGCAGGGCACAGCCCGCTGCCCCCCCCAGCAACACGGTGGGGACACTGAACCACCCCCCCTGGCAAAGCCCACCCCGCAGGGTGCCAGCCCCAGGGACCCCAGGCGAGCCGCGGTGGGTGCCGCTTTCCCGTCCCCCCCCCCCGCAGCCGCTGCCAGTGCCCGGGGAGGAGCCGGGGCCGGGCAGGTCTGTACAAGGCCGGGGACTCTCCCAGCCTCCAAGGACTTTTCAGCTGGGATTTCCTGAGCGGGACGTGGGTTTGGGAATGTCGCAACGCTCCCCCATTTCTGCCCCGCCAGCTCCTCGGACCCACGCACGCAGCCGGCGGCCTCACGGGCACCCATCGGGCACGGAGCCCCGTGGGTCGCACCCACGGACACCGAGCCTCCTCCCTTCGCCGAACGCCTGGCCCGGCACGGCACTGGGCAAGCATCAGCCCTGAGCTGGCTACTGGGGCCCTTGCGGAGCTCCCAGCGCCATCAGACAGGGATGTGGTAGCAACACCCTGCCCACCCTGACTTACTGGGCATACTGGGCATCCTCCAGCTGGCACCAGCCTTAACCAGCTCCCCCCGAGTTTCAGCGCTGCCTGGGGACCTCCTGTCCCCCGGCATCCCACCACGCGTCCTCCAGCTGGGGTGCAAACACGTTCCTGGGTGCAAATTCAGCCCTGGGTGCAAATCCAGCCCTAGATGCAAATTCAGCCCTGGGTGCAAATCTAGCCCTGGGTGCAAATGCAGCCCTGGGTGCAAATCCAGCCCTAGATGCAAATCCAGTCCTGGGTGCAAAACCAGCCCTGGGTGCAAATGCAGCCCTGGGTGCAAATCCAGCCCTAGATGCAAATCCAGCCCTGGGTGCAAAACCAGCCCTGGGTGCAAATGCAGCCCTGGGTGCAAACCCAGCCCTGGATGCAAACCCACCCCTGGGTGCAAATTGACCCCCGGGTGCAAATTCAGTCCCAGGTGCAAACCCACCTCTGGGTGCAAACCCAGCCACAGGCCGCTGCACCCCATTACATCACCTTTCAGCCAAGTCCCAGCACCCCCAGTGCCACCCCGTCCCCCCCCCGACGTGCCGCAGGTCCCCCCGCTGCCAGCCTCGCCCTCCGGATGCAGCAGACAGGTCTCTTCCCCCCCCCAGGCTCCCTTGCTCGGCGTCTGGCTGAGCTAAGCGTATTTAGCGCTTTTAATTGTTCTTAATAAATCAATCCCGCCAGCCCCTTAAATCATTTTTGTGGCTTCCCTCTCAGCCGTCCCCGCGGCCGTGCTGGTGTGGAGCCTGCTGTCTGCAGCGCTGCCGGGGAGCCGGGGGGGCTGGCCGGCGCGGGGGGGCCGGGACGCACCCTGCCCACCCCAGCACCCACCTCGCTGCTCCTCACCCGTGGGTGCAGCCCGGGAGCGGCTGCGAGCAGAGCACCCACCTGGGAGCTGGGTGATGAGGTGCTCTGCCTGCCTGGTGGGTGCCTGTGCCTCAGTTTCCCTCCCTGCATGGGCTGCTCTCCCTGCTCTGAGGGTTCGGGCACCCCAATAGCGGTGTGTTTTGGGGGACACTGAGGGAGCACAAGTCCCTTCTCTTGCTGTGGCTATGGGCTGGCTCCACACCCCACACCCTGCAGGGCTGGATGCAGCGGGGACAGCACCCTGTCGGCATTCTGCCCGTGCACCGCGTGCCTCGGTTTCCCCAAAAAGCACAGCCCCCATAGGATAAGCCCCCGGCTCTCAGGCAGCAGTGCCGGGGCTGAGCAGGGGCTGCGGGGGGGGGGACCTTCGCCAAAGCTGAGCCTGTGCCCACAGGTGGTGACAGTGGATGCCACCGACGTGGCACTTCTGTCCCAAGCCGGTGCACGGTGGTGCCAGGCTTCGCCGGCACGGACAGACGCGTGCCTCCCCCTCCGAGCCCCCCCGGTGCCGCCGTGGAGCCCAGGGACACGTGCCATCCCCCTGCCCGCACCCAGCCACGGGAGCACCCAGCGCTGAGCTGCTGAGGGCGCAGGCTGAGGCCGCCCCCGCTCATGACACCCCAGGCGGGATCAGCGCAGCCCCCAGCCACCTCCAGGGTGACTTTCCCGGGGGATTCAGCGCTGCGCAGGGGCGACGGTGACACCCAGCCGGATGACAGCACCCCTATTTTTGGGGACGCACCACACACCCACGCCACCACCAATATCCCCCGCCTCACCCAACCCCTCATCCCCCTCCATCCCAACCCCGCACCCCATCCCTCACCCCACCGACCCCTCCAACCCCACCGGCATTTTTCACCCAATATCCAAGACGGTTGCCGGGGATGGAGGCGGGGGGATGTATCACCCAACAACTTGTATTGGCTTTGGGTTTGGGAATGTCGCAACGCTCCCCCATTTCTGCCCCGCCAGCTCCTCGGACCCACGCACGCAGCCGGCGGCCTCACGGGCACCCATCGGGCACGGAGCCCCGTGGGTCGCACCCACGGACACCGAGCCTCCTCCCTTCGCCGAACGCCTGGCCCGGCACGGCACTGGGCAAGCATCAGCCCTGAGCTGGCTACTGGGGCCCTTGCGGAGCTCCCAGCGCCATCAGACAGGGATGTGGTAGCAACACCCTGCCCACTCTGACTTACTGGGCATACTGGGCATCCTGCAGCTGGCACCGGCCTTAACCAGCTCCCCCCCAGTTTCAGCGCTGCCTGGGGACCTCCTGTCCCCCGGCATCCCACCACGCGTCCTCCAGCTGGGGTGCAAACACGTTCCTGGGTGCAAATTCAGCCCTGGGTGCAAATCCAGCCCTGGGTGCAAATGCAGCCCTGGGTGCAAATGCAGCCCTGGGTGCAGATCTAGCCCTGGGTGCAGATCTAACCCTGGGTGCAGATCTAGCCCTGGGTGCAGATCTAACCCTGGGTGCAAATGCAGTCCTGGGTGCAAACCCACCCCTGGGCGCAAATTCAGCCCTGGGTACAAATTCAGTCACGGGTGCAAACCCACCCTTGGGTGCAAACACGTTCCTGGGTGCAAATCCAGCCCCGGGAGCAAATTCAGCCCTGGGTGCAAACCCACCCGGTTTGGGTGGCAAAGCCCGAAGCGGGCAGGGCTTGGAGGGAGAGAGCTAACCTTGACACAGTTGCAGCAGTCACTAATCGCAGGCAATACGCCTGTTCTTGGGGGACTGTTGCAGTTGCTAAGATACTGGCAGCCGTGTGAATGGAAATGGGTCAGTAAACCTGTGGAGAGATAGTGTGACACTGTAACCGGCACAGCTGTTGCAGCCTACATCGAAATCCCACCCTTTCAATATTTATCACTCTCCGCCTTCGGTTCTTTCCTCCCAGCAATTTTTCCACGTTGGTTTTTCCCGGGGTTGGTGAAAGCAAAACACCCCCCCCCACACACACCCCCAAGACTTAAATGTGGTGGAGATGGGAGAGGAGAGATGGGATGGGGTGGGAAAAGCCAGCTGGGGGTGGATGGGGAGGGAAATTCAAGCTGCCCCCTGCCCTCCTTTGGGTGGGTGTCCCCCCCCAGCTCCGTGAGCAGGATGGAGCCAGTTCTTGGAGAGATTTAACAGGAAACAGGCTATAATCCCCCTGGTAGGAAAACGGGTTAAAAGGTCAATTTACTTCTGTCCCTCGTTTAGGCACTGTGGCGAAATTACACACTCGCAGGAGCCGCTGCGCATGGTTGGGAGAGGAGGGAGCGGGCGCTCGTGTCTGTCCCCGGCTGTCCGTCCGTCCATCCCGCCTGCCGCACTCGCCGTGCCTTCCCGAGGTGTCCCGGGAGCGCGCGGCTGGGAAGGCGTTCCCGCTGGAGCGCGAGCGGCATCCATGCGGCCCCGAAAGCAGCATCCATGCGGCCCCGAAAGCAGCATCCATGCGGCCCCGAAGAGCAGCACCCGTGCGGCCCCGAAAGCAGCACCCGTGCAGCCCAGCGTCTCACCCCGCGGGGCTCGGCACACGCGTTGCACATGCACATGCACCCGCGAGGCGCCCGCATGCACACGCATGCCCCGTCCCGACCCGTCTGCCCGCAGCAACACCGGCGCGGGAATTCGGCTCTGCTGCCCGCCCCGGCGCTGGGGCAGGTGTAAACCGGTAAGGAGCACTGTGCGTCCCCCAAATGCTCCAGCAGCCCCTTCATGCTCCAGCATCTCCCCAAGTCCTCCAGCAGCCCCCCAAATGCTCCAGCGCCCCCACCCCAAATGCTCCAGCAGCCTCCCAAATACTCCAGCATCTCCCCAAATGCTCCAGCATCCCCCCAAAATGCTCCAACATCCCCCCAAATACTTCAATCCCCCCAATACTCCAGCATCCCCCAATACTTCAGCATCCCCCCAATACTCCAGCCTCCCCCCAAATACTCCAGCATCCCCCCAAATACTCCAGCATCCTCCCAATACTCCAGCATCCTCCCAATACTCCAGCATCCCCCCAAATACTCCAGCATCCCCCCAAATACTTCAGCATCCTCCCAATACTTCANTGCTCTGCAATCCCGTCCCCGACGCGCTGCCGCACGCACCCATGGGACCGCGGAGCCCCGGCCGGGCTCAGCTCCCTGCTGTGTTTGGGGTTGTCACAGCCTGACTGGGACAGGACAAGTTGATACTGGGGAGCACTGGGAGCCGGGACACTGGTCCCCTGTCCCCGGCCACCGTCCAGGTGCGGGGCAGGAGGAGGGGTGCTGGCAGGCGGTGTCCGTCCCGGCGCGGCCGCGGTGAGCTGGCTCTGGCCCGGACGCCATCGGGGGGAGGAGGGTGAGAACATCTGGTCGCAGGGAAGAGGGACAGTCCGGGGAAATGTGCAGAGCTGTTGGAAGAGGCCCTCGCCGCCGAGGCTGGGGTGGAGCGAGCCCCGGCATCCCTCCTGCGCCGCAGCTGCACCGGGGCTCGGCGGGGGAGCGGAGGCACCCGGCGGGCACGGGGGCACCGGCCCAGGTAGGGCTTCACTGCATCCCAGCCCCTCCGCTGCAGCGAGGGGAAACTGAGGCAGAGCGGAGCTAGATGATGCAATCTGGGGGGTTGCGCGAGCCGCCAGCGCCGGGGTCACCCCCCCGTTTCCCAAGCACATCCCAGGTGGCTGAAGGAGCACGGGTGTGCGCCTGCGCCACGATTTATAGTCCGGGGCCTCGCACCCCAGGGTGAGCAGGGAGGGGAAAGGGAGGCTGCGGCGAGCGAGCGGTGAGGCGAGCTCTCCTCCCCCCCCAAGGCGCTCCCTGCCACCCCCCCGCAGGTGGCTGGAGCAGAACGGTTGATATGGAGACAGGGAAGCACAGACTGTCTGGGTAAGGTGACATTCGACAGATGCCAGGTTCAGACTCGCTCCAGCCGGTATTCCCCCCCCCACCCCCCCACCCATCACCACCGCCTCTGGCCCCCGCGGCTGGGTGGGCTCCCCGCCGGCCAGCCCCCATGCAAAGGCATGTGCAGGCAGGGAGGGGGGGGCCAGGGTGGGCACCAAGACACCATGTGATGTGCTGGTGGGGTTTTGGAGGGTGAAATCCCACCCTGTCCCCAGCCCAAGGGTAGGTACCAGCACCCTCCCTGCACCCTCCAGTTAAAGGGGGGGTGGAGGAGCGTGCCCCGACACCGTGGTGCAAGCGAAGGTGCCACGTCCCCCGTGGGCAGCCTACGGGACATTTACGCCAGGCACCCACCCAAAATGATGGGGGACCCTGCCCCTGCACCTGGGATGGGGCAGATGTGGGAGAAGGGCCCCCCCCTCTTGCACAGCTTTGCACAGGAGCCAATTAGCAGCTGATGCCTAACGAGAAACACCCCAACTTTGGGGTGAGCACAGGCTTTGCATCTCCTGCCCAGGCAGGGTGACACCAGGCACGTCCCCAGGTTTGTTAGTTGGGGTGGGGGGGGTGGGTCCCAGGGTGCCTGAACCCCCCCAGCCTGCAGCCCCGGCTTTCTGCCCCCCAGCTGCCCCCCCATCCCAGCAGCACTGGAGATCAAAGGAGAGCAGGGCCAGGAGGGATTCCCAGCACGCAATGGTCTGGGAGACACCCCGCTCCATGCTGGGCAGGGAGGGACAGGGCACCGGGGGGGGGGCAGGGGTACCACCCACCCAGCCTGCACCCAGATCAAGAGTTCATGGTCTGCAAACGAAGGAAAATGGGTGCTTTGGCAGGGGGAATGAAAAACCACAGCAGGGTGCAGCGCTGGGTGGGGGGAGCCCCTGGGAACTCCCCCGGCACTACATCCACCGCGCTCGCTAGATCCCCATCCGATGACGCCGCACCCCCAGCCTTGGGGACAAAAATCGCAGAAGCCGGGATGGCTCGTGGAGGCGGGGGGCCGGCGAGTGGGACAGCGGGGGCCACCAGCCCACACAAAGCACCTCCAGCCGTGCTCCCCACGCCCCCCGCCCCGGGCTTGCTGCTCTCTGACCCCCCGGGCTGGGGAGGCTGGAGCCTGCTAATGAGCTCAGCCCTTTCTCAGCATCCCCAGCCCCGGCGGGGCCCCGGCAGGTGTGGGGGTCACCGCTCGCCCCAGGATGGCGGGGACGCCGCGGCCTGGAATCGGTAGAAACGGGAGGCACCTGGTGAGGGGGTTTGCAAAGCCTTCGGCATCGCCCGGTCGAGCTCCAGCACTCGCTCAGGGTCTCCTCTTCATCCCCCTTTTCTCCCCCGTAAATGACCCCGACCTGGTTCGCTGCGATGCTCGGCAGAGCCCCAGCCGAGGGGACAACCTGGGGACACCCAGCACCCCAAGATGGGGTGAGGGACACGCAGCCCCTCTCCCTCCTGCTCCTTTCGCTGCATCTTTCTCCTTCCTCCTCCTCTCTGCCCTAAAGCAAGATGGATTTCACTGCTCTGTTGAGCTCCAAACTCCACTTCCAGATTTTCAGTGCGACCTTCTGGCTACCTGGATCCGGCACTGCAAGATGCCCCCTCTGATCTCCCCTCCCCTCCGGCCCCCCAGCATCCCCGGGGGAGCTGGGGCTGGATGCAGCCAGGAGCTGGATGCAGGGGGGAGCCGGGGGTGGCCGCGGAGGAGGGAGAGGTCGGGCTGCACCTGGATGCAACGCCGGCCTCGGGGGGTTCACAGCCTGCCTGGGGATTTGGGGTTGTTATGTTTAACCCAGCCTGGCCCAGGGAGAAGCAGGAGCTTGGCCAAAAGGCGCCTGGCAAACTCGTTGCATGTGTGGGAGGTGCTGCCGTGGCTCCTCGGGCAGCGTTTGCCCTCGCTGCCTGCACGGCGGGTCCCCCCGAAGGGCCCCCGCTCTCCCGTGACGCCGTCCCGCAGGGATGTGCCCGTTCTCCAGGCTGTTCCCGGTTCCCTGAGCCCAGATCCTGGGAGAGGCGGGGGTCTGCGGGACCCCACGCTCCATCGTCACCGACCCCCACGTCCCCCGGCGCCGCGCCAGATAACCAGGGAAAAGAAGAGAGGAAAGACATAAAAACCCCCAAAATACACCAAACCCCGGCTCGGGCAGGGAGCGAGCAGGAGGCAGAGGGGCCTGCGGGCGCAGGCAGCACCGCGGGGCACCTCCTTTAAAAAAGCAGCAAAAAAA
>VZTQ01000023.1:0-21302 GCA_013400755.1 Pelecanoides urinatrix | reverse complement strand
CTCCGCCCCTCTCCTCCGCCTGCTCCATTCCCTCCCCGGCACCCTGCTCTCCTCCGCTCGCTCTTGCATTCTGGTATTTGGTGTGTTCCTCAGCTGCAGGAAATTCCTGATGCTCTCCATCATGCAGCCTGCGCTCGCATCCCCCGCCCTGCCGCGGCTCCCCTCCAAAGGACAGCCATGTGCTGGACAGCCAGCACCGCCGCCGGCATCGTTCCCCTCCCCGCCGGGGATTTGCTTCTCCCTGTTCGCCTTCTCTTTCTCCTTCAGTTTTTTTTTTTTTTTTTTATTTTAAAAGTCTAACCCTTGCAAAACAAGACCTCCTCCTTCCCTGCCGGGGTCTGAAGCCGCCCAGCCCCGGCCGTTCCCCTGCCTGCCTTTCCCTCTTCGTCTTCCTCTCTTCGCGAGACCGCTCCTGATCTTATTTTAATTCGTCTCAGACGGTGTTGGAGTGTTATTTTAAGAGAGAGGATATGCACAGACATTGTGTTTTCTGCTTTTTCCTGGCCCCAAGCCAGGCTCTCTGGGCTGTCAGCTACCCACTGTGTTGCAGTCACGTGTGGGAAGAGGCAGCCAGAGCCAGCCTCACAACTCCTGGTAGCAACATGGAAATCAAGTGTGCACTTTCTTCCCTCTGTATGTGTCTGTATTATTAATAGCGTCTCTCTCTGTGAGTTATCCATAATGTATCTTAATACCTGTCCGTCTGTAAATGATGTATTACGGTGCGCGCACACAATGGCGGCGATGCCCGCACCCATGGCTCCGCGTGCCGCGGGGTGGGAGGGCGGGGGGGGGAAGGTGTCGCGACGGTGCTGTCGTCACCCCTCCCCGGGGGTGCGGGGATGGGGACGGGAGCGAGGGATGAGTGCTGGGATCTGGTTGTAACTCCGGCTGTGCCCCAGCCTGCTGGGAGCGGGGTGAAATCGGCTTGCGGGGAGCGGTGGGATGCTGCGGCGAGGATGGGGCCAGCCGGCGCTGGGACGGCGCTGAGCGATCCCCGTCACCGGCTGGGATGTGCCGGGGGACACCGATATCCCACCCCACGGATACCGGCTCCCATGCAGGAACGGAACATGCCACTGCACACGCGAGGGACCCTGGGGTGAGGCTTGCACACGCGTGTGCGAGNAAAAAAAAAAAAAAAGGCAAAGAAATGGAAAAAACCCCAAAGCGCCAGGTTCCCCCCGCCGGTGCCCCCCACCCCATTGCTCCCTGCCCTCGCTGCTCTCCCCGCTGGTTATTTCAAGCNGATTTGCTTCTCCCTGTTCGCCTTCTCTTTCTCCTTCAGTTTTTTTTTTTTTTTTTTATTTTAAAAGTCTAACCCTTGCAAAACAAGACCTCCTCCTTCCCTGCCGGGGTCTGAAGCCGCCCAGCCCCGGCCGTTCCCCTGCCTGCCTTTCCCTCTTCGTCTTCCTCTCTTCGCGAGACCGCTCCTGATCTTATTTTAATTCGTCTCAGACGGTGTTGGAGTGTTATTTTAAGAGAGAGGATATGCACAGACATTGTGTTTTCTGCTTTTTCCTGGCCCCAAGCCAGGCTCTCTGGGCTGTCAGCTACCCACTGTGTTGCAGTCACGTGTGGGAAGAGGCAGCCAGAGCCAGCCTCACAACTCCTGGTAGCAACATGGAAATCAAGTGTGCACTTTCTTCCCTCTGTATGTGTCTGTATTATTAATAGCGTCTCTCTCTGTGAGTTATCCATAATGTATCTTAATACCTGTCCGTCTGTAAATGATGTATTACGGTGCGCGCACACAATGGCGGCGATGCCCGCACCCATGGCTCCGCGTGCCGCGGGGTGGGAGGGCGGGGGGGGGAAGGTGTCGCGACGGTGCTGTCGTCACCCCTCCCCGGGGGTGCGGGGATGGGGACGGGAGCGAGGGATGAGTGCTGGGATCTGGTTGTAACTCCGGCTGTGCCCCAGCCTGCTGGGAGCGGGGTGAAATCGGCTTGCGGGGAGCGGTGGGATGCTGCGGCGAGGATGGGGCCAGCCGGCGCTGGGACGGCGCTGAGCGATCCCCGTCACCGGCTGGGATGTGCCGGGGGACACCGATATCCCACCCCACGGATACCGGCTCCCATGCAGGAATGGAACATGCCACTGCACACGCGAGGGACCCTGGGGTGAGGCTTGCACACGCGTGTGCGAGGCGAGCACACGCGTGCGGGAGGTCGGTGGGCAGCGGGGAAGGCGCAGGCTGGATGGACGCGGCACAGCGCAGCGCAGGGCTCGGGGCTCGGCTTTGCGGGATGCAAACGTGGCCCACGAGGCTCCGCTTTGGCTGGGAGGGCCGGGGCTGCCCACAGCAGCCTGGGGGGCGCTCCCAGCCCTGGGGGGCCGAGCAGGGCCTCCCCCCACAGCCGCACGCCTGGGTTTGTGTGTGGCACCCAGCACCCAGGTCCCCGTGGGCAGGGACGGCTGCGGCTGCCCCTCTCCGGGCTGCTGGGGTCCCCCGTCCCCTCCGCGTCCTGGGGACGGGGACATCAAGGCAGGGACAAGACTGGGAAACACCGCGGGATTGGGGTCCTCCCAGTGCACACCAGTAACACTGAACATACAGACCATACATTATTGATACATACTGTGCCCACACCTCCCCTTATACCTACACAGTGCATGCGTCCGGGCGCGAGCGCATAGACATGTCCGCCCTTCCGCACCATCGAGACGCACAGATGTGTGCAGATGTTGTCTGAACTTGCCTGTGCACGGTGCTGCCTGCAATGTCCCCTGCCTGCAATGTCCCCTGCCCGCGGTACCCCCTGCCCGCGGCACCCCCTGCCCGTGGTACCCCCTGCCCGCTGCACAACACCCCCACACGCCGTGCACCGAGCATGGGTGCTGCAGCGTGCAAGGACATAGGAGCACCCCAACCCCACGGGGTGCCCAGGCGGGCCAGCCCTGCACCCTGACACGGTGGGAGCAGCATGGGTGCCCCGTGGCCAGCACCCAGCCGGCGTCACGGGGCCACGGGGAGCGGGAATCCAGGAAGGCGAACGGGAGCTCGAGGCTTCGCATTTCTGGATTCTGGTTCCCGTTTTCTGCTCCCGGCTGTTTCCATAGAAACTGGCGTCGGACCTGGGAAAATAAGGTTAGGGTTTGCAGAGGAGGCCCTCCGCCAGCGCCCGCCCGCCTCCGCGCCCCACTGGCACTGCCGCCCCGCCAGGGGCACGTGCCCGGGCACCCCCCCGCTCCCTCGCCCAGCGGCGATGCTCGGGTTCGGGGGTTGAGCGGCACCGGCACCCTCCGGCATCCTCCGTCCCTCTGCCTGGTGACCCCTGGGAGCCCGGCACACGCTGGGTAATTTGGAAACCGGCACCGCCGTGCTGCTCCCTGGCACCACGGTGAGGGGCACCGCTCTCCCCGGGGGCAGCCGGCGGTGGCACCCACGGGACCCCCGGCCCTTCCCTGCCACCCCGTTCTCCTCCCCGGCACAGCTCATCCTCGACGGGAACTTTCCAACGACGCCCATGTGCCCACGACGCCCCGTCAGCCCCACTGGGATGGGGGACGCCAGGAGGGTCCCCAAAAGCCCCGCTGCCACCTCCTCGGGTTTTACAAGGACCCGGCGTCTGCCGGCAGCATCACCCTCCCCTTCCCCGGCTCAGGATCCCCAGTTGCTCCGGGGAAGGTGGGGAGTCGGAGCGGGGAAGAGAACCAGGACACAACACCTTTGGGGAGCCGTGAAGACTAATGAATGGAAGGCTTTTAAAAAAGCACTTTGGGTGAGAAGTGCTATAGTAGGAACTAATTATTCCTCCCGCCTGCGCGCACACTCGTACGCACACGCGCGCACACGCGCGTCCCGCTCTCTCCCTGAGTCGCGGCTGCAAAATCGCAGCCAACCCCGGCACCACGGCAGCCGCCACCTTGCCAACCGGCACCGCCGCAGCCGGGCAAGATTTCCTCCGAGGCTCTGGTTCTCCTCCTGCCCCCCGTGTTTCCGTCCCCCCCAGCGCGGCTGTGCACCCCCGTTTTGCTGCCATCGCCTCCCCGGCAAAGCCGGCGGCGCGGGGCTGGGGTGCAGGGCGCTGCTCCCCCCGCCCTTGCGCTGGGCTTTTGGGGAGGGTTTCCTTTTTTTATTAAAAAGCCGCCATTTTACAGCAATGGAAGGCCAGGTGGCCGGTCTCCGGGGCTGCTCGGGGATGGACGGCACCCGGCGCCGCAGGGTGGGCAGCAGAGCCGCCGCAGCCCCCCCGGCCCCTCGCAGGTGCCACCCCGAGCCCCGGCGCAGCCCGGCTGCACCAGGCCAGCGGGACCGGCCCTTCGCCGGTGCAATTAGGGGCTGGCCTGGAGCGCAGCCCAGCTCCCGGCAGCGGCCGTGGGCAGCAGGCGAGTGTGGGGGCTGAGCCCCACTCCCCACCCCAAATCCTCGGTCCCATTGATTTCGGATGGTCCCCGCGCTGCCGACCCCAGAGCTTCGGGGCGACGCTGCCGTCGCTCCCCATCCCTCTCTGGTCCTCGAGCGGGACCCGGCGCGAGCCCGTCCTGCCGTCCCGGCTCTACCCGCTGCACCATTTTGCATTCTGGTGCTGGCCGGCCCCGCTGCCCTCCCACTCCCACCCCCACCCCGGGCTGCGTTTCAGCTGTTCTTGAAATCTGTCCAGGCTGGATTCATCACAAGAGCCCTCAAGCGGCTGCAAACAAACAGAAAAAAAAGCGAGCGGGAGCGAGCAGAGCGATCGATCGGCACTGGGGGGGCCCGAGTCCCTTCAGCGACGCCGAACCAGCCCCAAATTCACCACCCCGAAGAGAAAAAGGGACTGGGGATGAGGGGCAGGGAGAGGGGGATGGAGAGCACAACTGCCACCCCCCCCGGACCGTGCTGGTGAAAGCCCCGGTCGCGGTGCCGTGGTGATGGGCGGCAGCGTGGCGGCGGTTCTCCCTTCCCAGCAGAGCCGGGCTCGTACCGCTCCGAAACTTCCCTCTTGTGGTTACTGCAGTTAAAAAAGCAAACAGGAGGCTTGGGCACATTAAAAAAAGAAATAGGAAATTGTGCGGGGCGGATGGGATCGGAGGGCGGGGTGCCCGCGGGGACGGGGTTCGCCCAGCGCCGGCAGCACCGGGGCAGGGATGGGTGCGGGGTCAGGGTGCCCATCCCCGGGGCTGGGGGAGGGAGCGAGCCCGCGCCCCAGCAGAGCAGAGGGGAAGGCGAGGGGGGTCACCTCGTCGGGGACGTGGTGGCACGTGAAGGGCGGCCGTGGCCCCGCATCCCGGCCCGGGGATGGACAGTAACGGCCGGGGAAGCGAACGCCGACGCCGCTCCAGTGGGAATTGCCGCCACCGGAGCCTGCGGGGTCGGATTGCTGCGCCTGGGTTTTTAAGAGGGGCTGGATAATTTTTACCAGCACTAACGATCCCATCTGTGCCTGACACGCTCCAGCTCCGAGCCCGGCGCTCCGGCAGGGCTCCCACCTCCCTGCCCAGCCGCGCCGGTTCGCCTCCCCCTGCCTCCACCGCCGCCGGCTTGGGGCACGGATACGGCTCGTGCGTGGTGCCGGTGGCTGATCCGCGGCACCGATACGGCGACGTGCTGGGCGAGAGGGCGGCTGCAAAGGTGCCTTCAAAGAGCGTCCTCCCCGCCGGCCGTGCCAAGCCCAGCTCCCGCGAGCTGATGAGCGGAGACGCACACGGAGATTTACTGCTAATTACCCGCACCGCGTTGTGCTCGCAGGCCTGGGCAGGATCGGGGCATGGTGGGGCTGGGGCAGGCACGAGCCCCCGGCCAGGCACACCAAGCTCCTGGCATCTCCTGTGCCACCGCCATACCCACCCGCGGGGCTCATGGGGACGGCGGGTGACAACGGGACCCGTGGGTGTGCAGCACCCAGCGGGGATGGGGTGGCAGTGACGGGGGATGCTGCACAGCTTGGGGACACCGAGGGACCTCTCCGGGCTGCATATGTGAGAAGCAGCTAACAGGGTTTTGGTTTTTTTTTGGCAGTGGTCCCTTGCAGGACACGCAAGGGGCTGCAGAGGGACTGATCCTGCATCCCTCCACGGCCAACCCTGCACCGGGTGCGCGGTGCCACGAGCCGTCCTCCCTGCCCGAGGACGAGGAGCTGCGGATGCGCTGCCACCGGCTGCCTTCCTCTCCGCTCTGAACAAAGACCTGCCGGAGGACGCTGCTTTTTGGGGAGGGGGTTTGCAGCATCCTGCAACCCACCCTCCCCGCAGGCCCCCCCCCCCCCAGCCCCCCCAGGCAGGAGCCGAGGGACGCGGGGCCGGTGCCTGCAGCGCAGGGCTCCTCTTCCCTGCAATGTCAACCTGCTGCTCCGCATCCGCCAAGGCTGCCCTTGGAAAAGCTGTCGGCTGCGCCGGCTGGTTTGCCAAGCCCAGGACAAGCTCTTTAGCTCGACTCTGCCAGAACAGATGCCTGGGTGACTGTAATTCTTCCTAGCATGGACTGGAGAGGGGGTGGGAAAAAAAAAAACAACCCCAACCTCATTTAAGCATTGCAGCAGTTCCTCCCAACCCCACCCGCTGCAGCATCGCGGCCCCGGAGAGGGTCCCCCAAAAGCTTGGGGTGGGGTGAAGGATGGGGGGAGGCTGGGTGATGCCGGGAGGCGATGCACAGCGGGAGGATGGCGTTGCACGGCACGCGCCGGAGCCAAACGTGGTTCTGCTTGCCAGCTGGGGAGGAGAGAGCGACCCGCTGCAAGGACAAGTGGGAACCGCAAGCTCCGTGTGTGCCACCGGTGTCCTTGCAGCCGCTCGCCGGCTTCGTGTCGATGCTCCCCGCAAAACAACCAGCCCGTTCTCATGGCGATGCCCTCTGCAAAAAGCACGGCGCGGGGGGGAGAGCACCGGAGGAGCGGTGGCCGGTGCCGCGTTCAGGAGGGTCCACGCTCCTTCGCACACTGTCTGCAAGTTTCTTCTTATGCCAAAAGTCTCCCCCTGCATCCAAACCCCCCCCCCCCGCCCCAAAAAGCCACCCGGTCGCGGGGGCAGGAGCTCCCAGCCCAGCCGGCCCCGAAACAGCCATTGCACTGCGCGGAGGAGGCCAGCAGCATTTCCACACAGATATTTTCTTCCATTGGCTGCAGTTTGGGGCTGCCAAAAGCCCAAACAAGAATGGAAACATCCCATTTTTTTGGCAAAAATTCAATGCAGGGGTTTGTTGGGGTTTTTTTTTTTTTTGGTTTTGGTTTTTTCTTCTTTTTTTTTTTTTTTTTTTTTTAATCTCGTCTTTGGTTAGGAACGGAAATTCCCTGCCATGAAAACATGACGAAACCCCAAACCAAAACACAGCCTGGACCGAAACCTTTACCCAGTTCCCCGGGGATCCTCTGCGGGGCAGGTCCCAGGGCTGGGGCTCACCCCCCGCACAGTCCTGGGACACCGGACCAAGCCCGGACCCCAACACCGGCACCGGCCATGTGCAAAGCGAGGGGACGTCCTGCTTTGGGGATCTCTCTCCGGTGACCCAATGTGCTTCCCATCTCGGGATGCACCACTTCCAGCCCTGCTCCGCACCGCCCGGCCTCGACCATGGCACGTGGGAGCCAGCAACGGGCCCGGCAAGGCGCTGGGTTGCCCACGGGGAAGCCGGTCCCACGCACGGGGCCACACAGGGACGGGGCTCGCAGTGCCGATGGCTCCGAGCGCGGCGTTTCGGCAGCGTTCGCCCACGATGCTCCCGGGAAGGTGCTGGTGTCTGGCTGCCCTGAGCTCCCTGCGGGTCCTGGAGACCTTTGGGCTCCTTTGCAAGAGCAGCAGCTGGGAATGGGCTTATCCAGCCCATCCCAGGAGTCCGGATCCGGCCGAGCCCCAGGACTCATCCCTGCAGCACCCCCGGCATTCCCTTTTCCCCAGCCCTGCTTTCCACCAGATGTTGGGACCGGAGGATGAAATGGCTCTTCCCACCCCAGTCCCCACCGTGTCTCTCTCCGGCTCCCGTTCCGGAGGCTGGATCCGACCACGCAGGCTGAATAAGGCTCTGCCTTTGTCCGGCTCCCCCCACCGCGCTTCCCCTTATCTAGCCCAGCCGCTTGCCAAGAGCAGGAGGACGGCGGCAGCGCCGAGCCGGCCAGGGAGAGGCCGTTAACTCTTCTTCTGCTCCGGCTCTAAAGCCCCTGGGGCCGCCGTTGCCCCTTGCAAACCATCACCAGCACCTCTCCTCCATCCCTGCCTGCTCCCCAAAACCGGGGGACCTCCCCTCATTGCTCAATGCTTCACCCCAAACTGCCCAGCTGGGCGCAGCAGCACCTTCTTTGCATCTCCCAGTTGCTTCTCTACCCCGGGGGGGGTTGAGCATCCCTGAGGGGGGTCCGAGCATCCCTGGGGGGGGTCTGAGCATCCCCGGGGAGTCCGAGCGTCCCTGGGGGGCTGCAGCCAACGCAGGGGCTGGGCGAGGCGGGAGTCCCGGGGGCAGCACGGAGCCGGGCTATCTGTCTGCAGAGCTCCGTGCGCAGCAATTAACCTCGAGAGAGCAGCCGCAGCTCCTGCCAAGAACCACATTAGGTGTGTGTGGCAGCGTCTAGACATGCGAGAGACCAGAGGCCTTGATCTGGAGGAAGACGGCTCCATCCCTTCCACCCCCTCGCCTGCCTCCCCCACCCCCACCCCCCAGGGAACCCCTCGCAGGGGTCCCACCAGCCCCGGGGCTGGAGCATCGAGCAGTGGGGGGATGCGGGGATGGGAGCGTGGGGCTGAGCTCAGCCCCACATCCCTCTGCGTGGGTGTGGGTGAAAATAGCTCTGTGCTGGGCTTTTAAACTGGGGCTCTGCTGCTTGGCACAGTGTGGTACGGCACGGCATGGCACGGCACAGCATGGCATGGCACGGCACGGCCGCACCACCACACGCTGCATCCCCACGGATGCCAGACCCCCAGTTCCCCAGCCATCGGTGGGAGGAGGAGGAGGAAGGTGGCTACAAGGGGAACCTCCCAGCCAGGAGATGCAACGACCATTCCAGCGAGCCGGCAGCAAATCCCGGGATGAGTGCCGGAGCTGGGGACGGAGCTGGGAAGAGACCCAGCTCACCACCCATCCCGGTGAGCAGGTGGGTGCCGACAGCCCGTTCACCCAGGCGGGTCGGCGCAGGGGTGGCAGAGCCGGGTGGTCACCACGGGGTCCGGGCACCCTCCCCACTGGTGCCCCTCATGCCCGTGACACCCCCTGCTCTCACCCAACCCGGGTGCAGCCACCCCAGATGGCTGCAGGATGCTTGGGAGAAGAGATTTTCCCGACGTTAATTAATTAAAATAAACAGCAAATTAAATACAGCAAAATTAAAATAGCTCCGGAAATTAATTTTCAACAAAACCCACCTGGAAAGGCTGGATATTTAAAGAATTAATAGAGCCCTCTGAGACCATAAAGAACCGCCGAGCTCCCGGCATCCACCAGCCCCCTCCAAGCCCCCCACGGGGACCCAGGGAAGCCGGGTCGGGACCCCCGATCAGAGCCTGTCCCCACATTGGACACCTCCTCCTGCCTGCGTGTCCCCGCTCGCAGCCGCCTCGCCTCGCCGCTGCCCGCACGTGCCCGCACGCTGCCAGGCCGCTGCGGGGAGGGCGGGATGCAGGCGAAGGATGCAGGCAGCACGCTCGCCGCGGTCCCGCCGGAGGGAAGCACCGGCCCCAGCCCCGGCACGGCTCGGCGCAGGGCTACCAGCCCTCTGCCCGCTGAGGCTCTGCAGAGACGCCGGGCTCCTGCCTGCTTTGCTCCCCAGCCGGGCGAGCCGGCGGCGAACACCAGCAGTCCCCAGTCTGCTCCGGCACTGGGACGTCCCCAGCACCCTCCCAGCGACGAGGGAAACCCCAACCTCCAAAACCCAGTCGCTGGGCGCTCCGGGCCCCCCCCAGCTCTCCCCAGGTGTAATCCCCCCGGCCAAGGCGGCGTTACCGTGCAAAGGGGCTGCAGGCAAAGCTCCTTACCAAGCACGACGGGGAGATCGACGGGCTCCGGAGGGGCTCGGCGGGGCGCGGGCAGAGCACCGGGCGGGCGGCGGACAGGGCGAGGTGCTGGGGAGCATCCCCGTGCCCGGCTGGGCTCCGGTCTGAGACCAGGCACAACTTATTGCACGGTTGAGGCACACCGAACCGACCACGGTGGGAAGTCCCGTCCGGCGCGCGCCGGCCCTCCCACGGCACCGGCGGCGTTTCCTTTCCCCGCGCACGGGCGTGCGCACAGGCGCAGCGACAGAGACACCGGCAAGCGCAAAAAAGCTCCGGAAGGAAATGGAGAAAGCAAGAAGAAGTCGGCAGGTGGAGAGCAGGAGGGGCCGCGGCCGCCCCCGCCCCGGCACCGGGTGCGAAGGGGCACCCGGGGCTCCCCACCTCGCCGGGGCTGCCTGCACCGGGCTGCTCCGCAGGCGATTCCCCACCTGGGGAAACTGAGGCACGGCGGCAGACGGAGAGCAACTCCGCATCCCGTGGTCCGTGCGGTGCTCCCCCACCATCCCGGGGAGGAAAACGCTCCCCGCCGCCGCGGCCGGGATGACACCAGCTCCCCAGGCCTCCTCCCGCTCCACCCTGTTCCTGCAGGAACCCAGGAGTCCGGGCTCCGGGCAGGCAGCCAGCGCCTCCCTCCTGCCTGCGCCTCCCGCCCTGCCTCCCCTGCCTGCAGCGCGGCCGCCCGGGGCTGGCTCCGGCCCTCGGCACCCACGTCCCCAGCCTGGTTCACACCGGCCTCCCTCCCCGGGCACGCACCTTCCTGCGGCGTGTCAGGGCGACCTTGGAGCGGTGCCGCGGCCGCTCTGCGCCAAACTTGCCGGCGCTCGGCCGCGATGCCCACGGCAGAGCTGGGGGGTGACGGAAAGGGTGGGCAGGGGGATTTTTTTTTCCCCATTTATTTATTTGTTGGGTGGGTTTATTTTTTTCCTTGCCAGAGACAAAGGCAGCCTGTGTGACCGGCTGCAGGGTTCGGAGGGTGCCGGCGGTGCCGGGACCCGGTGGCGATGCCGGGCCAGCTGCGCCGGGGGGCTCTGGGTGGCCGGTTTCCTCCGCACACAGATGGCTGTTTCGACTCAGTCGAGCGCTTGACCTAAATCTCCTCCTGATCCACGGGAGCTGCAGTCCCTCAGCAGCGCAGCTCAAGGCGAGGAGGAGGAGGAGGAGGAGGAGGATGAAGGGGGCGGCGGAGAGGGGGGGGGACCTGGGCCAGCTGCGGACCGGCGGGAGGGTCGCACCGAAGGGCCCCCCCGCTCCACCCGGGGCTTGGCAGCGGGGCTGGCGGAGGCGGCAGTGGAGGGAAGGAAGGAGGGAGGGAAGGAGAAGAGGGGGGGGAAGAAAAAATCTCCCACGCTTCAACCTCCAGCGCCGGCTGCCCGCGCCTGCGTGCTGCACCCGCCGAGGGCCGGGGCAACCGCCCCGCCGGGCTCGACACCCCGGCAGACCACTTCCTCGGAGAGGGGCCCCGACGGAGGAAGCTCCAACGGCTCGAAAGTTTCGGCTGTGACTCAACCGCTGGCGCTGGGGTGACCGAGCCAACCCCGGCAAAGTTGGGGTGGGGGGCCCGTGGGACCCCAGGGGTTCGGGGTGCCGGGGTGGGGGATTTTTTTTTTTTTTTTGGGTTCCCTAGACGAGGGTTGTCTGCGAGGCATCGCGCTCCACCCCCAGTGTCGGAGCAGCCCAAACCGGCTTCCCAGCGACAGCAGAAAGCTTTTAAAATCCCCTACGCGCGGCATGACTCACTCCAGAGCCAGTGCCCAAAACAAGCTCCGACACGGAGAGGAATGGCGAGAGCAGAGATGCTGGGGGCGGGCAGGAGGGGCTGGGGAGGGCCGGGGAGGGGGAAAGGGGGAGACAGAAGGAGGGAGAGAAAAGAGAAGAGGCAGAAATAACAGCATCTGAAACTCTGCCTGCTGGAGGCTAATTGGTTCCGGCACAGCCTGGTTTGTTTGGCAATGTTTCCTCTAATCCTTCAGGCTCTGAGCTCCCAGCCCCAGGGACATGGGGACATCTCAGCCGCCCGGCACCGACACCCAGCCAGCGCCTCTGCGGCATTCCCGGCTCAAATCCCAACTCTGGGATGAAGAGGGGTGATGCTGGGACCCGTTCTGCCCGCCCTGGGGCTGCACCCCGCCACGGTGACATCCTGGGGATGGTGGCCCCTTATGCGGCGCTGGGTGCGAGGATGCTCGGAGGACCGGGCAGGCGATGGCCGGGGCGGCGGAGGGAAGGGAGGGGAAGGGATGGGAAGGGAGGGGAAGGGAGGGCGGGGGGGCCCCACGGCCCAGCATGGCCAAGCCAGAGCACTAGCCAAGAGTCGGCAGCTTTGTTCCAGGTGCCGGCTCCCTTTTTTTCATTAGGCTAATGGGATGCGGATGCATTATTCCATTCCACATGCTGCTAATGAACCACTCAGGCCAGTGCATTTGCATTAATGTGCAAAGCACTGGAGGAGGGTGGAGTGGCTGCATCTGGCCAAGGCTGACCTTCCCCGCGCCGCCCAGCCTCCCCGGCGCGCGGCCCCGCAGCCCCCAAGCCGCGCCGCGCTCCCACCGCTCCGCCGGACCCTTGATCTCCCCGGGACGGCTCCAACGCACATTCCAGGACACATTAACCAGCCCTGAAAAAGCCCCAGCCCGGCCACCCCAAGCTCGCTGCCCGCTGCCTTGCGCTGCCCTCTCGCCCGCGCCGTGCCCCTCCGGCTCCCCCATCCCTCCCCATATGGATCCCAACTGATGCCCCGCTGCCGGCACCCCCCTCCGCACCCCAGCCCTGACACCCCCTAAGCAGCGGGGACCGCAGCATCCCTCCTGCGCGTCCCACCGCACCCCAAAAAGCGATCGCTCCCGTGTCCTGCAAGGAGACCCACTCGGCGCGTCCCCCCTCCCCGGTTATTTTTACTGGGACCTCCCAGCAGCACCCCAAAGCTCCCCTCCAGCACCCCAGGATAGTGGGGGGCCACATCCCAGGCCCCCCCCCCCGAGTGCTGGCAGGCAGCGCCGGGCGCAGGCGTCATCGGAGCCCTTGGGTTGTTTGTTACGGCTCCCAACTGCCTCCGTCCCCGGAGAGGTTTCGAAGGCGAGTGACCCACGAACTGGAATGCGCAAAGCCTCCAGCAAACAGAGCCAGCTGCCTGCGCCCGCGCAGGGGGGGCGGCGAGGGGAGAGCAGCCAGCCCCGCGGCACGGCACGGCACGGCTCCGTGCACGCGGTTGCGCAGCCCCGACATGGATGCACGGCCCCGACGCGCTCTCCCGGGGCGGGCAGCCGCTCGGCTGGGGTGAGATCAGAGCGGTCCGTTGGCCTTGCCGTGTCCCCAGCACCGCCAGCCACCGCGACAGACCCCCTGAACCCCCGCGTCCCTCTTCCCACCTTCCTCCCAGCCCATTTTTTGGCAGCACACGGCTTCCCGGCACGGTGCAGGGCTGCAGGGGAGCCGTACCGGGAGGATGCTTCACCCCTCACCCAGCTGCAAAACCTGCATCCTCGGGTGGCCGAAGGACCTCTAGGACAGGGGACAGCACGGTGGCAGCGCCAGGCCCCTGCCTTGCCCGGTGCCACCCTCCCCGGGTGCCGGGAGGGCTCCCAGCTGGCAGCAGCAGGGACGGGCATGGCACTGCCCGCCCTGGGGGGCACGACGGGGTCTCAGGCGGCTCCGTGCCCGGCGAGTGTGCGAAGCCCCCGCGCCCGAGCGCGTGCACGCGGGTGTCTGGGTTTGTCACAGCCTGGTGAGCAAGTTAATCTCAGGCTCCCTGACACGTGGAATAAAATCGCGATCCCGTAATGGAATTCATTCGTCTTCCTGTCCAGGCGGAGAACAAGCCCCCCGCCGGCCGCCGGGGCCGGGGCCGGGGCAAGGCAGCCGCTGGGCCAGCACCCAGGTGGGGGGCCCCTGCCTGCACCCACCCTCCTCCCTGCAATGGGACCCAACCGGCACCGGAGGGACATTCCTGAGAGCTTCTGCCCAGGTGCTGCAATGTGTCCCCTTTCCAGGGGACCTCAGCCATGTCCACGGGGGCAGCCGGGGTCACCGACGCGGGTTGAACCCCCCCCCCAGGGCGATCTGGGGTCCTGTCATGCTGGACGGCAACCATGGCACTCCCAAAGGGGGAAAGGGAAACTGAGGCAGGCGGCGGCGCTGGGGAAAGGGCAGTCATGGTGGCATGAAGAGGCGAGGGGAAAATGTCCCTCTGTCCCTGTGAGGTCCCTCTGTCCCTGTGGTTCCTTCCCTGCTCCCGGAGCCTTGGCCAGCCCCGAGCTGGGAGGACCCACCCCAGCGACCCTGCAGGGATGAGTGGGTGACCCCAGCACCCATGGGGGAGCCCAGCACATCCCCAGGGACCAGCTCACCCACAGTATGTGGCCCCTGCCGATGCCACGGGTGTAAGCGACGGAGAAAAGCCCTTGCAGGAACCCAAAAAGGACAGGAGGCCATGGGGCTGCCGCGCTGCCCCGTGCCTCAGTTTCCCTCCGGCATCCACGGCGAGGCCACCCCTAGGCGGGAAAGCGGCCCCGCGGCTGGGGAGGAGGAGGAGGAGGAGAAAAAGGAGGAGGGCTGCTCCTTCCCGGGCACACAAAGCCCCTTTCATAGGGGCCGAGTTTGGATTTCCTCCGCCAGCCCAGCACCTCGCTGCCTCCTGCCCTGCCAGAAACGCTGCGGTCGGAGCCGGGGGCTGGTGGGTCGGAGGCCTTGGGGGGGGCACGGGGACCTTCGGGTGGCTTCATCCCTCGCCCCTGACCGTCCTCATGATTTTCCCCTCCTGTCAGCTTTTAATTATACCCCTAATAAAAGTCACTTTGCAGGGAAACGGGAGCTTTGTTGCTCAGGAGCTCATCTGCTCCTGCTGCTCCTTCCCTGCTTTAAACCGTAATCCTCAGCTGGGGACACTGCAATTAGCCACCGCGGAGCCGGGCACCGTGTCACGGAGGATTAGGGCTCCCTTTGGCGGGGAGTTGGGGGACCTGGCCCCGGAGCGGGTGGATGGCTCTGTGCAGGATGGGCTGTCCCCCCCTGCAGCCCCCCGAAGGAAGGGGATGAGCCTAAGGGCCCCCCCCAAGCCAGGCAGCGCCCAGCCCACCTCCTCCGGGGTACCCACACCTGCACCCCTGCCCTGCATCACTGCCACTGGGTTATTTTTGGGGTGCACAGGAGCTACGGACCCTCGACCGACCCCCCCAGAGCCCTCCCACGCAGACAGACCCAAGGAGGACTTCCCCAGGGGTTGGCTGGCTTTGTCCCAATGTGACTATGGGGACAAAAATAGGGTTGGGGACCAACACGAGCCTCAACCCACATCCCCGCACGCCTACCCAGCCCCAGTGCCTGCCCCCAGGGTCCTGCATCCCCAGGAGGGGAAACTGAGGCACGGGGCACCAGGTGCCCATGACGCACATCCCGCGGCAGCCCTGCGCCGAGGAGCCAGGGAGAGACGTGGCGCTGCCACGTCCGCGCACGCCTGGGAGGAGGGTGACAAGAGCCCTCTGCCCCCCCCAGGTACGATGCTCTGCTGCAAAATCAGGCAGGCTGCAGGCAGGCTGCAGGCAGGGGAGCTGCCGTGCTGGTGGCCCCCCCTCTTGGGCTGATAGTCAAGGGGACCACGAGGGCTGCAAGAGCCATGGGTGCTCCCCGGCACCCAGCTGGTGGACCACCCGGCTGTGGCACCGGCACGGTGACGGTGACGTGGGACCCTCGTGCACGGTGCAATGGCCACGTCTGCGGCGCAGCGGACGTGGGGTCACTCGACCCCTTAAAGCCACTCGACCCCTTAAAGCCCCCGAAAGGAGCCCGTGCATCGCTCCCGGGTGCCTGCTCGCCAATCAGCCTCTTCCCAGGGCTGGGGAGGCGAGCGGGGAGCGCAGGCGCTCGTTAGCAGCTGCTCATTAAGAGCCCTCCAGGAGGAGGAAGGTACCCGGGGCACCTGCACCTCTGTTTTAATGAGCTGCAGCACCATTAAACGCTGGAGGGGACCTTGGGCACGGTGGGGCTGGCTGGTGCGGAGGGCTGACCCCCACCCTGACCCCCACCCAAACCACGGTGTGGGTCCCCGTGCCGGCGTCGCAGGGGGAAAAGGGAGGGACGCGGGGAGCGGAATCGTGGTGACAACTGCAGGCGGTGGCAGGGCCACGTGGCAGTTGCTGCCAGGAACACCCCGAGCTCCCCGCCAGCCCCGGGGGGCACCCGGCTGCGGCTGCATCCCCCACGCCTGCACCCATGGGTGCTGCATGGAGAGGGCGATGGTGGCTGGTGCTGGATAGCGGGGCCGTGCACAGCACCGGTGCCCGCGTGGAGGCGGGACAGGACCCCTGGGGTTGGGACCTTCCCACCGTGGGTGCCGCCGAGCTGGGAAGGGGACCCAGACGTCCTGCCCCCAAGGACCTTACCCAGCACCCAGAGCTCCCAGTTTGGCCATTAAAGCACAGCCTTAGAGGGGACCCAGGCGTCCGGGGCGATGCTCCCAAGTGCACCCTAAGACGATCCCATGACTCCCACCCCAGCACCCAGTCCCGTAGGACGCCTGGGTCCTCACGCCCGAGCGCCGCAGCCCCCCCACCCTCCCACCCGCGTGGGGCTCTCCCTCGTTAATGTTTACTCGGGTTCATTAGCGCCGGCACATCACCATGGCAACTGTGCAAGCTGCGCGCCGCCATCGGCGCCACCGCCACGAGGCGCGGGGACATCCCCGCGCGTGGGGTCACCGTGGGCACTCGCCACCGCCACCACCCACTCCAGGCACGACGTGGGGCTGGGGGATGGCGTGGGGAGCCAAGGGGGTAGCAGGAACATTGGGGTTCACCCCCTCCCTGCCAGGGTGGCGTGGCCCGATGTCACCCAAACGAGGTGACAGCACCCGCCGCTCGCCCCCGAAGCGCCCGCCGCCGTGTCGGGGCCGCAGGCGTGTGCGCGGCGCTGCCAACACGCCTCGGTGCTGCATTATTTATAAACCGGAGGAGCAGAGGGCTCGGCAGCAGCTGCAGAGCCCTCGCGGGCCACCCTGCCCCATGTCACGCAGCCACCGAGCCCCGCTGGCACGGTGGCACCGCAGCCCCGGCAGCCAGGAGGGACAATGGGGACGAGGCTGCCCGTGGGGGGGCTGGCAGAGCCACGGGGTGCCCAGCTGCCCACCCTGGCGTCCCCTTGGACGTGGCGTGCGGCCGGTGCAACACGTGGGGACGTCCGGTGAGTCCCCGCGTCCCCTGCGCCAGCGCAG
Organism: Pelecanoides urinatrix; assembly: GCA_013400755.1. Lineage (NCBI taxonomy): Eukaryota > Metazoa > Chordata > Aves > Procellariiformes > Procellariidae > Pelecanoides > Pelecanoides urinatrix. The sequence goes on along the minus strand of VZTQ01000023.1, from coordinate 4,198 downwards.
CACCCCGAGCTGCCTCCTGCCGCCGCCTGAGCCCACTGCAGACGGGTTTGGGTGATGGCAGCAAAGGGGTGCCCCCACCCAAAAGCCAGCCAGCACCCCCCCAACAGCACAGGGCAGAGCCCCGGCTGTACCACAGCACCGATCACCAAGAGCAGGATGCGGCCCTGGCGTTTTCTTACACCACCGGGCTCCTTTTGCTACAGCAAACAGGTTTTCCTTAAGCTTTGCAGAATCCTCCAGCCTCCTCCCCCTCCATGAGTCCCACCTCCGGGCTGGGGAGGCAGGGGGGGGGGGGAAGAAAGGCTGAGTTGGGGCTTTTAATTTTTCATTATTAATTTCCCATCGACGCCGAAAGGCGCCGGGGCTCGCTCAGCCGCCCCCAGCATCGCCCCCCGCGCTCCCGCGCGCTCTCCTGGAGCTCTGCACCGGCTGAAGCCGAGCCAGGCTGCCGATAGGATTAATTCTGCATGACTGCCCATCTCCGCGGGGGGATCTAAGACCCTCAGGCCTGCAGCAATCTTTAAAATTCCTCCAGCCCAACTTAATTCCCTCTTCCTGCAGAGCTGGCGCATCTGCTGCAGTCAGGCACGGAGAGAGGGAGATGGAGGGAGAAGTGTGGGGGGGGGGATGCTGGCACCCAGGACCGCCGCCGGCTCCGGCGCCAGGCGGTGGCCCTGCTATGGTGGTCACGGTCCTGCGTTGTCACACCCAAAGCCACGCCGGTCACCCACGGTGGCCCCAAGGGTGGTGGTAAAAGGAGAGGGTTTACGCTGGGGATGGGGGAAACTGAGGCACGCTGGGGGAGCCCTGGGGATGGCGGCCGGACGCAGCACGGCCCCTGGTGTGTTGTCACTCCCCCACCACCCCGGCTGGGACTCCCCAAAACAGGAGGTTGACTTAAAAATGGGGTTTTTCAAACACCTTCTGGGCTCTGCCTCTCTGGGGAGGGGGGGTTTGTTCAGACCCCCCCACACACCCTGTTCTCACCCTCCGCAGCCCCAAAGGACAGACCCCCAGGGTCAAATATCATCCGGGGACACTCAGGATCTGGCATCCCTGAATTTTGGGATGGAAATGCAGCTGCTGCTTGGGAAAACAGCCCCGCACCCCTGCGCACAGCCCAGGGGCAAAGCCCCCCCCACCCCGGCGCCTCTCCCAGGGGACAAGGACCCCAGTGTCACCCGGGGCTGACAGAACCACCACTGCGGGGACCCCCTGCCCACACGAGGCAACAAGGCGAGGAGCCCGGCCAAGCCTGGGGTGCTCCCCCCCCCCCCCCAAACCCCCGCCATGCACCGCGGCAGCCCGGGGACGACGGCGTGTCCCCGCGCTTTGAAGGCTGAGCCGCCGAGGCTGGCAGCCGGCGGGCAGAGCTAACCTTCAAGGGGGGGGACGACGACAACAGGGAGGGGGGATGCAGCCACCAAATTCCTGCCTGCACCCACCACCCAGCACCCAAGGTGTCGGCAGCTGCCAGACCCAGGAAAACCATCCCTCTGCTTTCTTGCCTGCAACTTGCCCGGCTCGCCTGGCAGCCGGGAGGAAGGCGAGGAGCGCAGCCCAGCCCAGCTGCCGACGGAGCTGCGGATACATGCATTTAAATCACTTATATCTTTACTTTCTCCTGCGCTGGCTGTGAGATGGGCTTTTTTTTTTTTTGCATGCGTAATTAGGGGGTGGAACAGATGGCGGAGGGTTCGTTTAAAGTAATGCATCCATTAAAATAACCTTCGCTGTCGGGGACTGCGCTCCGACAGGGGCCTGTTTCACCGNCCCCCGCGGGGACCGCGGGGATCGTGCCCACCTCTGTCCCCCACCCACCCATGAAACTCAAGCTGGAGGAGGACATTTCGCCTCGCTACGGCAGCACCAACCCCCCTCTCCTGTTTCAAACCCCCGGGGTTCCCGGGAAAAGCAGGAGGGCTTTGTTCAGGCACCGGAGAAACGGAGGCCAGAGAAAGCAGGAGTGCCCTGCCAGCTCTTGTGTTTCATTCCCGAGGAATGCTGGGGAGGGGAACGCTGGTTTTCCCCCCCACACCACTTCAATCCCCAACCCCGATGGGCGGCCGGCGCGGCTGCAGGGTGCTGAGGTTGGGAGGAAGAGGAGGGGAGGATGAAGGATGGGGAGGCGGGCGTCGCGCCGATGCCATGGTACCACCACGTGCGGCCGGGGCTGGCAGCGGGTGGGTGGGGGGATGACACACGATGACACGCACCCGCGGTGGCACGGCGATGCCGAGGGTTGGAGCAGCCGTAATAATATTTGCTCAACAAACTCTCGCTCTAAATTACACCCCCTGTCCTGGAGGAAGCACCCACGGGTACCCCTTAAATTTAGGGGCTCCAGAGAGGCGGATGCTGGGGAAAGACTGGGGAAGGGCGAGAGCAGCAGCGAACCCAAAGCCACCCATGCGTGTTCAAATATTTAGTGTGCACTTGCTAAGGTGCTTCTGCTGCCTTTAGGGCATCGCTGCGTTTGAAGCATCAGAGAGGTGGGAACTGGAGGGGGGGGGAGGGGGGGCAAATGCCAGGGCTGCGCTGGAGGTTGGGGGGGGGTTCTCTCTTTTCCAGCTGGGCTTGGGGGGGGTGGGGGCCAAAGCTGCCCCCCCCCCACAGCGCAGGGAGCCCAGGAAGGTCTGGGATAAGCTCAGCTTCACCCCGAGCCGTGCTGGCCGCTGCCTCGCCGCCCCCTCCCTGGCCACAGCCCCCAGATCCCGTGGGGCTGCACATCTGTCCCTCCTCCTCCTCTTCTTCCTCCTCCAGCCCCTACATGCCTTGCCGGCACCCTGGGGTGCTGATGCCAGCAGCAGGATGGGGCCGCTGCTCTTGCCAACGCCTCGGTGCCCGGTNACGGATGAAAGCTGGGGACTAAACTGGAATCAAACTGGGGCCAAATTGGGGTTGAACAGGTCCTCTCCGGGGCTCAGTTTCCATAGCAATATGGCAGTGAGATGGCGGGGACGCAAAGCCGAGCCAAGGGCCAGCGGCCAGCCCTCCGGCATCTCCCAAACTGGGGAGGATGCCACGGGGCGGGCACGGTCCCCGCGGTCCCCNCGCCAAGGGCGGCGATGGCAGGCGCTGGGACACGGGAGCGAGGGGACACGCGGGATGGTGGCGATGGGCTGGGGGCTGCCGGGGGGACACCGACAGCCAAGAGGAGATCGCAACAGGACACGGACCGCAGGGTGACGGGGGTCCCCAGGCCAGCAAGGGGAAAAGCCCCTCCAATTCGCCCTCCCCGGCCCCGTGCACGCGTCGAGGAGGAGCCGCCGCACCCGGGACACCGGGCTTTGCCCCGCCGCCGCTCGCACAGCCCCGTCCCCATGCCATCCCCTGGCTGCCGAGCCCCCCGCTCCGCCATCCCCACCCTCCCGCTCGCTGATCCCAAACTCCCCCGTCTCATCCCTCTCCTCTCCCCGGCTCACCTGCCATCACCCCCCATCCCCCCGCCGGGCCCCGGCACGCCGCCCCTTCGCCTCCCTCCGCATTTCAGCCCGTCCCTTCGGTGCACCCCAACACCCCGAGCTTTTCCCATTCCCCAACCGACAATCCACCGGGAAAACAGGTCCCAAAAACCTTCCCCGCATCCGCGCCAGACTCTGCGGGTCTGGGGGGGGGGGGCTGCGGGCTGGCCCCCCGCTCGCCAAGAACAATAGTGCCTTGTTCCAGCCCGGCTCCGTCCTCTCCTGCCGGGGCTGCAAACACCTCCCTGGGCAATGCGCTGGCCACTCTCACCTCTACGTCTTTCTCGCTGTTTCCCAGTTCCCTCCTGACAAATCCCCGTTCCCGATCGCTTCTCCTCCCCGCGGGTCCATATTAAGCTACATTCTCCTTTCAGCTGGGTGGAAAACAGCAGTAATAACCATGTGGAGAGAGCCGTGCCCCCCACCTCCACTTCCCTCCCACTTTGGGGTTCAAATTTCATTTCAGCAAAAAAGCTTCCCCCGCCTCCAATTTCTTCCCCCAAACCGAGTCGCTGTCGTCTCGTCTGATCTCGGCAGGGGCCGTATGGATGCTCAGCTCCTCCTGGTTCAGGATCTGCTGCCAATCTGGACCTCGCAAACTGGTTCTCACACAGCTCCCGCCCAGCACCTCCCTCTCGGCATTTATTGTCCCTCCTCAGCCACCCAGCCCCAGCTTGCTCCCTGCCACCCTGCGCCCATGTCACCCGCTCTCTGCCACCCTGCTCCCCGTCACC
>VZTQ01000022.1:132842-153373 GCA_013400755.1 Pelecanoides urinatrix | reverse complement strand
GGGGGGGGCCTGCGGCCTTGGTCGGGGGTGGGGACAAGGGACAACGCCACCCGCCCGCTGCCAACAGACCAGCACGGCCCCAGTCCCCTTCCCCCAGCGTTTCCATTTGAGTGAAAAGAAGAATTCTGGGAGGTTTTGTGTAAAAACACCCTGTCACACCAGGGCAGGCTGAGGAGGGACGGCTGCAACTACCCACGTGTCACCTTTGGCCCTGCCACCTTTGCCCTTTGCCCCCGCGTTGCCATGGCGACGCTGTGGCCCAGCGTGTGGGTGCAGGCCTTGGGGGGGACCTTGGGGTCCCCCCGGTCCGGGGCGCCTCAGCAGCAGGGCCCTGGAGGAGCCACCTCCGCCGAGAAACAACCCGTGTCCAAAGACTCTGTCAAATAAAGCCAGAAATTCTCTCTCGGCTTTCACTCAGCACCAGTGTCAAAACCCACCTGAATCTGGGCAACCCAACCTTGGCCGGCGCTTTCCCCGTTTATAAAAGCTTTTACAAACTTTTATAAAAATGTTAAACACACACACACACATGTTGATAATGTTAATAACATGTTAATAACATGAATGTTATTGAAATGGCATTTAAACATGCGATTGCCCTGGGATTGCCCAGGCCCCCATAGGCAGGCAGCTAGCAGGAGGTTTTACAGCAGAAGAAAATGAAAGCCCATGATTAAAGAGTTGGCACGGGGAAGGTTTTAGGTCAAGTTGACACGGGGAACCTGGATTTCATTTTATGTTGATTTTTTATCACAGTGTGAAGTGCAGAGGGCGCCAGGAGCTCAGAAATGCAGGTGAACGACGCCTGCCTGAATTGGGGCCCTTCTTGCATTTTGTTCTTGCCATGGAGGAAGCAAGCCGGGATCGGCAGGGATCCCCCGCACCCTGGCAAGGCCTGTGCAGAGTCGGCATCAAGACTCCATCCTTCCTCGAAATACCTCAAGCACGGAAGGGAAGGCAGGCAGAAAGAAGTGGAAAAATAAATTAAAATTTCCCCCTTTTCCAGGCAGTGGAGTGGAATTCAGGTTTTTTGAGGTCTCCTCTGACTCTCTCTGGCTGTATTTAGGGCCCCCAAATTTCTGTCCTGTTTGCTATAGGCATGAGAAACAGCGTGATCCCTTCCTCTTTCCAGCATCCTTCACACCCTGATGAATCTCCCCATCTCCTCCCTTCTCCCACATCCCTGCATCCTACCTCTGAGTGGTCCCGCTTTGATCAAGCCAAATGAATTTTTGCCATGTTCCTCAAGAGCCAAGTGTTGAAATTTGACTGAATCATCAGCCTTTTATCCCATTTGTGGTAATTACAGGAAGAGCTAATGATGCCTCATATGAATGCTCATGGCAACCTCATTGTTTGCATGGAAATGCTCCACTTCAGTTATTTTTCCACAAATGCTGTCCCACAGCAGAGCATTACCCAGCACAACACAGAGCAAAATATTTTCTTGCCGCAGAGAATGCAACTGTGGGCAAGAAAGAGTGTGCTGGTTGTGCCGCACAGTTTAGCCGCGCTTCTGAGGAAACAAATCTCACCCCTGCCTTTTGGGCACAGCTCCTTCTAGGGAGCAGAGAGCTGGTGCAACAAGATGCTGCCGTTGGGATTTCTCTCCCCTGGAAGCTCTGGCAGCCTGGACTAATCAGCCCTTCAGAGCTGATAGAGAGAACTATGAGTCTTCACCTCCCAGTGAAGGGATTAATTTAGCTCAGGTGAATTGCTCTCTGGAGGCATTTCTTTTTGCCATTGACTCTAGAGAAAGCTTAGTACGTCAGGTTGCTCTCCGGAGCTACAGAAAATGCCCTCTGAGCAGGTGCCTTGCTCACAACACTTGCTCACTCCCACTTACTTGTTTTCTAATCCTGTGGCCGCTTAAACCAAGCCTAAGAGAGAGCAGGATCCTCACCCAAGGAACCCTTTGGCCCTCAGTTCTCAAATAACTTCTCATGCATGATGCCTATGCTGGAGCCATGTGCATTTTATTACTTTGTGTATGATGTGTTCCTTAGTCATAACCAGAGAAGGGACAGCCTGGTCTCCATTAAAACTTTAGGCCATGCCACATCATGCCATAGTCTTGTTTATGGTTTTTTTTAAGGGGATGAAGCACCAGCTGTGCAAGCAGACCTTCCTTCAGCGGTACTTCAGTAAGGAGACCTCACAAGAGCATCAAGTTTTGCAACAATTTATTAGCAATGTTCAGAGAAAATACAAAATCCTATTTACAGTGGAATCATAAGAATGGCTGGACAAAAGGAGCAGGGGGATACGGAGGCAGTGTCCAGGAGATGCAGACCTCAGAAAAAGGACATCCACACGGAAGAGAAGCAGCCCTGCACAGACGGTCAGGGAACCCAGGAGGAACATGCCTGTAGCTATATCCCACACCTCATCCCGTGTTGCTCAGCCTCATGGGGACTTCCACCTCTCTGAGCACGTACATATTACTCACTGCTTCAGTCCAAGTGCTTTCACCGGGTCTGGCTCGGATGGACTGCAAGCCGTGGGGTTGGCACTGAGGAGGGACCAGGACACATGCAAGAAGGGAGCCCTGTGGAGGGGCATGAGAGGGCAGCAAGCCATCCCCACTCAAGTGGCCTGGAGACAAGCAGGTGCCATGCGGGAGCAGAAAGCCAGGAGGTAGCAGCAGCTCAGGCAGCAGCAAAGTTACTCCACAGCAGAAGGAAAAAGAGCAAGAGATCCAGAGTGGGCTGCAGATCCATGTTCTCCTCCCCAGCTCCCAGGGTATGCAGGGCCAGTTTGGAGGAGTCTCGGTACAGAAAGGAGGGCTGCAGAGCTCTGGTCTAGTTTGTCCTCCAAAGGAGGAGTTTTAGGACTATTTCAGAGTCAGAACTCATCACGTAACTCCATACTCCCTCCTCAAAAGCTGAAAAGCAAAAATACCTACAGACCTTTTGCTATGAGCAAAAAAAGGCCACACAGCCAGTCTGCTAAGATATTTCAGAAGTGCCTGCATGGGTCTGAACCAGAAAATTCCTTCTTTAAAATCCTATTTCATAAACTTTTAGGGTGCCTCCCATACTGTCCCCTCTCCCAATTCTGCCTGCTTGGCAATTCAAGACCCTTGTTTCTTCTCTGGCATGTACCGCAGAAATCAGTGGGTCATGAACTTAATGGTATCATCATCTAATAGTCTCCTTTATTCCTGAAAAAAAAGGGGGGGGATCAGTTTGGGATTTTTTGGGGGAGGGAAGGTAAGGTGGAAAGCATCAGTTGTACTCCTGTGTGATCATGGACAAGGTCAGTGCAGCCACAGAGGGGCTGAAGCATTTTTACTCTCTGCACAGTAACTTTCCTCTGCCCATTGCACACGTGTGGCGGGAGGGTACAACATGTGAAGGGTAAAAGCCAGGGCAGCAGCAGAGGAGGAATGTGCGGTACGGAGCATTTTGGCATAGCCTCTCTCTAACACACGGGGATTGCTAGAGGCAGCTCAGTGACGCACTTGCCCTGGCATTCCCAGAGAGATTGAAGATACGGGTTTCTATCAGCAGGAAGGATCACTTTTTAAATAAGAGCAAAAGCCCTCTTATCTCCACCTGGGGCTTTACAGTTAGAAATTAGCCAGCTAATCCCCAAACAGGGGAACGTGAGCAAGGGGAAGATGGAAAGTTACCTGAGCACTCAGAGGCATCCAATGCTCTCACTGACATCCCTGTTTGGGGGGCGGCAAAACTGGAAAATTGCCAGAACAAGAGGAAGAGGCAACACTGGTGTTTGCTACAAAGCAGCGTCCATTTTGAGAAACAGGCATTCACCCTGGCCTCAGTCTCTGGGTAGTAACCACTTAGGACCATTAATCTCAAGCAACCAAGACAGTTTTGTGAAGGCATCAGATCCTTATGATGGGTCACAGGATCTCAGCCACCCGTTTGCCACATCAGGAGGTGCCTGGCTTTGCATGGGCTCTGAAACTCAGGCATGCACATCTCTTCTCTGCCATTCTCTGCCAATAATCCTTACATGGGATCACAACCCGCCCAGGTGAAGAGCCGCATTTCAGAGAGAACTGACTTGTATGTTCCCCTTGAGCGGGGAAGCGAGCCCACAGCCAGTGGTCCTGCTATCCCACTCTGGGAAGGAAAGAAAGTGCAAACTCAGCCCCACAGCCAGATGCAAAGGATACAGAAGAATTCTTCCTCCAGGGGCATTAGGGATGTCCTGAAAGAGGCTGCACGTCCTGAACAACAGGTTCCCTTGTGCCTGGAGGACTGATTGCTGGGACATCCAGACTATGTGATCCTGTGCTCTGCACTTCTAAAAGCAGGCACTATCAGGAATATATCTCTAGAGGCCACAAGGCTCCAGATGAACACAGGAGAGAAACAGGGGGACGCAAGGATTTCCCTAGCTGTTTTTCCTGCCAGGATCCTAGCAAAATTCCCTACTCTCCTCCCCTTAATGTTATTTTCCCTTTGCAGAGCTTCTCAGCACTTCAAACATCCCATGATGTGCAGTACTCAGACAGGCAACTCTGACAGCCTCTGGGGAAAAGAAGATCTTGGTCTCATGCCTCCCGGTCTCTGGTCTGGTTTGATCTCAGTAGGAGCAGAGGGAGCAGAAGAGACAGAACACTTAAGCCCTACTTTGCTTTCTGGGTCACAGAGGCCTAACAGCATATATACAAGCTGCATGAGGAACCCAGGGGCTCTACTCAGCTGATTGAATGGAGGCCAGAAAGGGTGGGTTTGTTTTTGTTTGGTGTTTGGTTTTGGTTTTTTTTAACCCTCTTTTCCTCTTCTTTTAATATTTTTCTAAACACTTGCATCTTGTCAGTAAAGAGAAGATACTGCCTTGCTGCACTCACTCCTGGCTGGAGCCAAAGAACTGGAGGAAGAAGGAGAAGATGTAGATGATGTCCAGATAGATATTGAGGGCTCCAAAGATGTATTCCTCTGGGTTCAGCGAGTACCGACGATTCCCCATCAGCATCTGGGTATCAAATGCCAGGAACTGTGAGGAAAGAGGAGGAAACCCAGTAACAGTCACATGAAGATTTTGCACATGGAGGCAAGAAGTGCTGTAGTGACAGGAGTTCTCCCAAATGCTTCACTGTACCCAGAGCAAAAATGCAGCCACTTTTTATGGGCTGTAACTGCAATTTAAGAGCTCAGAAAAATGCACTGAACAAGCTGCAACTTTCCCCTCCCTTCATTTCACTCTTGCTAGCCAAATCCTGAGCCTAACTATTACTCCAGGCCTGCTTCCTCCATGCTTTTTCCCAAGGTTCCCTTTTGCTTCATCCATCCCAAATGTGTCCCAGGTCAGCTCTGGAGCAGTTCTCCCTGATCCTCCTCAGCCAGTCCCTGCGACTTGTTATTCCCAGACCTCCCCCAGTTCAGAAACACCTGCCAGGTAACAGGGTGACCTGGACCCAACATGACATTGCAGCAGCAGCAACACCAGGGCAATAAAGAGCAAGAAACTCCAGATCCTGGGCAGCAGCGAGGTCTGCAGGGCTGCCAGCAGAGGCAGCCAGACCCAGAGGGGAGCTGACACCTTTCTGAGGTACAAACATGACGGAGCGCAGGGCAGATTTTACCAGTGAAGCCATCACAGTGGGAATTCACTGCCCAGCCTGCCTGCAGGGACACAGCACTCACAGGAACAAACAGGGGGTACAAGGCAGGCTGGTGACCCAGCTGCAAGAAAACCTGCACCTTGTTGCATGCCTTCAAGCTCAGTATCTTCTCCCATCTCACCTTTACTCCCTGTGTTAACCTAGCCTGTGACAGACACCTTGGCATGGAGCTCTTCAGGGTTGGCAGGGTATCTTTGCCATCGCCTGGGGTCAGCTGGCACCTCTGCCCTCCCCAGTCATAAATAACAACTGATGTCCCCAGACAGTGTCAGGCTGAGCTGACAAGCCTGGCACAATACGCTCCACCAGCTGAGTTTCTGACTGAAGTTTATGGGGTAATTATAAGATGTTTAGCCTCGTTGTATTTTACAGAGCAGTCTTCAATCATGAATCACAGAAGAAATATCTGAGCTCACTTGAAATGACTTTATTATAGCTAATAAATGAAATTGCTCAACTGTTCTTATTCACAACACGCTCAACGGGCACCGCCTTGAACCCCAAGGCACCCTCCTCCTGACCCCCACCTCGAGGTAACGCCAAGCATCTTCCCAGACAACTCCCACACCTGAGTGGCAAGCACGGCACTGCCAGGACTTGCTCTGGGAAGAGGCTCGCAGGAGGGACCGCTGGGGAGCAGTCGAAGGAATGAATCAAGCCTTTTCAACTGTCCTTGGAGGAGCTGCCCAGCTTCAGGGCTTTTCCTGCCTGCAGTGAAGCTTCTTAATGCTCCTTAATCCCAAACCATGGCCTCTCACTCTCTTTCTGTACCTCTGTTTCTGTTAGTCAAACTCGTACCCAATCCTTGGCCCACTCCCACTCAACCAGCCCCGACTTGACTTTGCTCACTTCTGCAGCCTCGTTTCATCCCCAGGCTCCCTTTGCGCCCTGCAGTCCAGCTCCCACTGCTGTGTGAAAGCTTAATCTCTTCTTTTCCCACTCCAGAGATGCCTTTTTGCCCTGTCCCTACAATGCTTTCTGCTCTTCACACCTACTATTGCACATACAGCGCGGGTTTGCCAATCGCACCGTGCTCTGCACCAGCACTGTCACGTATACCAGCACCTCTTTGGGACAAGGCTGAGGTCACTGCAATAATTGCTATTCGTGAGCCATTTGAGGACGTGGAGCTCTCTGCAATCCTGGGGCTCGCTCTTCTCCCTTCCCCAAGCACCCTTCAAGGCTAAAAGCATTCACTCCTTGCTTATTTCCTTATTTTTCCTGCCAGCACACTTCCAGGCCCCATGACCAGCACCACTCACCATAGTAAAGATAATGGCACCAAGCAGAGCGTAGATTGCGTGGAGCCAGGGGACCTAAAGGAAACAAATCCATCAGTCAGTGCCTGGGAGAAAACTGGTTAATTAGGACTTGACACAGAAGAGGGCTTAACTGTCATGTGGAGCATACGAGTTGGGGAAAGTGCTCTAATAGCCCAGGATGGACTTGCACCACTTTCAGCTCCAACAGTTTCTGTTGTTGACCTTTTCATGGCAAAAACCAGGTCACTGCCTCAGTTTCCCCTCTCACTGTGGCCATTGTGTCTACTTGGCTCATAAGCTTCTAGATCAGGTACTTGTGTTTCCAAATAGCCTACTTCAACACAGCTGCCATCTCCGTGGGAGTATCTTAGTGCTATCCTGATGGAAACATATTTTACAGCAGCCCTAGGTGTTTTATTTACCCAGACAAGGCTGATGCCACTGGAAGAAACACCAAATGCTTCCAAGAGCCAGACCCAGCTTTAATTAACAAGCATAACTTAAATGTGTTCATCTGCTGGAGTCACAGCAGGAAGTTCTCTGGAATTAAGACCAAACCTCAGCTCCTGCTTGCTGTGGCACAGCAGCACACACGCTAATGGAGAAGTTGCCTGTATTCCAGAAGGTGCCCACATGGATGGCTGATTCAACCCAGAAATGGCAGCCTGCCTCCCCAGATAGACAAGCTCATTACAAGGCTGCCTCAAGCTATGCTTATCTTGACAAGCTGCAAGATAAAGAGTAGTTGTCTCAACAGTTTAATGGCAGTGGCTTGGCACTGCGAGCTGGTTTACCCTCACGTTTGCACAGGGGAGAGGTGGATCTCAAGCCAAGACAACCAAAATCCAAGCTCCTGGTTTTGGAAACACCAGCCTAGGTATTTGTCCATTATCAGACCAACTCCAGGGCTAGTACCAGTGGGAATGTCTCCTGCAGGTCTGGCCCTTAAAGTATGACTCAGGTCCCCAGAGAAGGCAGGTAAGATGTGAAGGGTTTGGAGGTCACTTAAAGGCTGCCGTGATCAAAGCCAGGTGCCTCGGTCTCCAGCACAAGCAGGCATTCAAGGTGATTAATGGTGGCTGCGCAGCCCCACACACCATCCCTCTTTCATCAGCATCTTCCAGGGTCTGTCAGGCTTTTGCCTGAATGATGACTCACCTAATGAGACACTCTTGGATGGAGACCAGACACTCGGCGCTGCCACGCCAAACCCTCTTATCAGGTGTGGTCACAAGCTGCTCCAAGATTTCGGCTGGGCACAGCCGATGCCAGCTGTGACCGGGTCTGAGCCAAAAGCAGGGAGGCTGAAGGAAGGGGCTGGACCCGTGCAAGAGGGACTGGCAGCAGTTGGAGGAGTGAAAAGGTAATCGCTCATGGTCACGACCTGTTCCCAGGCCCCTCTCCGGATGGGCTCATTTCTGAGAAATTTGAGCCTCAAGATTTAAACACTGCAGGATGGTGCCTGATGTTAGTGTGAATACAGCCAGGGCCAGGCAGGCACTCCACTGCACTTGTCCAGAGTCCAAGTCCTGCTCTGAACTTGGGGCAAGAGCCCTGTTTTGTGTCGGGCAGGCCAGTGCTTTAATGTGCTCACCGCTCTGGTTTTACTGGAGCGGAAACTGAGGCACAAGCAGGTGATATGACTTGCCGTGGGGTCACTACACAGCTCCAGGAACAGAAGCAAACTTCCTCAAGCCCCAGGCCAGTGCTGTCCTACAACCTGATATCTGATTGTACAACAAGAAGGCAACAGCCAGCGGGTCTTGCCTTTTGTTTCTGTTGGTGTTTCTGGACATTTTCGGAGCGCAAGCTGGGACACCCCTCTCAAGCCAAACCCAGGAGCTTGCCCGCTTTAGGCTGATCAGTTCCCAGCCTTGCACCAGGACTGGTGGCACTGGGCAAGAAAGGAGGGGCGCAGGTCGTTACTCACATATTGGTAGGGCAGTATCACGGCCAGGATGATGCCACCAAAGAAGAGTACCATGAGCATCACAAAGAGGACGCCCTGGTAGGAGGTGAAGTCAAACTGCGGAGGTAAAGAACATCATGTTACAAGTGCAGAGTGCTGAAACAGGAGGCAGCGAGGGGACCCAAACCTCCCCGTGTCCACAGGGAGGGACTTTCCAGCAGCACACCCATCTTGCTGTCACATGGCAATTGCTTCATCTGCATCTCAGGTCCTATAGCCCAACACCCATCTGTATGGCGCACAGTCAAACACTTACCATAACCCCTGTCTTGCCATGGGCAAGAACTCGGTACCCGTCACGTTACCTGAAATCCAAAAGCCATGTTTGTGCCAGTGCCCTTCTCTACGCCACAGCCTAATCCTCCAAAAAAACCATCTTACCCCCATACATTAGCATCGTCCAGTTCCATCTATATCCCCGACACATCCCTCATTCCAGCATCTGTCCTTATCTTCCTGTAACTTCACTTTACATCCCAGCATCCCTCAGGTTGCTCCTGTACTCAGAGCCCTACAGACCTACACCTCACCCCCAGCACTGCCTGACCCTGTGGTCCCACCCCTAGGAGATGCCTCTCCCAGAGGGACTGAGCAGCACAAACTCACCTTGGTCTGGAAGCTGAAGATCGTGACGGACAGACACACCAGGGCTGTGATGCCCAGACACAGAAGGACCGACTTGGTGTTGTAGTAACTGCAAAATTAACAGCAAAACCACTTTTCAGTGTTTCCCACAAGGACAGGTGGAAGGAGGGATTAAGACAGACAGAAGTTTTAGCAGAGGTGTACAGGGAAAGCATGAATCCCAGGCACAAACAGCACTGAAATTATTCCCTTAATATAAAAAGGGAAGGATAGAAAACACTAAAAAAAAAAGACTAGATGGATTTTCCTCCTGCTTTAAATAGAAGAGGGTAGGTAGGCAGGAGGGCATGCCTATGCCTTCTGGGAACTCATGAGCAGCGAAGATGAGGACTTACTATAAAAATCTATCCATGGACAGATGGCGAAGGGGGAGGATTCAAACTGGGAGGTGATAAAAGTAGAATGACAAATATCATTGCTGCACAATGAGAAATCAGAAAGCTGCAGCCACTGTTACACTGCTGATGTGCTCGTAACAGGGGTTTGGGTCTTGGAAAACTGGAGGGAGGGAGGGATTTGAACAGGAAGAGAGACTGCAGGCTTAGGTCACAATTCTTTTGTATGTCTGGCTACTGATTTTGGTTACAGCACCAGGCTCAGCCCTAAGAAAAGCCAGTCCCCACTCTCCGCTTTGGTTTGATTTGAGAGTGATATCACTGGTATTTTCCCCGAGTTGCTGAAACCACTACTTTCTTTGTCCCCAGCACACATCCATCAACACCCACTGGCTCATCTGCCTCATCACCAGGGACCCACGTGAACCAGGGCTGATCTTGTGAGCAGATTGTAACAGTAAAAACACAAGCAAAAGGGAGCAAGCTGTAGACTACAAAAAACCACGAAACTGCTGGAAAAAACTGCTTGTCTCACTCCAGCCCCATCTGCTAGAGTGCTGTTTAGTGTGAAGGTGAGATCACAGTGTGTGGTAGTCCCTTATAGCCCACCATGCAGGCACTGCCTTCTCCCTGGCTCCCTAGTGCTCTCCTACAGGATTTAGCATAGCTGGGAACTACCCTGTGCTGCCCCAACTGTGACAGAGAAGGCGATGCCACCACAGGTCTTGGAGAGCTTCTTTAAAAAGTGTTTTCAAAAGGGAAGGTCAGGCTTTGTGTGGCTACCGGAACAGCTCCAAAGAGATCAGGAGACCTGTATGTTCCAGAAGTAGGGAATTTTTTTTGTAGGAAGAGACAGGACATAGGACCAGAAAACTTCCAGAGACAACATGCTCAACCTACCTGGAGAGCATCCCAGTGAGATAAGCCATGGAGAGTGTCTGGGAGGGAAAGAGACCACATCACTCCAGCAATCATGTCCCAGGGAGAGACACACAACAGATAAAACATTTCAATTACAGTGATGATGACAAGGGCAGTGAAGCCTCTTAAAAACAGATGCTGAAGAGGAGCAATTTTTACATAGTTTCTAATCCTCCAGTGATTAATATCCACAGGGCAGGTTAAAGTGAGGGCAGGCCACCACCCTGAGAGCAGTCCCACCTTCTCCATCCCTCCACTCCTCTTGCACAGGACTCCAGCACCCTACCCCAGCTCCCACCACCGATCAGCCTCTGCAGGCATTTGGGTTTGGTTTTTGGTTGGGTTTGCTGGTTTTGTTTTTTTTTAAAACAGAGGCTCCCTTCTTTCCTGCTTATCACATTCTAGTTCAATTACAGCTCCCGAGCTCAAGTGCAGGGCAATTAGAGGATGAAATTCCTGCTTCCTGCAGGAATCCAGACCAGACGGCTCTCCTACTTGGAGCCATTATGAAACCCACGCTGGTTGCAGGGCCAGGGCAGACGCTGTCCAGATGTGCTACTTACAAAGATGCTCAGCAGGATCAGATTCCATGGGAAATACCTCCTGCAAGTGAAGAAACAGGGGCTGGTCAGCCCTGCGATGCGGAGGACAGAGGTAGTCAGCAGCGCTGCACAACTGGTTGCATAAGATGTGCCATATAATTAATGGCCTGTGCAGCAAATGGCAGAGGTGGTGCAGGGGGACAGTCATCCCGCTGGGAATGAGAGAGCGTTTGGGGTGCTCCTAGACCAAGAGGGCAGATGTGCCCATGATATTCCAGCAAAGCAGTCAGCAGTGCCCTGCTCCACTGAGAGCAAAGAAAACCATCCTCTGCAGTATTTAATAAGAAGAATTTGGAACTACACAGCAATGCAATTTTTGTTGCAATTTGATTTCAGCTTTTAATGCTGTGTTGCAGCAACCCACAACTGCATCAGGCCTGAAAATACAGCTGCCACCTCAGTCCCTACATCACTGTGTCAGCGTGACCCCATCCCATCTCTGCAACATTGTTGGTCATGCTTGAAACAAGAGGAAAAACATTCATTCTTCACTTCACAGGGCTGTTTCAAATCAAAAAAAAAAATATTTTACCTGGGTCCGGAGCAGCAAGCAAGAATCAAGTAGGTCGCAAAGAAAACAGCACTGCAAAGAAAAGAAAAAGAGCAGTTTAGGGAGGAAAACCCAAGCATTTTGTGTTGAATTCTCCAGCTGACAAGTTTCAGTGCTTTGTTGTGCTGTTTAAAACGCAAGCACCGTGCCAGAAGTTGAGGCTGGGTAGGAAGCAAGGCAGTAGCTACCTTTCGCTGAAGCGGTTTTCTGCCCACAACTGCCCACTTTGCTTATGCCACTGCAAGGTGGGACAGCACAACCGTCCCTGAAAAACCTGAAGGATGGTTTTAGAGCAGAGCAAGGGTAGCGTTCAGGTCCAGGATAGCTGGAGCACCCAGATGTGTTTGCTGTTGGCACCTCGTCAGTGCATGAATTGCTCATACGGAGGTGGCCAGACTCTGCCCCTCATTTCCAGGCACTTCCTGGCTTGGTGGGATCAAGGCATCCTGCTGGGATTTCAGCAGCACTTAAACCAAGATTCACAGGGCTGGTAAAAGTGACTTGCCTAAGGCCAGAGGGAAGGTCTGTGTCGGAGAAGGGAACTGGTCCCATGTTACTGCACCAGCGCTCGAGGAAGAGTTCAACAGCAGAAGGATCCTCTAAGGTCAGTGAAGCTCGCAGACCCAAGCCTAATATGCTGTTGCACAAGCTATCCCCAGGAGAGTTATTTATCTCACATGACTTGACCCTTCAGCAAAGCAAAAAAATCCAACAGCTGAGGGATGGTCTCCCTCTGCTCTGGACGTCACGCAGCCCGGGTGTTTTTCCACAGTGCTGATGGATTATGGCACAGTGGGAACCTGCTTACCTGCTTTCACCCAGCGCCTGGGGGGGAAGGCAGCTTCCAAGCATGCCGATGGCTGCACGATAGCCAGTCACCTTAGGTCTAATAAATGAACATGATGGCAAAACCCACGGGCCATGATAAACGCACCAGAGATAAACCTGAGCATTGCTCTCCCACGGGGAAACCAGGAAAGCTGGAGTGGACACAGCTGAATAGGTGGAAAGAAAGCGTGTGGGGAGCAGAGAGCCACTGCAGTTGTCCACCTCCTTTGCATCCCGTGTTGCAGCACATCTGCTCTTGCTTTATTCCCTCTGAGCCATCACCCCAGCAGTAGGAAAACACCCAGGGCACCCACTTCTATTTTACAGAGATATAGAGAGAGTGGGGGGTGTCTGTGTATAAAAGAGATCCAGACCCAGATCAGGACAAGCAATTGGAGACACTGGGGTGGAGGGAAGGGTTGGCTAACTGGGAGGTGAAGGGACAGACAAAATTTAAGTCCCTCAAGTACAGAGCCTATGCCCAGCTGGCCCAAGACAGGTTTGCTCCTACTGAAAGATATAAATGCCAGTAAGCTACAGAAGAAGAACCCAAAGGTCAAAGCATAGACCTGAGAAGAGCTTGGTCTTGTCTCCCTGCAAGGCAATGCTGCTTCTCCAAGCAACCAATTGGCCAAGAAGGAGCACGTTATTTTCCTCTAAGGTCAAAGAGGCATGCTGATGCCCGTTCCCTTCTATTACTGCTATTTTGGGTCTTTTTTTTCTAAGTTATATAAGCTGGTGTCTCATCTCCAGGCCTGGACACATTTCATGATTTGGGTGTGAACTAATTGAAGCCAAGTTCACAGAGCCTTGTTCTCAGACAATTGCATTGTACACTCTGCCTGCTTAATTAGCAGCACTAACACAAGCGGCATCCAGGAAACCAGCACAACTGCAAATATACTATCGCATGGAGGCACAGCCTACGCTACCTCCCAGCTGACCTTTCGGACCAGGCTTGACTAATGAATGGCATCCCAAATTCTGGGCACTGAGAGCAGGTCCGTGATGAAGACCCAGGCGTGACAGCCCCACAAACATCCTAATCTCTCCAAAAGCATCCCCTGCTCTTAGCATTGCCTGCACCCTCCATCTGTTGCATCCCAAGGCATGCGATGTATACTCAGGCAATCTCCTTGCTTTCAATGGGACAAACCCAAAACCTGAGGTACCCTAGACACCCTTTCAGGTCTCGCATCTGGGTTTCTGCACTGTTTTCCTGGAAGCTCCCCAGTTTTACCTGGTTTGCTCTGCAAGCAATACTCATGTATTCATACTTTGACCCTGGTTTGTAGAGCAGCAAGCCCTCTTTTTGAAAGTATTTGTAGATATCTAGCGTATCTCATGTCTCAGACTCATTTAGGTGAATTTTCTATCTTCTCACCTCAGAGTTATCCATGAATTTCCCCAGTTCCCCTGCACACATATTAGTGCAATTCTTCACACGCAAGATACAGAAGTGTTTGGAAAGTGTCTCCACATCACCACAGCCACATCCAGAGCTGTTTGGAGCACACACGGCCATAGGAGAAGACAGACATACTCACTAGGAAGCCCAATACCAGGCAGCATGCGTCTGAATGTACCCCTTGACCGGCTCACTGCAAGACAGAGAAAAGGGATGCTGAGCAGAAAGCATAAAAAATACAATCACTTCACAGGTTGCTGCTAAATTAAACCTGGGAACACACACGGGGTGATGCAGCACATTGTATGTGAAAAAAAAATACCACGGCTGAATCTACCCGGCAGACTGACAAAGTGGAAAGAAATTCAACCTGTCAAGTCGGAAAGATGGCCCTGCTGTTATCAATTACAGTCAGGCTTGCTAGGGAATGACCACTGCCTTCTCTGAGAAGTGATTAAAGAGCTGAAATTCTCAGGCTGACAGTGATTCATTATTTATTCTGGAGGCAACTGCACATGCCCAAAATGCTCAGTCATCTGAGCTAGAGACAGCCGCTGCTCAAGTGTGGGGTATCTGCTTCTGCAAGGAGAGGTAACCCAATCCCTAGAGCTGAGGTAGGCTGGGGTCTGTCAGCCTTGATAGCTCCCAAAGGAAAAATACAGCAGTTAATACTCAAGGGCAAGCAGCCCAGACCTCTTCACTGGGGATAGCACCCAGAAGGGACAACGCACCATCCAGAGGACATGCAGGAAAGGTAGCAGAAGTACTGAAGGACCTCTCAGGGTTCCCTCACTTTTGTTTTTCTATCGGAGCACATAGGAAAAAAAAAAATATCAGGTATATTTATATACATAACAGACAACACCCCCAAGTAACCGGTGATTCAGGAGCAGCTCACACACAGGACAAAGCAAGCATTACTGCTACACAAGAGACCTACCAGAAGGTGAAGAAAGCCACAATAACGACAGTCACCAAGAGCTGGACCATCAGGATGGCATAAACCTGCAACGAGAGGCAGCAGCCCATGGGCGACTGCTTCCCACCCAGCCCAGGGAAGCCAGCAAAGCCACCGCAGCCAGGTCCCTCCAAGGGCTCAGAGCTGGTCTCCTGCCTTCACAGGGGCAGGCTGAGCCTGGAGAGACTTGCCCCTTACCTTCCTGATGAACACTCTGCGCACGTTCCTGTCATCCCAGCTGAAGGTCGTGAGCATCTCTGTGTCCCCCGGGTACCCGCCACTGCCATAGCTCGGGCTCGTGCCTGAAGCAGAAGTCAGACAGATCAGCTCCGTCACCCAGTTCCCTCCCCGGCTGTAATAATCTGACCCCAGCGATTGCCTACAGCTCAAGAGGCCCAAATTTCAAGGTTTTCTTGTTGCACTGCAAAACAGAGGCTTGCTGGGATGCACTCTGCTCCCTTCCCACTCTTACCAGGACCATCTCCAAGAACAGAGGCAGGGGACCACTTCTGCAAACTCCAGCACGACAAGGACACCAGGGTTAATTCCTGTCTATGGTAACACTGTATTTTTAATGGCAATTAGAGGGCTCGTATGGTATCCTTGCTCACCTTTCGCTGAATATTAAAGCATCCCCCAGAGGAGCTGTGACTCAGCACCTCATTCATCCCCATCAGGAGCTCTGGTGCAGGATTCCCTCGCTGCTCTGTAATTACCCGAGCTTAGACTGTGTCTGCATCATGTCTTATGTCAACGGTGTGCCCTCTCCTCTGAGAGAACCTCATTACAGCCAGCTTTTCCATAAGGTCCATCCCTGAATCTGATTTCCATGCAGGTAGTCAGGGAACGGTTTAGCAGCAAGCCTAAAAAAGGGGGGAAACGATTCCGATGCTACTGCTGAGAGTAGCTTCCCCAAAAATCATCCCACCACAGGACCCAGCCCTGCTTTGCTGGGGGCTCTGTAATACAAGCTCTTGTTGCTGGAGTTTCCCTGCCGATGGGCAAGGAGGAAGGGTGCACCGTGAAGCATCAGTTTGCTCTGCAGCCTAAAGGGAGATGGAGGGAAACATCGGAAAACCTCTGCGTGCCGGAGAGGCGACTGTGCCAGGGATGAAGGTAGCAGCGGGGATATTGGAGGGAGGGGGACTGTGAGGAGAAACCCAAAGCAGCAGTTTCTCCCTGCTAACATCAGCTGCACAAATTAGATGTAAGAATCAACTTTCTCCAGCTCCTGAACCTCATGCTGAAGAAAAAAATTAAACAAATACTGAAACCTCAGTTGTCTTAGCGTGTCCTTCCCCTGTGCTATTCACTTCTTTTGCAAATATCCCCTTCCGTGTTACTAAGTCTCCCCACCTGGGTTTCCTATAGAATGCAGGCTTATGCGATTACACTGGCTATACATTCATGTCCCTCCCTGTTTGACAGATGCCTCCCCTCCTTCTCAAAGCTTTTTAGCTCAGTGATACTCAGATCCTCCGGGCAGATGGAGGAAAGACCCTCTCAAACTCAGAGGACAGGCTGCAGACACCAGGAAAGCCAAACTCAAGGCCCCGGTCATGGATTTCTTCTGTTTTACTGGTCAAAGGCTGCTTGCTCTTATTGCAGAAGCCTCATCCTAAAGATGCCCCTGGCAGGAAATAAATCCCTTGTGCCTAATAAATCTCTTGTGCCTTCTTCTACGCCCCAGTGGGGATGAAACTCCTGCAGTGCGTCCTCCCTGCATTTCTGCAGGATCTGTCATCACCCACACAGGGCCGAGAGCACCTGAGGCCCATATCCCCAGGACACTGCAGTGCCTCCTGCATCAAAGCAATCAAGGCATCTAAACACCAAATTAGGCGCCTAAATGCCTCGGAGGAATGGAGGGGGTTCCCTCCTCCCCGGTTAGCGTCCCCAGCACATGTCACCTCCCACCTATGGCCACATCTGAGGTAGCAAGACAGTGTGTCCCAAGCTCGTTATTAAAGAAAACAACCCCAAACACATGCCACTTCTCTCCGGCTACTTGCAGTCTCATATCAGCTGTTAGACACAGCCCCATGGCCTGGACCCCCGACCCCGGTACAGGAGTCACAGCTTGCAGCGTGGCTGAGGGCAAGGAAAGGGGAGAAGGACTTGAAATCAGAGGAAAACACCAGCAGGGATCAGGACATGGCTGCAGAGAGGAAATCCTGCCAGGCTTGTCAGGGAGGGGACATGAGATGACACATCACCTAAACAGATCCTCTCGGATACCCAAAATACCAGCATCCTAACCCATTTGGGCTTTACCCATCCTAATTCATCATGACAGTAGAAAGACCCAGATGGTTGTTATAGCAAGCTGGGAGGTTAGTTATCCCCGCTGCTTCTGACGCCTGAAGGCAAACAAGAATGGGAGAAGTCTGTGAAACCACCGGAGTGTGCAGGCACACGCATCTCAGAGGGGTTTAGCTTGCTCTTTCCCCTTCCCTAAACATCTCCATCCCTGCAGCTGCGACCATCCCCGCTGGATGGAACAGGCAGCCAGCAAAGCACAGCAGAGGGAGAGGACTGAGAAGAGAGAGGACTGAGCACAGCAGAGGGAGAGGACTGAGAAGAGAGAGGACTCAGGAGTCCCTAAATCCAGTCCCTCCAGCGCTCTCTCCAGTTCAAGCTGTGCTGTCCGAGCAGTTGGCCACCCCAGCAGACACGCTTGCCGGCCACTGCGTCCTGCATCCATCTCAGCTTGCCGCTACACAGCCCTTCCCCTGCATTGGGCACAGTCGAGCCTTTGTCCCGCTTGTCACGACCAAGCAGAAGCTGCACGCAGCACCCAGGGAAGAAAAGCTGTTTGTTTGCCGAGAAGTCGGCCGCACAGACTGGTGCTGGAACAATTCAGCCTTCAAGTCCAGCCGTGTTTTAGCCTCCACTGGCTCTGAGCACCGGCTCACGGCAGCCAGACATCACTGATGCCGCAACACCGATTTTGCCAGTTCAGCAGCTTCTTTGAAAGCCGGGGTTGAGCCGGAGCTAGAGGGGAGGCTGCTGCCTGCAGAGCCGGGAGCATCGCACCAGGACTCTCCCCAGCCCTGGGGGGTGGTATTGCCCAGTGCAGCAAGCTGGGAGAGGGGATTTTTCCCATCCCAGTACTGGGAAGGAGAGCAGGGACAAAGCACTAGAGTTTAGTCCCACCTCTGGAAGGCAGTGTGGTCTAGTGGTTGGGTGAAATGGCTTTTATATATAGATATAGACTTACATGGCTTGTAGCTACGGCTCTAGGGTGAGCTCTACCATGGACCAAACTGGGCACCACATCCCTGCTTCCCCTCTCCTCTACAAGCCCGTAGGGGGAATCTCTGCACCCCTCTCCCCCCTCTGCCAGGGGCTCACCCTGGGTACAGCCACAGAAGGACTTACTGGGGTCAACGTAAGCCCAGCTGGGGTGGAGCGGGACCGATGGGGGAGGAGGGTAAGCACCGGACTTCATCCCTTCTCCCGCTGTCGCCTCCTCATAGGTCGGAGGAGCTGGTGGAGCCGTGGCATTGTCCTTCTTCTCCCCTTGCCCCTCGGAGTTGGGGGGTTTGTTGTTCACAGAAAGCTGCACATAAGGAGGGGGAATAGAGAAATTAGACTGTAAAAACAGCACAGAAACTGCCCTGCAACAGGAACCCAACAGGGCATGGGACAGAGGTCTGGAGGTCCCTCTGTTGGATCCCAGGAACTGGAAGGGCACCCAGTAACGCCTGTGAGCTGGCAATGGACCCATCCCTGCACCCCCAGGGAGGAGCATCCTCTGATGTGATTGAGGGAAGAGACGGGAAAACACTGGACATGTTAAAGGGGATGAAAAATTATAGGCAACCAGGTCTGAGGGGAGACACAGCCTTGCCCAGGTTCCTCTGTGGTGCCTCAGGCTCATATGTAACACTGGAAAGCACCCAAATAATTCTCTGCTTTTCAGCCTACTTTTTTCTAAATTTCCCCTTAAAAAAGAGCTTTCAGTTACTGGGCAGGAAAGCCTGCCCAGCAACTCATTCCCACTTACACCCACAATTTGAGAAACTCCTCGCAACTTCTCCTAGCCCCCAGGAGGTGCTCTGGTTTGACCCTCCAACATCTTCTTTTAGCTCGTTCCTCTCTGCCCATCCAGAGGCTCAGCCTTGCTGCTTTCTGTAATTTGAAGATGCAGGTAAGGGACTTGGGATCCCATGTCTTCTGACTGTGAAATCCCAGCAAAGAGCCAGCCTCAGGCCACTTGAGAACTTGCTTCTCCTTGGGAACGTTATCCATTTAACCTTCTAGATCTTTGTCATCCCAGGATAAGTTATGAGCCTGGTATCCTGCCCTTGCTGCCAAAGGAGGTGCCAGCTCAGCGTCAGGGATAGCATCCCCATGGATCGTAGGGATGCAGGGCTGGAACCACAAAAACTCCAAAGCGAAGCAGATCGACTAACCAGCACTGCGACAGACAGCACGGTCCCTGTAAGAAGGTCTTAAATTAAAGGTGTAACAGGCCCTTGAAAATAAAGCCGGGGCACCAGGCTGAGACATACACCACGAGCAGACCCAGCTGCATCAGGATAACTGTGCCACCTCCTCTGCCACCTCTCGGGGCCTGTCCTCACCCTGTCCTCCATCACATAGCCCTTAGGTGGCCAATATCACGCAGGACCCCCAGAGATACCCAAGGAGATACAAGAGGGATGGTGCTGCCTGCATCCAGGCAGCCTCCAGCATCGTTGCCATGGCAATGGTGCACTGTGCTGGCAGAGGATGCATAACCCCCCCTGCCTGGTCTCTGGGCATTGAAGAACCCCCAAAATCCAGAAAGGAGGTGCTCGGGGTGGGTGCCAAGTGCCGACTGCTGGGGGCACGGATGGGAAAGCACCCGGTTGAGCTCCCCGACATCCAGGATGGGTGGAGGAAACAGCCACAGGTCTGACCGCAGGGTTGAGCTCCCCATCCAGCACCAGGAAAAACAGCCCCCAACCCCACAGTGACACAGCCCTCCACCCCCTTCCTCTGCCGAAAACAGCCCCGTCGCAGGGGCCAACGCACCGGGCTGCACCTGGGTACCCAGCTCCCCCCTCCGCAGCAATTGTTTTATTCCTTAAATCCCCTCCCGTCAGCCCATTTCCCCCCCGCAAACGTGCAACAATCGTGCAAGCAGGACGACTCGTCATCCCAGCCCCGGCCTCCCACCTACCTTCCCCTGGGTCATGGCTCCTCGCTAACGATGCTGCCAGACCCTGCGAGCCGCGGCAGGAGGGAGGAGGCCGTAGCTGAGCACGAGTCCCTTCCAACCCCTCTCCCGGGGTGTTTCGGGGCTGGCTGCAGCCTGCGCTGATGCCTTCACCTTCTAGCAACATCCACG
The DNA here is from genome assembly GCA_013400755.1 of Pelecanoides urinatrix. Taxonomy (NCBI): domain Eukaryota; kingdom Metazoa; phylum Chordata; class Aves; order Procellariiformes; family Procellariidae; genus Pelecanoides; species Pelecanoides urinatrix. The sequence continues at coordinate 132,958 of VZTQ01000022.1, read as the reverse complement.
GAGCAGCGGGCGCCGAGGGAGGACCGTACCATTCCCAGCCTGCGGCACAGGGGGAAGCCGGGAAAGAAACAGCTAAATCGGAGGCGAGCGGCCACCGGCAGCGATGGGGAGGACGC